>JALIZH010032987.1:542500-885000 GCA_030522465.1 Rhipicephalus appendiculatus
CATGCATTGTGATCTTGTAGCGTGTGTGGTGGCCTTACTTTACAGCTGTGTTCTACCCAGAGTGTTCTTCCCACAACAGGCGCCACGGACAGGCGGCAAAGCCTCCTTAGATACAAAACATAATTTAAAAATCTGACAAAACAAAGTTCTTCAACGAAAACCTTAATCCAACTACACGAGCTTTTTTAACGTGTTATCTTTTTTTGAAAATACGGCAGCAGCGACGACAATTGAACCCGTAATCTCGAGTTCAACGACGGAACGCCAAAGTCTTTATAAGACGTGGCGGTCGAGTTGGGACCCAACTAAAATTTCGACCACCTGGGGTTGTTTAGCGTGCACCTAAATCTAAGCACACGGGCCTCAGGGACCCAACTAAAGTGAGATTCTGTTACAGCGACGTTGTGTATGGCTGGGTGATAGCATAATTCGTATCGGATGCGTTACATAAAAACTCCTGTCACATTTCGTCGATTTCCACGGGACTGTAATACCCACCTCTCTAACTGACCATCGTCATCCATTACTCTTTTTCTTCCCCTTTCCCCTCCCCCGGTGTAGAGTAGCAGGCTAGAGCATGCTATCGCTCAGGCCGACCTCTCTGCCTTTCTGTAAATAAACCTATCTCTATCTCTGTCTATCTCTCTTATCGCGTATGGGCTACTGATATTGGTCATATCCCACTAACCACTGTTGATACACGCGAAGAAGGCAACATACAGACGGCAAACATCAATTACAATTTCTCGACAGTCGTAACCAATAATGCAGAAAGATGAACTGTTGGCGCTAGCCCAGGGATGAACGCCGGGTCCGCATGTTTCAGCCTCGCCGGTTAACGATCTGTACGCAGTGTTTGGACGGGGATTTTTTTTTCTTTCGCGTAACCTGCAGGAAAAGCAAATTTAGCTGACGTGAAGCGCTAAGCTACTTTGCCAGCTTGGTACTCACTGCTTCGCATCCAGTGAATACAAGTTATTGCCGATTTCCGGTCTCTTAACTTTACGTTACGGAAGAACTAAGAAATAGTTAAACAACAAAAACAAGGAAACTTGTATCGTTGTGAGGCAAGGAAATACGAAGTCTCGGCAGAACTTTCCACTGATATACTGCCGGCGATACACACCAGCGTCTCTCGCATCCAATTTATGGGGCACCGAGGGAATCAAGAGTTTGCATCAATTCATTGCTCTATTTTGGTGGCATCAGGCAGTGTCTTGTTTAGGAAAAGCGGAAGTTTATTCTATTATTTTGTTTTTTCAACGCCGTTTAGTCTTTGGTTTCTTTGAGCCACTGCAGCATCTAATCTGTTTTATGGCTACGCTGTCGCTTTGATCGTGGCCTTCGGGGAGCCTTCAGCACACAAACTGCTTATTTGCCCACGAAGGCTGCACGTCGCTGAATCGTCGACGCTTTTTCTCTGTACAGGCGTAAGACACAAAACAACAAAACCGTCAAGGCTACCACGTATTTCGACTTTTCTTTACTGTGGCAAGATTGAAGGGTGCTGCGTTTGACGCAAATAATAAAATAGCGGCGGGGTCTTCAATGGTGGGTCTAGCGAGCAGTATTTCCGCTATTATATCCATCATAAATTGTTTCCCTCGTGAGATTTCGAGTATGGAAATTTAATGGCCGAGCTCGAATCGCCGCTGGTTGAGGGCAAATTTCATTGTTACGAGCTAGAAATAAAGGGCTGGAAAAGTTTCGGGCAACATTTGGCGTGGAATCCGATGCGCAATTGACGAGCGAAAAGACGATTGTGCCGGAGCCAGACTGCCAGCTCTGCCGATCTCATCACTGTCAAGGCTACCATCAAGTGCTCTGACGAAACAAAACACAACAAAGAAATGAAACAGTGATGTTTGTATCAACCTTTTTTTTTTCTTCTTCTTTGAAGTCACGAACGGAGATATACCACTGTGATGCCGCTTTAAGTTCATGGTTCAAGGCAACGCCGCGTAAGTTACGCACCGTCTTATGTGCACCCTCTACTGCACTGAAATAAAATGTACACTACTCACGGAATTGAAACAGTACAATTTAGGGCTAAATAACGCACATACTATCGTTTCCACCATCTTCAGTTCGGGTCATATCGGCATAATTTCGGCTCGAACGCGTAGATCAAAGCCAACATTAATCTTTAGAGATCAGATTTGCCACGACATCACGTGGTTAGGGTACCATTAGGTACCAGCGTGACCATACGGTCACGCATATCCAGACGAAGCGTTTGAGTTTATGCTGGTCTAAAAAACCGTTCCAAAATCACGGAAGTATGCCTTGCGATAGCTTAGGGCACTCCTTACAGACACCATGTGGCAGAAGTTTCCTATGTTTATTGGGGAGCTCCTAAAACAGGTGAGAAATAGTCGTTCTACATTTGGGCGCGTCAGCATGCAACGCTCCTTCGTGTAAGCGGAATTCCCTTTTGTATTACTTTTTGCTACAACGTGATGCACATGTCCCTGAAGAGCACCTGCAATATGCGATTTCCGGTGAAAATTTGAAATAGATTAACCAATGACTTGCTCGCAAATTTATGTCGCGTTTGAATCCGTGAGTATACTGTACATAGAACACATAGAGGGTGGTTTATAGTTTGGAGAGTTTGCCATTAGGCATAGCGCAGATGGCGGCGCTATGCAAATTACGTATGGAATTTATCCGTCTGTGTTGCATAGCGGGTTCAAATGAGCATAGTTGGATAGTTGGCATAGCACATATAATGTGGTTGAATGACCCGTCTGCGTGCTCTCGACAGGCGAACAATACCATTAGAGAAGGGCTTCGGTCCTCGGAGACTCGGAAAAGTGCATTCGCAGTGCCGCTCGACCAATAGTAGTTTAGGAAGAAATCAGGCACATCAAAATCCCACTAAATGTCAGCCTGGGCACATTTCATTTCATTGTGTATGTAGATGGAATTTTTCAATAATTTGTCTGTTTCCGTGTTTCTTATGTCTCCATGTTCCTGCGGTCATTGAATCAATGCTATCATTTTCGTGCATACTTCAAACGCGGCCCTCACGAAGGGCCTTAGTTGAACGTTCCCAGTTGGAACAACTGTATTTGGTGTAGTCGTAGAAATCTGGGTAGGGCACATGGTGCGAAGTACAGTTCATCGACTGTTGGTTACTTCTTCGAATTGAATCTCAAGAGGTGGAAAACGTTGCTGTGGCCGGCAAGGTGTTGGGTTGGGTGACGAAGTTAGAAAAATTTGCTAGCATAAAATGGAATACGCTCCCACAGGACATGACAAGTAGGAGGTGACAGGATGAGGCCTTCGCTCTGCCCGTGAACATCGAAACAATCTAATGATTACGATGATTGGTGTAGTCGTAGAAATCTGGGTAGGGCACATGGTGCGAAGTACAGTTCAATGAGAAATAAAGTAATGTTATCTGGTGTTTTACCCCCCAGAACCATGACATGATTATGAGGGACGCCGTAGTGGTGAGCTCCGGAGATTCCGACCATCTGGTGCACATTGACGTGCACAGACATGGAACAGTACACGGGCCTCTAGCGTTTCGCCTCCACCGAAATGCGACCACCGCGGTCAGGATCGAACCCGCGACCTTCGGGTCAGCAGCCGACGGCGATGAGAAAGGCTTGCTTAATACGATAACATTGTCAAGGATGCTTCCGTGTCCTTTTCATTAATTGCTGACGCCTTTTCCGCGATCATTTCATGTGCAAGTGCCATGCCGTACAAGCGAAGTAGCCGGTCCCATATACAAGCCCAACAGCGTTAATAAGATAGCGTTAAAAAAATCGGCAGATCCCACGTACCTTGGGAATTGATGTTATGCGGAGCATGCGGAGGGATGGTGACTGTGTCGTAATTTTTTTCTTGAGTGAGACGTTACAAAATGACGCCAAATATATGTACAAATGTTGTACGCACAGACATACGTTGAGCAGTCGCATGTTTTATATAACCAGTTGTTTACAGTTGCATAACGCTGCCAACAGCAACATGGGTATTAGTAACACCAGAAGCGGTAAGCTGATATGTAGCGCTTGTGCTCGCGAGGACGGTAGCCCTGGACGCTGCTGCATAAATCAACTTCAGTGGGTGACGCTTAACTACAATTGACGTTAACCCTGACGTGACGGCTGTATGATAGGAGTACATATGTAGTGTTTATGAAATTGGATAGCCAGCACTGAAACCACAGTTGACGTTTCACGAACATTAGGGTCTATTTGAAAAGCAGTTCCGAGACCTGGCGTGTCTCTGTGCTAGAATACTTTATTGTCACGCAAAATGCTGGGGTTCGATTCCTGCTGCGACCCTGACATTTATTCTTTGCATTCGTCGGGTTCAACGCTCCCGATGTCAGCTTTTTCTTAACGCTCTCGCGTTAAAATTACCAATGTCTGTTCTCGTCGTTCCTGGGTAGAGAGAAACTCTCAATCACCTGTGGCACATACCCGCATACCTGTGGCATATACCCGCCCGTGGTATACGGGTATGTGCCACATGTGTCTGGCGGAAAGGATCTGACGACGTCCGCGACGGGCTTGTCACATTATTCATGTCATGACCAGCGACTCATCTTCGTCAAACCATCTTACACTCGCATACTAATTTTGGTTTACCCCAAGGGGGGTGATCACAAGAGAACCCAGACGTAGGCGGCTAGATAGATAGATAGATAGATAGATAGATAGATAGATAGATAGATAGATAGATAGATAGATAGATAGATAGATAGATAGATAGATAGATAGATAGATAGATAGATAGATAGATAGATAGATAGATAGATAGATAGATAGATAGATAGATAGATAGATAGATAGATAGATAGATAGATAGATAGATAGATAGATAGATAGATAGATAGATAGATACGCTAAAAGGGCCTGCAGTACGCAAAGAAATGCTTCGCATTTAGTAAGTACGAAAAAGAAATTCAGGAAGGAAATTAGGTGCAATAGTGGTCAGAAAAGAAGCAGTGCAAACACAAAACAATCCTTCCAAGTTTAAAACACCCAGTGGTGCAGCAATTTTTACAGGCCGAGTGACTGTCTTGCCGCTAGTGATGCCGAACTATCGATGGCACTATCGATAGTTCTGTACTATCGAACTATCGATGGTAAAAGAAACTATCGATAGCGCTATCGATAGTTTATACTATCAATACTATCGATAGTTTTATACTACGACCGTTAGTATGAAAATCAACCGCGCGAACTCATTGCAACATTAACTTGATTCCGCGAGTGTGTGGAGCAGGAGGAGCAGGCTGGAAGGGCGCACGAATATTGGCATGCTTGCGCTCCTTCACCATGCTTTTTGGCTGACACATGACAATTTGGTTGAATTATTCAGGTGTACAGGAAACGAGACAGTTACAATTGACGGTACTGTGCGACTTCAAATTTATATCGCATTGTGTAATTATGAAGTTCAAAATATCAAGAAATAGGTTTGTTAAATGTAAGATGCCAACTGCTTACTTTTGATTATTATTTTATTGATGGACCTATCGCCGCATTTTCACTGCCAGAATACCTATTCAGGCCAAAAAATTTCTCCCTGGCCGCCAACAGCAGAGTTATTCAAAGCACTATTGATACTATCGATAGTTATGTCGGTAGTAATACTACCGACATTACTACTACTGACAGTACTATTGATTGTACTATCGATAGTTGTACTATCGATAGTTTCTTTACACTATCGATAGTTCAAAACAAACTATCGATGTTATCGATAGTCAATTTTCTGATAGTTCTGCATCACTACTTGCCGCACTTTTGCCAACGCAAGCCTTCAGTCACCATCAGATTGGACAAACGGTCCTCATCGTCATAGGCGTGCGCACGAGGTGGGGCGGGGGGGGGGGGGGAGGGGGGCGAGAAGGGGGGGGCGCGAAGTCAGTCCTATACATTGTAGGGGGGGGGGGCGATATTGAGGGCGCAAAGTCAGCCTTATACATTGACATAATAGGGAGGGGGGGTCGCTGCGACGAACCTTCGCCCCCCCCCTGAAGGGGAACCCTGCGCACGCTTATGCTCATCGTACCCCCCTTATCATGTTCTTCTGGCGTCGTTGAAGCTGCCAGGGATAACCGAAACGTATAGGCTACTTGTTCAGATGGTAAAATGGCAGTGGCGTGTGTACATTTATCATGTGGGTTTTTGTCTTTCTGGCACATTTCCAATTCTGGAAGAGAGAAAACGAATCTATCTATCTATCTATCTATCTATCTATCTATCTATCTATCTATCTATCTATCTATCTATCTATCTATCTATCTATCTATCTATCTATCTATCTATCTATCTATCTATCTATCTATCTATCTATCTATCTATCTATCTATCTATCTATCTATCTATCTATCTATCTATCTATCTATCTATCTATCTATCTATCTATCTATCTATCTATCTATCTATCTATCTATCTATCTATCTATCTATCTATCTATCTATCTATAAAGAATTCTTTATATCTCTTTCTCTCTCCATATATATCTTTGTTGCTCTCACTTTCGTTCTTTTTTTTCCCCATTTTTGTCGTGATGTTTTTATTGCTATCTATTTTTGTGTCTGTTTCTTTTCATCTCTTTCTCCATGTGTCTAATTCTTTATCGGTCTTTTATCTTTCTTCTCTTTCGTCCCTTTCTTTCTCTCTGTCTCTCTTTCTCTTGCTGCTTATCTCTTTCTTTTTATCTCCCTTCCTCTGTCTCTGTACTGACTCGCTCGCCCATCCAAGTTAGTGCATTCCACGCCGGACAAATCGGTGCAGCGGGAGAGCGTGCGCCGGGTCCACGTGTTCAGGAAGCGAAGAAGCGGAACCAGAGGACAAAAAGAGTGCTAGGCCGCATGATGATGATAGTATTCCTGTACGATCCACACGGGCAAACGCAACGCTTAACAGCTCCGCCGTAAAATGAAGGTCACTTCATTCACGCGTCTGGAAACCGGCGATGTACAAAACACGCAAGTATACTTACAGTCAACAGACGGTTCTTGCCTAGCGAAAAAGCGTCGACTGGCGGCGGGTTGCCGCGGTTTGCATGAAAGAAGAGAAAAAAAACATTCTGATCGAGAAAAGGAAAGGAAAAGAAAGAAAGGGCGACCGTTGTGTACAGAGCTTCTTTGCGTAGAGACCGCAAAAAAGATAAAACAAGCAACACGTATCGTTTCGAGGCGACTCAAACAACAAAGGCTGTGCTCGAGTAACAAGAGAAAGCATCCCCGCCGCAACAGCCCGGAACCGAGAGAGATTTCCGGGCAACTGGTTTCAAAGAAAACACGTTGCTTTTTGAGCCATCTATAGCGGCGCGGAGGAAAGCCGCATCGTTTTGGAGTGGCTTTCGAGCGTGCTCCCATTTCGGATGGAAGCGTTTAAAGCCTGACGGTGTAGCGTTGCTGACAGCGCAATGCATTCTATTGTCACGCTTGCGTAATTTCTGATTTTGGTGGTGGCCATTTTTAACCAGTTTATCACTTTATCGCTGTTTCATCGATTTTTTTTTCTTGTTCGACGCGAGACACAGCCACACTGAATCCGGGGATTTGTGAACGTCGTCGTGGATCGTACAGCCGAGAATACTTCACTATCCACACGAATGCTCATTTATATTAATAACAAATGCTGGACTTTTACATGCCAATACCACGATGTAATTATGAGGCACGCCGTAGTGTGGAACCTCCGGATTAATTGCCACCACCCGGGGTTCTTTAACGCGCACATAAATCGAAGCACGTGGGTGCTCTTCGAATCACGGCCCCATTGAAATGCGGCCGCCGTGGCTGGTACGACATCACGTCACGTGTCATGTGACAACATGATCACGTGACATCAGTGTGACGTCACGATCCAAATCTCAAACATCTGTGACGTAATGATGACGTCATATGGTGATGTCATCACGTAATGATAATTTTTTACATCACTCATGTTGACGCCTACGGTAAATTTTCGCTTTTGATGAGGCATCTAATGTTGTCGACTCAAAAAATAAATTTGTTGGACTGTACAAGCCGCGCGAAGGGATTTTTACGCCAGCCTGGTCAGGTTCAACAATGCTAATTTTTACACTTTCAGCGTAGAGATTATTAATATTGAAGGAGCACCATTCGCTAATGTCGAACATGTGTTTCCGTTCGCCGCGGTGGAGCAGTGGTTATGGTGCTCGGACTGCTAACCCGAAGGTCGCGGGTTCGATCCCGGCTGCGGCGGTCGCATTTCGGTGGAGGCAAAATGGTAGAGACCCGTGTACTGTGGGATGTCAGTGCACGTTAAAGAACACCAGATGGTCGAAATTTCCAGAGCCCTCCACCACGGCGTCTCTAATAATCATATCGTTGTTTTGGGACGTAAAACCCCAGATGTTATTATTATTATTAACATGTGTTTCCGCCTGGTGTAAATCTCTAAATCCTTCCTCGATCGAGGCGTTGCTGATGTTTGATGCTGAAACTTAAAGGACAAGGAAAAAAATTGGTAAGAAGGGAACAATAGTAGCAGGAGTGACATGTCTCTAGAAAGACAAAACACAACAAACAATCCTTGAAAAAACAACAACAACAACAAAAGAAGTCTGTCTCAGCACCGGACATTTCTCCGTTGTATACCTTCAACACACGACGGAAGATTGCCCCGAAGTGGAGTAAGCTCGAGGTCGATGTGGTTTATCCTCAATACCGCGTTTTCTTGCCGAAAAAAAAAAAGATATGGAACAATTCGAATTCCGTCAATGCTCGATCCTTCAATCGGACGGATGAAAACAATTTTTCTGCTTGACTCGAATCTGACCCGCGAATATCCAGTAAGCATGTGTCTGAAGAATGTGGTTGTTCAATAGCGTCTCCAACTTTAAGCCGTCTGTGATCCCTCGGCTCACTTACACGTCATTTCAGGAGCGCTTTGGCAGCATTGCTTCCTTTCTAAGGTGACACCGAGCGCGGACCAACAAAAGGCGGCTTTTCTGGGACCGGAGGAAACAGAATATGAACATTTACCACTTCTGATACTGTGTCCCGCGTTATTTTTTTCGTATGGGAATTTTTCTTTTGCAAGTACATATATCATGGTTTCTTAATTTTTCCTTATAAACATAGTGGAATTCGGAAAACAGCTTTAACAGATCTATAAGCCGCATTGCGTCCATTGTGTACATTCAGAGATAAAACTTTTGTTTTTGTCTTGAATAAAAAGAAATGATGACATGATATGCATTTGAAGTTCGGTGCAGTGGATACCCCATCGCGACGTGAAGCTCGGGCTTGTCTAATGTATGGGCGTTCTTCTTGCTGCATTATATTTGAAGTCTTATCAACATTCTTGGGCAAGGGAAATGTTTGTATTGCGGTTCGCGAAAACCGAGATAGGAAAGAGCGCGCACTAACCATCAAGTTTATTGCTCAGAAGGCGGGCATACGTGTATACAATAAGGAACGGGTCAGTAGATGGGTGGGCGAGAAAGCGAATGGAAAGAAAGACCATGCTCCCTTGCATATAAATGAATCTACTTATATGTTTAGAATACTAAGATGCTGTTTGTTTTCTGAAACATGTGTGACCTACTAACCCCAGGCTGGCAAACCTGTTTATCCTCCGCGACCGCCGTCAATGATGAGCGGCTAGAGTAAAACGCAGGGCGGATGAGCGCTCTTCATGCAATGTGGAGAAGATGAGAAATAAAAAGAAAAATATTCGTAATGCTTATGATTTTAACTTTAGCGCGGGGTTCAATGGAAAATTTCATGCATAAATAACCATATCGCTGAAACCTTTCTTGTCACACAGACGATCGCAACCTGCATGAGACGTGCTACGCATTTTTGTATAAATAAAGGCGGCGAAACATGTGGACCTGTATAGTAAACCACGTAACCAAAGTTTTTTTTTATCTATTAAATGTGGCAAGTTCAGCGGCTGCTCCAAGTGGATGAATGAGCACGGTGACCTGAGAAACAGCGTGCTGTTTTTCCATCACCACACAATTTCCTTTGTTCCGTCTTCAGAGTGATATCCCTCAATAGTGCATCTGCAGTTATCGTTTAGCCTGTGGGAATTCGCGTGAGCGCCAAGTGCGTTAATGTGGGCAGCGTTTTGCGGGTTGCACCAAGAACTTGGGTAGACGTCATTTACTGACGCCGACATCACGGACGTCACTTTTGTCACGGAAGTGACGTCAGTTTTCGGCATCTGAGAGAGAGATCTGTTAACTTCCAGTTTTCCATTTCCTGTCTCCCAGCTCACTTCCGGTTTCTGCTTCTGGTCTCTTGAGTGATTTCCAACTTCGCTTATCACTATGACCTACCTAACGAGTGCCTCTTACACAAGTTCGGCTAGAAATTATCGTCGTCGACATGATATTGCCTTATGGAACGTCGGTAGACTATATTCAAGAATACACGCCGCCGCGTCATGCGCGTCGGAACATCGGATGAAAGAAGATGATGGGATGAAGCTGTACTCCATGTACATTCCAAGAAGTTGCGTTGGGTTTGTTGCCATATTTGGCAAGACACTGCACAAGTTTATGCCACTGTATTTGTTGATACCCAACACAGCAGCAGCCGCTTTAATGCAGACACGCTTCGCTTTCTTTCTACGACTGATTCTTACTGAAGATGTTATGGAACAAGTTTTTTTAGGTTAGAGGTGTATAAAGGCACCGTTGGTAGAAATATACATTGTCGTACGTTGATTTTTCTATCGTGGCATGGAACGGTAACATCACAGTATGGCCTCATAAAGTCTCATTCGAGATTTTACCGCGTGCGCCTTCGTAGTGTCCAGTCTTCGATATATATTCCGGGTGATAATCTAACTACACTAGATGGCTGCAGAATAACAGCAACAAAGGTAAGGCCGCCGACAATTGAGTAGGCCAGAAGCTGTTCAGCTGTCCAAATTATTACCGGTAAATTCCAACAGCAAAAAATTGACATTTTCAAGAATAAAAAAAAACCATGCATTGTATACGTAAATTTCTGGAAGCAAGGATATCGGCGTAGTTCTGAAGCTTTCGAATGACCATTGAAACGAAGCTTATCGGCAAAAACATTCATCGACCCCGTTTGACGGAGAAAGAAGTCTGTGCGAATGGCTTTCTGCTTTATTTTTAAAAACAGCCTTTAGAAATTCTTACTACGTCCACAAAATGTTTTTTTTTATTTTTGTAAGATTGTTGTAGAAGTTAATCAGCAGCATAACGAAGACAAGAATTGACCACAACTGTGGATAAGAAAGCCCGGATCAACGAATAATATATACTTACAACAACCTCCTCTTACGTTCAGCCATGCCCAATAAGCATTCTAACTACGACTATTAACACGTGTACGTACACAGAACTGTACGCCGTACATGTGCAATGGTCAAAAGTTACCGAACAGATTCCCTGTCCCTACGATTACAAACGTTCTGACTGATACTTGACTATTGACATTTCATTGCATATTAGTAGGAAGTATGCATATAATTAGACGACAGTTGATACGCCTCGGACGCGTGTGCGCATTAACTTTTATCCTTATTTATAACACTAAAAACCGGCAGATCCCACGCACTGTGGGAATCAATGTAATGCGAAGCAGCCAGCAAGGAGCAAATCGTGCTGTACATAATATGCATGTCGTCATTTACATGTGAGAACCTGTCATTTTTGTTCGTCATACAGTCATGTCGCGCAATACAAATTTTGATGTATATCAACCTAGCGAACTGGACGCAAGCGCACCATGAGCGTGACATGTAAATGGCATTGTAGATGACATGCGTGCCAAGATTTTCATGTTACCGCCTGCCACTTATGTTCGCTTAATTTTTACCTCGAATCGCAGCGAGACGCGAGAGCAATCTGCCTCCGTTTCGCATGCGTTCGTATATTCTCGCGCTTTGCGCATCGTGCAGACGCCATCCGCGTTCCAGCGTTTAAATTGACGGACACTGTCAATTCCAAAGTGTGTTCCTCGAACGCCTGTGCCCACTGAGACGGGGTCGGTCAGAATGGAACGTGATGCGCCCGTCTCCCTCCTTCCATGATTAGAGACGCTGGGCACAGCGACGCTACGCAAGCGAAGCGCGACCGCTGTAGAGTCCAACGCGACCGGCGTCCGTTTGCGCACCCCTGGCGCCCACCTGGCACCGTGCCAGGGCACAGCTGGAGGGACGGACGGACGGACGACCGGACGGACGGACGTGAGCATGAGACACTAAAGGCTTCCGCCTTAAAAAAATTGGTGTATATCAAGCTAGCGAAACGGCAACGAAAGTGTCATGAGCGTGGCATGCAAGTCATGTTGCACATGAGATGTCATGATTTTCCATATTACCACTTGTCATTTATGCTCGTCATACAATCGCGTCACCTGAATACCAAATTTGGTGTTTATCAAGCTAGCGAAACGGCCCCGAGAGTGTCATGAGCATGCCATGCAAGTCATGTTGCACATGACATGTCATGATTTCCATATTACCACTTGGTCATTTATGCTTGTCGTAAAGTCACGTCACGCAATACCAAATTTGGTGTATATCAAGCTAGCGAAACGGCCGTCAGCGCGTCATGAGCGTGGCATATAAATCATGTTGTACATGACATGCAAGTCATGATTTTCCCTGTTACCACCTGTCATTTATGTTGGTCATGCAGAAATGCCTCATCGTACCATTTTTTGGATATATCAAGTTGAGAAAACGGCCTCAGGAGCACTATGGCCATGGCGTGTAGATCATACTTTTCATGACAAGTTAGTCATGATTTTCATGATATAACCAGTCATTCATGTTAGTCATACAGTCATGTTATGCCATACCAATTTTTGGTATAAATCCCATCAACGATGCGGCCAGGAGAGCACAAATTCGTAGGCGGCTAGATAGATAGATAGATAGATAGATAGATAGATAGATAGATAGACAGATAGACAGATAGATAGATAGATAGATAGATAGATAGATAGATAGATAGATAGATAGATAGATAGATAGATAGATAGATAGATAGATAGATAGATAGATAGATAGATAGATAGATAGATAGATACGCTCAAAGTCGCCGAAGTTCGCTAAGAAATGCTTCGCATTTAAAAGGAAACGTTTTGTGCAAGGCATCAGGCCTGATATCCTGACTTACAAACAATCAATGAAATAAGCTGAATGAATCTGAGATCGTATCATATTCTTGTGGGCAGTATGAAAATGCCGAAAACTGTCAGTTATAAGGTACCTGAAAGAACCGTCCCGCCTTCATTGTAAACATTTGCCTTACACGTGAAAGACAAAAAAAAAATGCTGGTGTTCCCATTACGGGTTCTTAATGAGGGAAGTTAACAGACGGGAATTACATCTCAATAATGAACGTTGCGATTAGCAATTCATGATTTCGAACGAAAGCGTTTTCAGGGGAAATCTCGAGGAACGCTTATATTTCTCGCTCGAAAGGTGCAAATGTAATTTAAGTTCGCTTGGGTAGAAAAGGCAGCGTTCCTTCACTATTAATATGTGCAGTTGCTTAACGGCTTCGCTCCGTGCACAGAAGGTAAAAGGTGACTCGCGGGAAGACACCGCCTAGCCATTATCGTTGCATTTTCTCTGCAAATAATTAAAAAAAAAACGAGAAAGAAGTCTGCATACATGAGTTGCTAGCATTTTTCTTCTTTCTTATTGTGCGAGATGCTTTTCTTTTTTCTGGAGAAATCAGTGCAAACAGAGGAGTGACCTTTGAGTGACCTTTGTTTAAATTATCATTTAAACAACGTTGTTTCTTTGCGCTGGTCCGAGCACTTCATTAAATGGGGAGATCGAGCTCTCATTCGTTGCTACCAAAGCTTTCATTTCCTCGCTCGTAAACATAGCAAAGTATTAATCAGTAGTGCCCCAGAAATGCTCGAGAAGTCTGGTAAGGTTACCGTGAATGAGATCGTGCCTTATCATTTTCTACATTTAGGACGAAGATTTTGTTTTTCATTGTCAAAGACAATCATGCTGGATATACATACGAAACGGTGGCACGAAATGAGACGGAAGTACTGAGAACAGAAAAACCGTACTGTGTGTTCTCAGAATAAGCGTGCGCAGTGTTCCCCTTCACGGGGGGGGAGGGGGAGAAGGTTCGTGGCAGCGCTCTTCTTAGCCAACTAGAGGGGGCTCCCCCCTCTAGCCTCCCCCCCCCCCCCCCGTGCGCACGCCTGTGGTTCTCAGTGCTTTCGTTTTATGTCGTCACACCGTTTCGTAATCATGAAACCATACCAACTCGCCCAATTGTCCGTCTTACATCATTTCGGGACGTAAGGGAAGTCTTTCATATGCTGGTATACTTTTGGTGCTGTTTATTTTAATTAAGAGCGGGGAAATAGCGCACTTAAGAGCCATAAAAAACTAAAGCTTTCAGAAAATCTCGGAGGAGGAAAAAATTGGGGGGACCCTTAATCTTCGCCTTTAAGAGTTGAACGCGATAGCGATATCCGGTCCCTAGTGCGTACTTCAGTCATTTAGTGCATACTATGTAAAGGGGAGCATGTTTTAAACCAGGAGCAATTATGCGCGGCAAATGTGGGAAATGTCGAACTTGCTATGCACCCTTCCACTACGTGGGGGTTAAGGGAATACGCGCAGTAAGGTGTGTGCTGTTTGTAATGGGTGGCTGGCTTTAAACTATGAAATTGTTATGATAGTCACATATTCTGACGCCCGATGGCAATGTACGCTTGTTCCACGCAATATTCCTGCGATATTACATGTTAAATTGCGACGCCTATATAAAGGACGCTTGCGTTTGCAAAGCATGAAGGTTATTTTCACGGCATTTCCAAGCAGAGGAAGTTATTTACACAGTATTTCCATGAAGAGGCATGGCTGTGTGGTAGAACACCTGCTTGCCACGCAGACGACCCGGGTTCGATCCTCACTCGGACCCGAAAATTTTTATTATTTATTTTATTTGCATCTTTCTCGATTTTTCGGTCACGGACAAGATGATGATTTTTCGGTCACGGACAAGATGATGATTTTTCGCTCACAACCAACGACGCCGACGCCGACGCCGGAATTTCTGCGAAACGAGCTCTTTAACGCTATCGCGTTAAAAAACTGAAAGAAAGAAGAGTTTAAAAAATAGCTAAAATAGTAGCTCGAAGCTCGGACTAAGCCGCGAAAAGCTAGATACACAGCAAAACTGGTCGGTCTCATGTTTCTTGATTGCTGTATCTAGGCAGAGCTTGGTGGTACCGAGGTCGAACTTGGCTTGAACTTAGGTGTAACGAGGTTGTAGCAAGTTCGGTCTCCATCTTTGCCTTATCGTCCTCGGTTCTCCGCCCACGGTACTCGTCTTTGACAAGGACTGCGATGCTCGGATGATGGCTCAAAGGCTTCGCGGCCATTTATTCGACTACCCGTTGCCTTCTTCACCTTTAGTCGACCAGCGGTTAGTAGTGGAATTTACCCAATTCTTGTGGCCCATACCCGTTTATGATCGTGAAAGTTTTATTATACGAGATACATGGAACGATTTGCTAAACATCTTCGCTGTTAAAATAGCATGGAATGCACTGCTACATTACTCAGCGAGTTCTACGACAATATAGGGCGCGATGCATCAGAGATATGCTAACGTCCAATCACAGCCCTCTGGTCGGACTTTCCCAAACAATCCATCTCGCTTCATCACGAAGAAAAAAAAAAGAACGGCCTTTTTATCGTGGAATAACTAACAGTGCAACAGGGCTAGAATACGGACAGTAGATGAAACGGACACAGCACTGAACTCGCAACTAGACGTACAGTCGTCAGCAAGGTTAACACGAACACTCCAACGCGTGACCTGAACGACGGATGCCAGCCGCGAAGCGCTGGGCGCTGCTGCCGAGATAATACCTCGGTATGCTTGGACTGTATGTCGGCATGCATGGGTAACATCTCGGCTACAAAACCCAAAGCTACGCGGCGCTAGCGTCAATCAAAGTCTTTCAGGACACGCTGCGGAGCGTTCATGTTAAGCTTGCTGACGACTGTACTTCCGAAAAATAAAGCACATATATAGATACAACTGAGTCACCAAAAACTCTGCACACGTGTTTCAAAACAACATGAATCACGTGGTTGCCTTCTTTTGTCCATTATGATTGGATGAAGCCTGGAGCTCCTCAGCTTCACTGGGACTTGTGTGCCTCCTTTGAATAGCGGAACAGAAAAGATGGAGAAGAAAACGTTCTGCGATGCTGCATGCCGGTCCGATCATTATTAATCGGGTTATTAGATAGGAAGCGAAGAAAAATGTACCAATTTCCAAGGAACGGCTTTTATCATTGTCGTCAACATGGAATTATTATTATTATTATTATTATTATTATTATTATTATTATTATTATTATTATTATTATTATTATTATTATTATTATTATTATTATTATTATTATTATTATTATTAGTGGTGCTGGTAGTAGTAGTAGTAGTAGCAGTAATTGTAGTACTACCTTTGAGAAAATTCAATTCTTCAACATCGTTCCGCAAGCTTCAGACACCGATTTGTCTCTCCCGTCCTGCGCCTGTCATCTGGAATAGCATTTCTCAATGCAGCAGTGTCAACGCAGAGGGGTCCAGACAAAATTCTTAAGAACGTGGAATCATCGCTTCGCTAGAAATGACCCGGAATCTTATTCCGGTACCGTTCGATTATTCTCACGCCCATTATTTCACCGCCGACGAAATCGCGCTGTTCTCTCGTTTTTCCTCAAACTTCACGTCATCAACTGCTCTGAACTGCTTAGCTGTGTCATTTTTCGAGTTCTCTGTAAGACATTCAGGGAGCATGTAGTCTTTCTTGTACCAGAGTGCTGCTGCGAAAACTGAAGTGCCAAAAGCGTACAAATATCTTTGTAATGCTCATTTCCTTGATTTCGATGTTTTTCATATCTCGCTATCACTGTTACTTTCCGAGCTGTGCGCTGTTTTTCATTCATTTTCCCGTCCTTTTTTTTTTTTTTTTTGCAGCTTAAACAGTGATATGCTGTAAGTGAAGTTGTGAACTACCTTTGTGTTCCTGTACCTTGAATATTTCATGTGTTGTCCAAGTATTTTGCACTATCCTCGTGAACTTTTTTCCTTATGTTTGCCCACTTTTTGTTCATAACTTTGTAGATTGTCTTTATGTCACTGTTCATTATAATTACTTTCCTTTTTGCGTGTGCCACCAGCAAAACCGGATGGTCTTTTCTGGCTACATAAGTTGATGATACTTTAGTATCATTCGACGCTGAAACATACTAAGCAAAGAAGTAACTCAAAAGGAAGCAGGCACCGAGAAACCCGCGATGTTTGCCTGCTCTATATGTTGAACTATGGCTTAACCTGGGTGCTCGTTTGGACGAGGTGCTAAGGATTGTAGAATAACTGATAGGTAGGCAAGTGGTATTGGGTTCGTAATAATGAACGAATAACAGAACGAATTCAAAATGAACAGAAGAAGACAGGACGTGCGTTGTTTTGAGTTGTGAGTAGTGCACACGTTCTGTCTTCTTCTGTTCCATTTGTATTCGTACTATAGTGCTGCCTGTCCATTACTATGCTAAGGATTTATTGTAAATCGTTATTTACACATTGGGATAAAAAACGAGGACTTGGAGTTAGACGCGCACAAACGCCACAATACACAAGTGTCCCTATACACAAGTGTACGCGTCCAAGCTCTCGCGCCCGTTATTTTTTTAAATGGTGCACGGATGTTCAACAAAACATAAAAAAAGACAGTCAAGAGACAAGAACGAATAAGACGTCAGAATACAAAAACTGAATGTCACAAGCCAAACCGCAAGGTCCTTCGTTAATAGGAGTCCTTTGGCGTTGCCCAGCGGCCTTCGCTAACGTTGCGTCTAAAATCAAGGCCAGCAGAACGTTTTTTGCTATTTACTGTAGTAGCCGTTGGTTATGAACGCGAAAGCAATTATATGAACCCACGAGGCCTACTTTATTCGTCGCCGTCGCCGTGATGTTGCGTATAAAGTCGAAATTGACAACATCGCCCAGCGCGTCTTTGTGCCAGTGTAAGCATACGAGGGCTACCACCAGTCACGGCCCAGGCAGAGATGAAACGCGCCGGCCCTCTCTGTCACGCGAAGGCTTGTGTGTGGGATACCGATGGCAAATTGCGTCGCTATACGGCAGGCGCACTTTGATCCAACGAGCGGGGTCGCGCGCCATCGCACGCATGCTGTCTCGACGAAGGTCAGCAGACGGCTCATACTAGAGCGGGCAGTGCTGTCACCGCTTACGTTTCGCTGAAGCAATAGACAGCTATAAGGTCGCTTCGGTCACTGAAGCAGCCATGTTCTTTGCACCAACGTTGTGTACAGTTACGCCTGATCGAGTCCAAAAGGAGTGAGCTGCTCGCTTACTTCGTGTTGCATACCTATTAGTTGCTCCCTGCCTTTTCCTTTTCATTCCATTTCTCTCTCTCATGCCTATTTGTTGCTATCGCAGTCATTTCTTCGCCCTTGCTACGTGACTGTGACTCTTTTTTAGTAAAGACGCAGCAAGAATATCGAGCTGTGTAAATCAGATAACCAGTAAACGTTTTCATCATTTACCTGAAGGATACCATGCTTATCAAAAATCACGTCGAGGGAAACCGCTGGAACTTCGCGTTTTAGGGAAAATGCTGTCACATAGTCTGGACGTTGAAGGAGACAGCAGTCGACGTGTTCAAAAGGAAACTCTTTATTCGGGTGATTTTTTGCCCAGGAAATGAAACATTAAAGTACGAGCAATATACGCTGTACACTGACAGTGGCAAGCTCGCTGCCAGTCGTCGCTAACCTGATCAGCAGGAAAGCGCGCCGATATCGGTTCCCAAGAACAGTCAAACGCAAACGCTAAAAAAAAAAATAATAAACAAAATAAAAGACCACGTTTAATTAAGAACAGCGCTAAACACGGGATGAGAAGAGGACACATACACGGCGCTGTCCCGTTGTTGAGCGCTGTTATTAATTCTTCGTTTACCATGCAGCACCAACCAGCCCAATCAAGCACATTGTTAAAGTTTATTTCTAGTTCATCGGGCTTTTCCCTGTGCTTTCCTGGCTTCCTACAAAGAGCACGTTTGCTTGCAAGCACGGATATTGCTCACAGAACCATATGCGCTGTAAATCGATGAGGGCACCGCCATTACGCCTAGGTTCTTCGACGTAGGTGTATAATACTGCGACCAGGATGGTTAGTACGGGGTGTGAGGCATCGCTCTTACGTCGTACCATTCTTTTCTTGTTTCGTGGATAGCAAGCTCGAACGAGAGGCGTAGCTGAAAAATACTGCTTTTCTTTACTTGTGGACACGAAAAAAAAACAAACAAAGAAAGCGTGGTAGAAAGATTGCACAGATTTGTCACGTGTCCTGAACCATTAAAGAAAATATGGGAACTCTCCTTCCTCGACCCCTTCGTTCTCATAACCGCCGAAACAGATAGAAAAAAAAGAAAGTGCGAAATAATGCTTTCTTGGTTGCCAATGGGGTGTGACAGGAAATGAGATTGCCCTCAATCGAAGCGTGAGTGATTTATTGGGGAGAGTGACACAAGGGACTCCGAGAATCCAGCTCATAGTTCATGTCTGTCGAGATATAACGCTGAAGCGACACCTCCGCCTCTTCGTTCCTTTTTGTTTTTCTCCGTTGCTTATATGTCCGTTCGTTATCTCACCTCCTTTTTTACTTGAGCAGTGGCGCAGCCTTAATTGAACAAGTGCTTGTGAGAACTGAAACAATGTTTCGTAGGTGTTGTTCTGGAATAACATTTGGGTTAGGAATTTCTGTCTGGTTTCAACGTGTGCGCGGTACCGACATTATCTGGAAGTCCGCCGCGGTGGAGAAGTGGTTATGGTTCTCGGCTGCTGGCCCGAAGGTCGCGGGTTCGATCCTGGCCACGGCGGTCGCATTTCAATGGAGGCGAAATGCCAGAGACCCGTGTACAGTACGATGTCAGTGCACTTTAAAGAACAACAGATGGTCGAAATTTCCGGAGCCCTCCACTACCGCGTCTCTCATGATCATATCGTGGTTTTGGGGAGTAAAACCCCAGACATTGTTACTATTATTATATTACCTGGAATCGTCGGGAAGTCATATTTCTGCCATATTTCTTATCTGATAAATAAACAGAAGAATGGGCACCAGGCACAGTAGCAGCATTATAATTATCAACTATCACCACAACTTGCCGCGTGTGTTAAACACGGTAAGTGTGAACAGGTGCACTTTTCTATTTACGACTGCAAGCACAGTGTGCGGGAAAGTAGTGTGGTGTTGAATATTATCGTGTTTTTAAAGGGTTGTTTTTACAGAATGTATTTAATGATGGAGTATAGTTACAGCGCATATAGTTAATATGTCTGACCAAGAATCGCGCAATAGCCAGCTAGTTGTTGTTCACATAATCACTGTGACTCATTTCCCACTGTGCGGAACTGGCCAAGAATCGGGTGGCATTATGAATTCACAAAAAGCCAGCTTTACCGTTCTTCCTTCAACGTCCTGATTGTTTATCAACCCCGCAAGAATACTCAAGTGATCGCACAGTCCACATATTCGGGAGAGTACGCCCTGTCACCCTAATAACAACCACTGGGGGGAAAAAAATGGCGAAGCTCGTACTAAGCGGCGCAAAGGCTTGAAACAGCCACAATTGATGATTCTGACGACTAATATAGCTGCTTCTAGCTTGTTTCTAGGCCTTAGCTATACTCCATCTCACAATTACCTTGCATCACTGCCGAAGCTACGAGGAGTACACAGGCAGTGTCCTTGCGCAGCACATAGTATAGTTCCGGGCTTAACTTTCATTATCAACGAGTTGCAAGGGCTTTAGCTGTGCTTCTCGCATGACGCGTTACAGAGATACGTGGCACGTTCAGCTCTTCACGCATGCACTTCTAAATTTTTGAAACAACGCAGAGATCACCGGCTGGTAACCGTAATAACCACCCTAACCGCGATGACGTACAGCAACATGGCAGCCTTCATACACCCCAGACCACCCGCTTCCATTTGAATTCGTGCTTTTTACTGGCTCTCTGCCGGACAGCAAGAAATAAGTGGCATAATCTGTCATCACTTAGTCTATTCTAACGCTGAGGATAAATCATCAGGTATGTTCTTTCGCTATTATTTATATCGCTTGTTTGTTTTGATGCTGCTAGGACTACCGAGGCGATAGCGAGCGGTAAAAGTGGTTTGATGTTAATTGAGCAGATGTCGCCACAATATTAGCGTCGGTGATGCGTTGACTATGCGAAACATCCTGAATGTCTCTATTGTTTTCTGTGCCAATAATTTGCTGTTCCACTCAAGAATGGTACGTGATTGCTGCTGGGAGTGCGTCGACCGTGCTCTCAAAAAAGAACTCGGTGGAAACGCCAGAATAAACGCTGTTGTGGAAAGAACCGCGTTCCTCACAAACGCCAGCAAGGTACTTCTGAGATAGAGTATAGATGAAGAAGGTTTAGGTCGCTTCTTGGTTGTTGCTAAACTCTAACTAGGTGATGCCAAGTTGTTTCTACGTTGATTTTCAGCGCAGAAAGATTCGAGTTTAACCACAGACTGTCACAGACATGACACGGTTGTCCAAACTCCGGAGACCGAAACTCTCGCTAGAACCAAGCGTTCGCACTTCTCATAAATCTACGGGCGCGTCATCGTTGGCGTAGGTCTTCCGTCGCTTCGGGGACTTGTCGCAGGCGCCGTTGCCTTTCCCGTTCCTAGGGTTCTCTTGTTGTACGTACTCAGGGTATTCGGCTCGCCGCCGTCACTTGGCAGCCTAATTGTTGGGCTAATTGTTGCCTTCTTTTTTGAGTGGCCCAATGGTGAGTAGGAAGGTTCACGTAATTTATGTGGCACATACCCGGTTATGACGATGATAGTTTTCTGGATCGACTCACAAGAAACGATTTGCTAAAGGGCTTCGCTTTTTAAAAAGTTAATCTTAGATAGCAGGTACTTTTTGCTGTACATGGTCATGACTGTCATACGGCGAGGTTCTAAGATGAAAATTTTCAAAGCAAACATTATCAAAGGAAGTTGAATCCTTACTCATAATTTCGATGTGCATTTTAGTGACTTCTATAATTCTAATAATCGAAATACAGCCGAGTTCGAACGTCTCGTGCATTGAAAGTTTAATATGAGGCAGCAAGAGCAGTTTAACTTCTGACGTATCTTCGACGAGGCTAAACTGCTTGGCAGGCAACCCTCGAAGGAATGTTGTCTAGCGCAGACATTTATTAGAATGTTATGAAACAGAAGCAGCTGATTCACGAAGTTCTGCCTACGGAAGTACGCTTTGTCATTCGTCGACCACCTTTTCTAATATTATGTTCAACATTTCGAGCTACTACTTTTATATTGCCTAACAGGTATATCCAGTGGGCAGCCGGACATTTTATTTATTTGCTTTTATGGGGGGGGAGGGGGGGGGGGTAAATGGGTTTTACAATCCATTATGCATGTTTGTGCGTGTGCTTGTATGTGTGCGTGTTTTGCGTGGTGTGTACCCACGCAAAACTGAAAAAATCGGGGGGAGGGGGGAACCCCCTCCCTCTGGCTACGCCAGTAGTTACACCGTAAGAGGTTTTTATGAGGATGGTTTCGATGGTGTAGCACTTATCTCCTTCTGTTCATTTTATTAAATAAGCTAATGGAACGTGTCTACGTGCTTACAACCAGCTTATATATAAAATAAACCAACGGGTACTCAAATGAGCCCATTATATTCCTTCTTTTTTCCCGTTTTCTTTAAAAATGATTCTCAGGAAACAAGGCATACGATTCACATTCTCTCGCTTACTGAAAGTAATGGGCTGTCGACGTATTGGTTTTCTATCTAGGCTATCTGGGAACACAGTGGAAGTGATTTCGCGACCGTGTCGTCGCATAGGGCATGCGATAGTGGACGGGGCCCATTTATCTCCGGGCTGCTAGAGGTAATGTACCGTGCACTGGGGAACCAGTGCCGTCGAAGATGGGTCGAGCGAGTCTGAATCTATCAATCTTGTGATTGCGTTTCTCAGCTCTTCAGCAGGCTCCGATTCATAAAAATACCGTACTACGCTGCCGCATCCAGCGCGCGGCTATATCAGCGTAAATGGCGCCGTCACCGAGCCTCTGAGAGCTCACGCTGCACGTATAACGCACCCGCTGGCCCCTGAAGGTGCCGGCAGACACGTTAAGCGGCTGCACTGGCGGAGAGCGATCCCCGGTCGGGCGCGGCATTTACCGCAGGCCAATTTGTCAGGTTCGCGCGCTCACTCCATCACTGGCCGGAAAGTGTAAAACACAGTCTCCGTCAGCGAACTTCGGCAAAAGTTTATACTGTCGCCGATGTTATTGCTTTCTTTGTTTTTGGTGTGAGTGGTGGTTGTCTTTAGCTTTCTTCTTGGACTAACACACTGCGATTACGTGAGCCTTCTTTGCACGCCACTTCTTTTTTTTTTCTTTTTTTTTTTAGGTATGTTAGGTGACCCACGGTAGGGATAGTGGATACGTGGCATTCTACCGTTTCTTGCCGTGGCGGTTTAGGAGCGATGAAGCTTCGTTGCTTCGTAGCCACTAAGGACTGAATCCCGGTTGCGGCGATCTCATTTCAAAGGGTGAGAAAAGTGCCCATGTGTCCTGCAGTGGGTGCCACATTAAACTCAACCGCAGGTGATCATTATAAATCCGGATCCCTCCAACTACGTCGCGCCTTCCTCATAATTATTTCGTGCGCGTTAAGTTTTAAAACGTACAGTTTTATATAAGTTTTAAAGCCACCGTATCAATCCTGTGACTACGATGGCTGTATTCTAATCCGGGCGGACTGCATAAACAGTCGTGCAGAAAACTACGGTATTCTGTAAGAGACACGCGGTCATTGAAATGAATATGGGCCTGCTACGGCCATTATCGAAAGCTTCGTGCTTATCATTAACATAATGTACTCAGTTATATTCTGGGCCCGTATTCACGAAAGCGCCTTCCGCTAAAAATTTTCGTATGTGAATGTTTCAGCCAATCACGATGCGGGAGATATCATCAGCGAAAGCGGCTCACTTATGGAAGAATGCACTTGCGAAAGATAATGACCAAGCTCGCACTAAGTCTCGCAAGGCGTGAAAAAGCGAAACCGGGCGATTCTGACGTCTAATCTCGTTGTTTCTAGGTTGTTGCTAGGTTTTAGATTGGGGGTGCTAGGTCGTTTCTAGGTTGATTCTCAGAGCAGAGAGGTTCGAGTTAAACCACAAACAGTCACAGACGTGGCATGACCAAACTCCAGAGACATAAATTCGCGCTTAAACCAAGCGTTCGCACCTCTCAGGTCATTGTACAGTGCGTGTCCTTCCGTAGCTTCGGGGTCTCCAGGCGGCCGTCATTGCCTTTCCCGTTCCCTGGTATTATCGTCGTACGTATTCGGGGTCATCGGCTCGCCGCCGCCGCTTCGCAGCAGTGTAGATAGCTGGGCCAGTTGGCATGGATTCACGGTAGCAAGCAGCGCGAAAAAACGAGACCGGGGCTGTATGTATATATGTTTTCACTTCGGATTACAAAATGTTAGTTGAAAGTCAGCGCATGTTCTCGTCTTTCGTTCCAGTGTGTCCGTTTTGCTTTTTCGCGCTGCTTGCTACCATGACATCGCAGCCATTTGTTCGGCTTACTGTTGCCTTCTTAATTTTTAGTGGACCAGTGGTGAGCAGTGGGATTTTCCCGATTACCGTGGCACGTGCTCGTTCGTGAGGAGGAGGAGGAGGAATGAACTTTATTGACCGAAACCAGCAGGTGTAGGGGGGCCGGGCCAAAGCATCCCATGAGGGGACCTCGCATCACGAACGTGACATGAAAGCTTTTTTCTCTTTTTTTTTTCGTGGTCATCCGTTTTACCTCTAGCTTTCACTGCTTTGCTATTAAAAGAAGTTTTGTGAATTCGACCCCAGATGATTGGACAAAAGAGGCAGCTCTCTTTGCCTCTACTCTATAGGGCAGGGGTCTCAAACACGCGGCCCGTGGGCCGCACGCGGCCCGCGAGGCTGTCGGTTGCGGCCCGCGGCTCGCACATCATTATCTTTGCCCCACATTGTTTTTATTTTCTTAAGTATGTTCGTGGGCTACACAGGCATGACTGGTTTAAGGCATTTCTTCGTGAGGCATCCCATGTGTTCACATTGCTTTGAAACGTAACCGTGAATCAAAAATTATATGTGAGAATCGGCACCCAGATTTGAGTCATGTTGGAGATCGGTATCGACATAATTTTGGAATCCGGGCACCAAATCCGCTTCATAAACGACCCGCATAGGGGATATGGGACAGTTTTCTTTCAAATGGCAACATTTGCTGGCAAATTGTTCAGACTGGCCCCCCCTCCCCGCTCCTACCTTCTTCACTGCCGCAGCCCTTGTGAAACTAAATTGCGTGACTGCGGCCCGCTGGCTGAGGTGAGTTTGAGACCCCTGCTATAGGGGAACGTCGCGGCTTCGATCATGGCCTTGGCGGTCGCATTTCGACGGAGGCGAAGTGCTATAGAGGCCCGCGTGCGGTGCGACGCCAGCGCGCGTTGAAGAGCACCAGATAGTCGAAATTTCCGTTGCCCTCCACTACGGTGCGCTTCATAAGCATATCGTGGTTCTTGTACTTAATACTCCAGATAGCATTCTCTAATCCTTGTGCGTTATTTTTCTCACTCATCTGTCCATTCCCCTTCCCTCATCCAACAGTGAAGGGTAGCTAACCGTTCGCTTTTCTGGTTATCTTCCCGGCCTTCTGCCTTTCTGTTTTTTCTCCCTCCCTTGTTGACAGGCGTCGATGTAATATGGCCCCTGAGTAAGTTATTCCGCAGACACGCCTGGGATCAACAAAAAAAAAAAAAGGGGGGGGGGGAGGAGGTGGCGGATGAATTTTCATTCTATCCAACCTTGCACTATATGTTCCTTGTTTACGCTTCGCCCGTGGCATCGCTGAGAAGACGACGGGAGATACGAGCTTGGCGAGGTGCATTGCAGTGACGTCAGCGTATAATGCAGCGCCGCATTGTTCCATCGTATAAGGGCGCTGACAGTGTTGGCGGCATGCTGATGCGTCTCCCGTTTCGCCGATAGCCGCATTCATATGCGATTCGCGGCGCCGTCGGTGCCGTCGAGCCGTTCGGAAGCGTCTTCGTGTCGGCACTCGCGATGCCATAAGAGAAAGGCGCCCGCCGATATCGCAGCGGGTCACCGATTGACTTATTCATGCGGAGGGCCACAAAGGATAACAGGGACGAGAAATAAGCACGCTTCCGGGCAGAGCGGCGAAGAAAGGCTAATGAATGACGCAGGTATAAGCTTAACGCCGCTACCGGAAACCTGCGCCGATGTTCTTCCTCGCGGGAGCGATAAAACTCGGAAAGCGCTCCGTCGTGTGCATGCAATACGCAGAAAAAGACGGGCTGCCCAAACATGCACGCATGCTCATGGACTTACAGCGCTTGTGAAATGTGTGCCGACTACTCGCCTGCAACCACGAGTCAGGCTCATAAAATATTTTTTTATTATACTTGCTTCTGTTCAATTTAAGGCGATCGCATTGTTTATATCGGCCTCTTTTTTTTTTCTTTTTTTTTTTTTTCATTTTCACTTCTACGGTTCTTCTCTTTCCATCACCGCACTCGCTCCTCCCATACACTCTTAATCAGGTCCTGGTTAAATGTCGGCTATATCCAGGAAATTAGACGGAAAATGTCCGGTTTCCCGACTATATCTAGCACTTTAAGCGGCAGCTGATTAAGAGTGTACAGAGAGGACAAGATTGCGGAAGGAGGAAGAGAGTCGGCATACGTCCTGTTACAATGGCTGTGTTATAATGTGCATTTCAGACTAGCGATGCAGTCCCGCGAGCGTCAGAGCTGATTTTGTTCTTCCCTCTCTCTCTGATCTATTTCCCTTTCTCAAACCCCAGCGTAGGGTAGTCAAGCAGTCTGGGTTAAGCTCTCCACCCCTCGCGCCTTTCGGTTTCCTTGCTTGCTTCCTCTCTGAGACATTGCGTGCCGATAACACAAGCTCGATTAGTGGGTATGCCAAAGCAAGAAGCTAGTGTTTTATGCTGTGCAGCTGAGGTACAGGGGGGGGGGGGGGGTCAAAAGTTCCCAGGCCACGCTGCCATAGGAATACATGTGATAGAGGCCTGGGAACTTTTGACCAGCCCTGTACGTGCACCAAACGTGCACTTCAAGGCTCACGGGCGTTCTTTCGATATCACGCTGATGAAGATGCGGCCGTCGTATTCTCGAGTTGGGTTCGCGAGACACCGCCGGTAATGCACTTGAGAAAAAAAAAAACACTAATAAAAAAAAAAACGCTCTTCTATTCCGTCATGGGAATCGATATAACAAGAAAGCGATACGTGTCCTCACAGAAGGAGTTGAATGTTTATTGTACATTCAGATAAGAAAGCTTGCACAATGTCTGTTGGTGTTTGGCAGTAATGACGTAACTACGTTGTCCACTGAATCGAATCAGCGTGCACGCCGCATATCGCCGACCAATCAGTTTCCTACACTATTGCAACGAAAGCTTCCTGCCGTGCTGAGACTTACATTACTCCACCTCTCTCGTACGGCAGCACCAATCTGCGAACCAACAGCACTGCGGGCAGGGTTGCCGTTGGGTGGACATGAAAAGGCGCCAGAACTCACGCCAAAAGTAGCCAAAGTAGCCATGTCATTTGATATTATCACCGAATTTCTAGCCAAATTGAACAGAAGCGGTATTATCAACAGAGTATTTACTATTGATGAATAAATAAAACCATTTTGAATAAGTAAAACCACAAGTTTAAAACAGAGCCATTGTGCCAACTGGAAATTTTCGTTGACAACGGGGTCCAAAAGTAGCCAATTTGGCGCAAAGTAGCCACCAACGGCAACCCTGACTGTGGGAGGGAAATGTGAGAGATAAAAGGCGTGTTCGTAAGGTTTCCTTCATGTGTGACAGTGGTGCGGACGGTAAAGCGCCCGTCAGCTATGGTCCCGGACCGAAAGGCCGTCGGTTCGACTCCCATCAACGGAAATTTTCCTTCTTTTTCTTTCCCTTCTGATTGTTTGAATTATTCTACGTCATGAAAGTCTTGGTGGACCCCGGCATAAAACACTTTCTTGTTAAAAAAACAAAGAAAAAAGAAAGCGACAGCCCTCATATTCATGCCTTCAGTCGTTTTGAAAGTATCAAGTGCTACTAGCTATCATAACACGCGTAATACTTGTCACCTCCTCTGCGCATGTTTCATAGCTGTTGACATTTAAAAAAAAACAAAAAAAACAGTTGAAATTCATGCTATGAACCGTCTATGAATGTGCATTATTGCTATTATGATCTATTATACGATGCTTTGTAAATAAATATCGTAATAATTGAGTTTAACGTGTCGGGGTGCGAGCTTTCTGATGCTTAGCAAGTACCAGGATGAGTGCGTGCTACAGAGTAAGGTACAGCGTTTCAGAGGAAGAAAAGAAAGAAAGAAAGAAAGAAAGAAAGAAAGAAAGAAAGAAAGAAAGAAAGAAAGAAAGAAAGAAAGAAAGAAAGAAAGAAAGAAAGAAAGAAAGAAAGAAAGAAAGAAAGAAAGAAAGAAAGAAAGAAAGAAAGAAAGAAAGAAAGAAAGAAAGAAAGAAAGAAAGAAAGAAAGAAAGAAAGAAAGAAAGAAAGAAAGAAAGAAAGAAAGAAAGAAAGAAAGAAAGAAAGAAAGAAAGAAAGAAAGAAAGAAAGAAAGAAAGAAAGAAAGAAAGAAAGAAAGAAAGAAAGAAAGAAAGAAAGAAAGAAAGAAAGAAAGAAAGAAAGAAAGAAAGATGTACCAAAGAAGCTTCGTGAACTTCGTTTTCGCAAAGCTTGAAACGCGTACATCGTCAGATATGTTTCACTGTGGCTGCACCTTACTCTTCGTAAAGATTATCAGAAACCAAATATGCAGAGGAAGTCGTGGTTATGTGTCACGTGCCTTAGTGTATTTGAAAGTAAGAATTATATAACCAAAATTAATATTAACGTTGAAGTATGCGCTTTGTATATCTGTACCTTCCATTACCGGACGCAAACGCGTCATGTATTGAGAAATAATTCAGGAGCTCTTTCAAGCATCGGACTTCGCACACTGGTGCCTGGCGTAATTAATCAATTATTGCTCTCCATCACCTAAACAATGAATAACAGCGCATAGCATTTTTTTTATTCTCCGGACGGTCCCTGGAGGAATTCGTTGTGCTATACAGTGAATTTCTGGCCAATAATCGATTCCGTGTGCGTGGTTCAACACTGAGGAAGGGCACATGACGCTGGCGTCGTAAAACTGCCGGATTCAAGCAGGCCTCGAATGCCGTAGTACCGTGTACGCTTTTCGGCCCTACAACGCGACACGTGCACCTAGCTTTTCATTCTCCGTGCAGAGCCATAAAATTCCTCGTAAAGCCTGCAACGCCTTACGCAAAAACAACAACGTCGAAGACGATCCAGGAGCGGATCTGTTACGTGCACCGCTTGACTCGACCTCGATCTTCATGCATTTTAATACAGTTCCCGAGTTCATCGCGATGCACCAACGATACATAGGCGTACAGCTCACTGCACGGAACAACGCGCCGAACTGCGCAGGCGGGCGTGTTTTCGAAACATTCCTATCCATCTTGTTATGATAGCAGCGTTCCCGAGAAATTGGGTTTTGGAACAGGAAATCCGACATAGGGATAGGTCTTACAAAATCGAAGCATGTTCAGGATAACGGTGGGATCAGGCCGGGGTGCGAGGAAGACAGAGCGCCGCACAAGGGGAGCACTCCGACTGAAAGACACAACACGGTTTCGGTGAACGAACGCCGACAAAGCGAGCGCCGTCAGGAACCGAGCAAGGTGGCTTTTCGTGTCGAAAGTAAAGCGCTTTCTGTTTGCGTTTATACCCTCCAATATTCATGGCCTAGCACGAAGCGCGTTTCAGAAAGCGAAATGCTACGGAGGTTCCAATGACATTAAACATTCCAAATAGACCGACTGCGGCATTAAACTTCAAAGCAGATTTTTCTTTTCTGGCCGTGAGAGCCGACAGATTACTTGGCCGCTCGCATGGCTCGCATTAAGCACTTCAGGCGGGCGCGTTCGCAAATTGGCTCGGCGGAATGCAGCGAGGTGTTTGTATATAATGTAGCGGGTGTGAAGTGCCGTAGGGAATTTCACGTCGTAGGTCATTAGGTGCGAGAGCTATTCGGCACACAGTGGCCCGCAGTGCTAATTGCGTTGTCGGTGGTGACAGTGGAATCGAGGGGGGCAGCTCACATCAGGGAATACGATATCTCTTCCGCACTTCACGTGCAGGACTCGTCTCGAACACCCGGAAGCACGCTTTATTACATCACTCTATTGCTGTCGAAAGGCGCAGCGTGAGAGTGCCTTTTTCGCGAACGACATGATGCCAGGAGTGACTGACCGCGTTTCATTTGGCAGTTGAAGCACGTGAAATAAACAGATGTATTAGAAACAATATTTACAAAAGAAACAGAAAAGCGGGAGGAGGGGGGGGGTTAAAGTTTTGAGAGGGTATTCTGCAGATATATAGTTGTCATATGGTTGCCGTCGCCTCGTTACGCTTACGAATTTGCGAACTATCAGTGTTTTGTATTGCTTGCCTGCGTGTTCCCGTGGCAGATCCTTATGATATATAGACCATCGGTTATAGCCGCAGGTGGTATGTACACCATCCAATGGCATTCTTTTACCTTAATGTCATTTCTGATCATTCTTACACCTACCGCTGCGCAATGTCTTCATATAGACCTATCATACTTCTGCCCGTCGCTCTATGTGCTATTTCTTTAGTTTCTACTCAAGACGATTTGTGAATCCTTAAGCTCCACCTCGGATATATATATATATATTTGAAATAATTACATGTTTGGAATGACGTTTTTTTGTTAACGATTTACGGTGATGACTTACGGTGATGGTTGGCGCTGGACAACGGCATGGTTTGCATTAGTCGAAAATTCCTTTTGTCCAATCCTCGTCTCTCGTAAGTGCGTATCCCATATAAATGAAGAATTTTTGAAGAATTTTGACCAGCTTGCGTTAGAAGAAGTCTCAGTTTCGCCGCAAGGGCAGGGGAATGAATAGCAACAACTTTAATTCGAGGCTATACGAAGTAAGGCTAACAGCTAACCTTCTTGGGGTCCGATCTCGCGTAAATTTACAAAACGATGGGTTAAGGGAAGACGGCCGCTCCAGGGTGCGAAGCGGTTTTCATGCTGTCCGTCGTCTCAACGGGAACTAACCGGTGAGGGCGCGGCACGCACTATACGAACCGTCTACTGATGTCTGTCAAGATAGCGCGCACTCTTGGGATCAAAATTAGCGATTGCCGCTGCTGCTCCAGCGACGCAGCACCCCTCCCCCTTGTCCCAACAACCACCACCGTTCATGCTCCTTCGCCCTTCTTTCGACAGGCGGAACGTTTCCTCTCCGCTTGAGGCGCCATCGACGGTAGGCCTCGCACGCCGGGGCGATATTATCGCTTGCATCCTTAGTGTGACGGAGATGGCCGGCTCGTTTGATCTCTGCTTCAGCCGCGTTCGTCACGAGCGCATTTTCTAATCGCGCGAGATCCATGAATGCGCTGGGCGATGTTATCCATTTGGACTTTACACAACAAATGACGGTGACGGCGACGGCAAAAATCCACCGAGTGAATCCTTATAATTGCTATCGCGATGAAAAGTACGCTAAGGCTACCGAGAGTCGCAGAGAGGACGTGAGAAAAGCAACACTTTCTGCAACCATGCTGAGGCTCGAAATTGTTAGCACTGAAATGTAGGCACTGTTTCTTCCAGGCCCTCCAAAATTCTATGTTCACAGCATTCTGCATTCAGCCACCTTTAACTTACATGCATAATGCATGATTCATGTCGCAAAAATTAAAAACGGTGTGACTTTTCGAAGACGCGTGCCCCATTTCCTTTCATGGCGTTGAAAAATAGGCTTGCCCGGTGGCTTTGTTCGACTCTGAGTCCGGCTGCTAGGCACTGGCACTCAATGCAGTACAGCTCACGGCCGCTAACGTTGCCATGTGCTTGACGCTTTGTGGCTCACCTACACTGCCCTAGATTGGCGAGTTCCAGAGATCTGGAGCATTATTAACTCGTGACTTCCAGCAGAGGCACCATAAGCAGCGCAGTATTTGTCCATGTTTTCGGAGAAGAATCCGTGTTTACCACTTCCCACGACGACCCACGTGTGGGCTCGTTTAATCCCTTGTTGTTTCAATGGATCAAGCGGCCGCTAGCAATAACAATACTGTGTTCGGCGAACGTTGTCAGTGAGGACGAATTCCCGCAAGCTGTACGGTGTACTACCTGGAAAAAGAAAGGGCAAAGGGTGGATGCACGAACCATTTCTTTATTAACGCAGCAGGCGACGATAGTGAATATGAAAAAAAAAAAAACGAAAAAAAGCACGAGTCTTCAATTCAGCAAACATCAAAAAAGCGTCAGGAGCAAGCATGTACAGTCGCTCAGGTGATTTACGATACGAGGCAGCCTAACCAGCATGCAGAGTACTTACCACCAAATCATTCCGACTCCTGCTGTGCAAACCAAACATTAAAGAACAATCATCGTTTTTTTTTTTGTGTATATGTGTGATACTCCACGTTACGCTGCGTTGTCATTAAGTAGAATACCGCACGTACACGCGCGGTGGAAGCTCGAGACGTGAGGCCGGTGCCTGAAGCGTTGGACTAATTCACAAGCACTGCGCTTTCAAATTCCTGGACGTTACAACGCGCACTCTCCACAGCGCGTGCGTCGTTCGCACGACCCAAAGCGGACACGGATGACAGCGCGACGAAGGGTCACGCCACGGTGCATCCAACTTTGCAGCTTCGAGAGCGGAACCGGCGACGTGGCCGAGAATCGTTCCGCTGCACAGATTCGGTGGTTTGGCCCGCGGCTGCGGAAGCGGTTTCGCGCCACTGCTCTTGCAGTGCTTAAAGGACCAAGCACCCGAGATAAAAATGCTCCGAGTGGCCTCTCTTGCGCTTGTCGGGGTTCATCCTCACGTTTCTGCCACCAGAGAATCTTGTTTTCGTTTACTCCGGCCTGGGACAATGAAATGGCGAGCGTAAAAGCGACAAAAAGATAACGCGCGAAAGAGCAATAAAGGATGGGAGGCGGAAAGAAAGACGAAAGATACAGCTGCTAGAGTTACTCCATATGACTCCCAAAGGAAGCCGGAGTGGCGCGAAAGTCCGCCATCTTGCAATCTGATGTTCTGCGGAAAAGCCTCCCTCCCCTCTTTCCTGCACAGGCTACGTTCAAGGCTGTTGAAGATACGGAATGTCTTGGCATTAATGACATACCACGTATGACATGACCGACAAAACGTAAATAACGTTACGTCACGTGAATGACATTCGTACATGACTCATGTGACAACGAATAGATAACCCGAATGACACGAATGTCCCACACATATAGGGGTGACATGAATGATAAGCATGCATGACTTTAGAATGCGGCACTCTATACTTAAAATGTTTTACTTAGTTTGAAGGACCTTACATGCACGACATCAGAAGACGCGGAATACGTGCATAACATGTTGTATCATAGATGACATGAGAGGCGAGACAGGACGTAATCGACACGACATGTAATGAACCACATTCCGATCACTCGCGTTAGGTGACGCGATGACGATGCATGCTCGGCGTTACAAGAATGGATATGTATGCACGATATGAATTTTGCAGCGCAATTTAACGTTAATTATTTCCGCGCTTGTCATGACATTCAGCGTATTTATGCGACTTAAAGGGACCCTGAAACGGTTTTGACGATATTTTGTACAAACACATTGAGCCAGTAGACCAAGTCCTAAGGCTCATTTACAGACTAATTTAAGCTCTCTGCGTACACTGTGTAATTGATTACAACGCTATAAAGCTGCGAATCGCTGCAGATCACTGCGGCTCAGCCCAACGCGTTTTCAACCGCCCCTCCCGAGTATGACGCATTCTGCGCACGATCTGATTGGCTGCGGTGTGCGCGCACGAAAAATTGGCTGGTAGGGTGGCGGCACCTGTGGAGCAGATATAAACCACTCCGCGATGTCTCTGTTGCCAGACGGCGTGCGTGCTGCCGGGCGCACTGGGCTATGGCCTCGAGATTGCACGCAACCTGTCGGCGTGCAATCTCGGAGGTCATCACTGGGCGAAGCTCAAATCATCGAGTGTGCTCACATGAGCTCTGCGATCGCCAGCGATGCCAGCGTGTCTCGCGCGTTGAGGAGGCAAGGCAGGGGTGAAGGAGGGCATGATATAATTGGCCGTAGCCGCCTTGGTACACGGCGTGCAGCGAAATTTGTGGTGCCAATGGTTCGATGATGCTCTAGCCTAAACGCTGACAAAGCTTCAAATAACCGTTTCAGGGTCCCTTTAAGCCATGCGGACGATGAGCATTTTGAATGCGGCTTCAAGGAGCACGTAGTGTATCTTTTTTGCAGTAATTCGGAGTTCCACGCGAGTGAGCTCGGCGAATGGCAGCGGAGCGTCGCGTGGAACGAGGACGCCCAACTCCTGCTCCCCTTAGGGGGGCCATACGCAGGAACGCTAATATATCAACGAAGAGAGCATCCAACGAGAAAGCAGTAGCAGTACACGGAAGCGTCCTGCTGGAGAGTGAACCTTGAGGTGGGCACAAACAAAAAAGAAGTCCACGAGGACGCGAAGTTCGCAGCAAAATGCTGGACTTGGGAATATAGATGGAAGCCCAGATAAGGAAGGAAAGGCTTAAGAAAAAGAATAAAGAAGAGAGAAACAAAAAGAGCGCTAGCACACACAAAAAAAAAGAAAACCTAAAGGAAAACAAAACACATAGAAAGGAATCAGGAAAAGTGAAAGAACAAGAAAAGAACGAAAGGGGAAAAAAAGGAGAAAACAATTACCCTACTGTGCGCTAAACACGCAGCACAATGGCTGTTTAAGCTTGGGAAGCGGTCCCCAAAGAGCACACCGGAAACCGCGTAAAGGTGCTTACTTTAATTAGCATGAAAACCACTCGCTTAACGTGCGCACATTTATCTGAATGCTGTCGGCTGTGCTTCGCGATTTGAAAAGTACGTTGCAAGGGTCACGAACTGTGGCTCTCTGGGCACCTTCCTGTTTACGCCGTACGCGGCATGGCAAGTACACCATATAATGCACGGGTTTCCGGATCATTCCCGAAATTTTCCATCATAGCAATGGGCACTTTCTACAGTTATGTACGCCTGGGTGGATCAGTGGCTAGGGTGCTCGACTGCTGACCCGAAGGTCGCGGGTTCGATCCCGGCCGCGGCGGCCGCATTTCGATGGAGGCGCGAAATGGTAGAGGCCCGTGTTGTGCGTTGTCAGTGCACGTTAAAGAACACCAGATGGTCAAAATTTCCGGAGCCCTCCACTACGGCGTCCCTCATAATCATATCGTGGTTTTGGGACGTAAAACCCCACATATTATTATTATTTTACAGTTACGATGTTTACGGCATATCAAGCAGAATCGATCCGAAAAGCCGTCACGTGCGCAAAACACAAAATTTAACTCTTAATACCTCTGAATTTTTAACAACACATGCTGTTCGTTGGGCCACTCCGCGTCGATTTACAAACTACTGATTGCTGTCCACGAGAGCATCGCTTACACAATGTATGAAAGGAATGCAAACAAACAACTGTGTGCATCCAGATGTGTGTAGAAGCCTGTGTGTAAACAGAGCTCTGTGTATGTATTCACGTTTCCTGCAAGGATCATTTCACGTCTGCTTAGAATCAGTATTGTGAAGAAAATAAAAATAATAGGCGTCGCTCGGGAGTATAACAGTTAAAATTAGCGCAACGCGTCCGGATTCGATGCCGCGACGAGTAAGATGTTTATCTCTGATGGTGCATGATAGCTGCGATGAATACTGGCGGCGGTGTGCGACCTCGCCACCAAAATCGGATATTTTTAAGCAAGAAATGCTTTTAGCTCCCCTTGTCAGGGAGCTTGAACACTTGAGTATACCCTTGAGTCAAAAGCCACAGCCATCATTCGGACTCGCAAACGACATTATCCGAGCAACCACTGAAAATCTAAAGGACGGTATCCGTCCTTAAGCCCTTTATACAGGGCAGTGTTACGTATGCTAGTTACGGCCCAATAAGTTAATAACATCCCTTCCGAATTCTTCTTAATAGTTGTTTACATCACTGAAGCTGTAACTTCGTATGCGTTGAGGTTTTAACGCGACAGCTTTAAAGAGCTCGTTTGCAGAATTCCCGCTGTCGGCGGCGTCGGCGTTGGCGGTGGCGCTTTTGGTTATGAGCGAAAAAGCAGCGTTGGCCGTGAGCGAAAATTTGAGGTAGATGCAATAAGCATTGGAGCCAGAAGGTGTGTTTGCACAGTGGCTTTCCTTGCGGCACACTTTAGGTCTCCACCGAGAAGCGAGAATGCAAGGCAGGCTAGCGATTAAAAAGGCGATAGCTCGCGTGTGTATGTGTGCGTGCGTGCGTGCGTGCGTGTGTGTGTGTGTGTGTGCGTGTTTGTGTGTGTGGATATCGCGTTCAACTCTTTCAGGGCAAAGCTTAAAGGGGCCCTGCAACTCTTTTTGAGCATGGTCAGAAAACGCTGCCTATCGGTAGTCGAGGCTCCCGAGAACACGCGAGCCAAATATTATAGTGCAGCACGCGGCCTGGATTTTTCAATAAATGCTCAAAAGTCAGCTAAAAATCGCTTTCTCTTCTCTCGACAAATGACGCTACAAGCTCAAAAATAACTCCGTCACAGGCGAAGTATCAGCCATTGGCTGATTTCAGCGTGACGTGCTCAGTCGTTACTAGAGCCGCCGCAGGAGGCCGCGACTTTGTCCACGCGTGCGCCAACGATCGCACTGAAAAGCCACGCATTCGAAGAAAAAAAAAAAAGGGAAAAAGTGCTCAAGGTCACAATTCGCTCGTGACGTACCGTATTCCTCCGTGCCATCCCTCTATGCTTAGCTTCCAGCGCTTTCCTCGGGACGAGAGAAGTGAGAAAGCAATTGCAGCGTGCGACAAATCTTTGCAACCCCACTCGTACTGGACGGATTCTAAAAATTTTTGTGGTGGTGAATTCTTGAGGCAATGAGCTCCTTTAGTGAATCCATTCCATGGCTACTTGGAAAAGTGTTGCAGGGTCCCTGTAAGTGTCCCCAGTTCTTTTTAGTTTTCATTTCCACTAGCAACGTTCCAAAGGCACATACCATAAACACAATTAATTTGATTGCCATCGTTTCGCACTGAGACAAAGTTGTCTGTGCTCTTCTTAACGCCGGCGGTTTGGGGATTTCGCGGCGCGGGTTTCGCACCGACACTTTCGAGAGGTGGCGCCATGCTGCCGAGCCATCCGGGCAGCGGGGATAGGTACTTGGCAGGGACGGGACTTGCAGCGAAGTTCAGTTGCACACAGTTTCATTTGCGCTCAGTAAGCAGGGCAGCGTAGCATGACAGCCGCATATTCATGTTGTGGCTAGTGTCATCTCCAGCTAATCGGTTTTGCCGATGGCCCTTTCATGATTGCATCGGCTCGTGATTACTGGAGAGCGAGACATTTTTGGAATGAACCCGTACCAGCTTACATTGTAATATGAACTGCGATGTCTGACGTATTCGAAACGCACGATGCGGGTGGTGAGTTATGCCACAGGTGAGGGCCGCCGAATAGTTTTCTCTAGGTGGACAAAGAAAGAAAGAAAGGAAGAAAGAAAGAAAGAAAAAAAAAGAAAGAAAGAAAGAAAGAAAGAAAGAAAGAAAGAAAGAAAGAAAGAAAGAAAGAAAGAAAGAAAGAAAGAAAGAAAGAAAGAAAGAAAGAAAGAAAGAAAGAAAGAAAGAAAGAAAGAAATAAATTAAGGCAGCCTCGCACTAGCGGTGAAAGAAGTGCCTGAAGGAAGTGCGGAGCTGGTCAGCCTTCCTTGTAAGTTTGTTTCTCTTCGGTTTTCGTTTTCTTTCCTCCTTTCTTTCTTTCTTTCTTTTTCTCCTTGTCCGTTTTTTTTGTGTCTTTTCCTCGCTCTTTTTATTCCTCTCTCTTTGTCTTTTTCTTTTTTTCCTTGCTCTTTCTATTTTTTTCTTCCTGTCTTTCTATTTCGCGCTTGCTTTCTCTTTTATTATTCTTTTTATACGTGGTTTTCTTACCTTAACCAAAAGCAATAGTGTTTTTGCTGCTGATGATAACTGATCATCATCAAGGCGCTCGAAGAACAAGAGGAAGGAGACTACTTGGCGCGAGTGCGCGCTCTATATCTTACATATGGAGCGTTATGCCAAGCGACGACGACAGCATAATATAGCACACGACAGCGGGCCCCCCTCAAGCGTTCCGCACTAAAAATAGGTAAATAAATAAATAAATAAATATAGAAAGAAAGAAAGAAAGAAAGAAAGAAAGAAAGAAAGAAAGAAAGAAAGAAAGAAAGAAAGAAAGAAAGAAAGAAAGAAAGAAAGAAAGAAAGAAAGAAACGTCACAGTTTCGCCACAAGGGCGAAGCAATGAATGCGATAACGAGAAACTGGAATGTCACACTAAGAACGACAAGCAGCTCGATACCGGCAGCGCACCGCTGAAGCACAAAAAAAGGACGCTCGAAAAGAATGCACAGGTACACAAAGGAAAAGCATGAACTAACAACTGTCACAGTTGTCATGCCTTTGTGTTTGTGCAACGCGCTGCAAGTGTCGACTTGGCTCTCGATATGTCGTTGTTTTTTTTTTAAAACTGCAGCACGTAGACGTAGAATGACCCCTCTACGACTCCTGCCGCGCGGTGGCGTCTGACGCAAGGTGTACGTAGAGTTACTGTATATAACTCTAGGTGTACTGTGTATGTGTGTTTTTTTTTTTAGTTCCACATCATGAGTGGGTACAGAAAGGGGCCACGTTTTCGAGCGCGTCACAAGGACAGTTTACAAATTGAAAGAAAATGTAGCAGAGTTGCATGATAGAAAACGTGCTCAAGCTCCTGCGAGATCTGCGTACCGCCAGCGGTAAATTGTGTATATGGATAGCTCGTCGTTAAATCACCAGGACATGAATGGCTGGTGGTTGAGGTTCCTAACTGAGCGCGCTGCGGAGCGAGGGGTTGTTGGTTCGAATCCCCGATCGGCTGCTTCGAATTTTTTTTTCTGATTTACTTATCTTTGTGTCTTTTTTTTATATATATATATATATATACATACGTATACATATGCGGGTCATGACGGCGACGGCAACGGCGAAAATTCACCGAGAGTATCCATATAATTGCTATCGGAATAAAAGAAAGAAAGAAAGAAAGAAAGGAAGAAAGAAAGAAAGAAAGAAAGAAAGAAAGAAAGAAAAAAAAGAAAGAAAGACTTCTTACCATCCTGCGAAAAAAGTGGTTGCATAAGCAGATACCAACGTATTGGCATTTCATTCCATTACGCTAAGTACTGCTTTCCTCTTTCGGCAGGCTCGGAGTTCGACCTCAGTGCGCACATGGGACTATCGCACATTACCCTGACACAATGGGGAAATTTAGTGCGCCCTCGTTATGACTACGCGCCTCCGGCGAAAGGTGCGTCCATCACTGGACAACCCGCACACGTTTCGCCATCGTCGTGTCGTCCTCGCGCTTCGTTGCGTCCGTTTCTGCCCTTTTATCGCTTGCAAGCCTCCCACACCGTTTCACGGTTGCACTATGACCCGTGACGGTTGAATACCTGATGTGATGAGCGCGTCCTTTGCTCCCCTAAACGACGGCTCGCATGAACGGCTGGCTTTAGCGCGCCGTCGGTGATTGCGTTAGAGACCTTCGCACACAGCACGTTTTCGTGTTTGAAGCCATTGAGAGGTACGGTGCACTATTCTCCAGTAAACAAGCGTCGGGGGTAGCGAGCGCTGTGCGGTTCACGTGTTAGAAAAAAACACTCTGCCCGTATTCTCACACACACACGTACACACAGACACGCACGCACGCACGCACGCGCACACGCACGCACGCACACACACACACACACACACACACACACACACACACACACACACACACACACACACACACACGCACACACGCACGCACACACGCACACGCACACACGCACACGCACATACACACACACGGACGCACACGCACACATGCACACCGGCGCGCAAACTTGATAAGTTAGAATCATTCCTTAAAAGAACATTTCAACTGATCCTCATACTTGACATACCATTAACAAAAGCTAATGATATTTTAAACAGTTACAGCGCACACAGACGGGGACAAAGGAAGAAGACACGAGACACAGTGCTGGACCACACTTTTTTCCTTTTTCACCGATGTTCGTTGAACGTTTACCAAGATGCGTACCAACTAGCCCACCAAGCCATCCTTGAGGATGATGATATATGGTGTTTTATGGCGCAAGGACAGTTTGCTGGCCAAAGAGCACCATTTCATCAGACAACTGATGCGGGCAATGGTTATGGTAACTGGCTGTATAGGATCAAGCCATCCTGTTAAATTTATGACATCAGGAAATAATGAATGACACCACGAAAGCCAATAGTGCAGTGCACTTACGATCTGCAAGCTTTATAAATTTGACCGTATTGTATTCTCACTGTTTCGAAAGGCAGGCTACTGCGACCGCAGTTGCGTTCGTGACTCACCTCTGTAGAATGATGCACAGAGCTGCCGAGACGCAATAACGTAAAGCCCGAGTTGGTGCCCGCTGTATTTCGCTTAAAAACATGTTTAGCCATGGAGTGTTTCGAAGTGCGACTTAAGCTCCAACGGGTGCACAAACCAGTGTTCAAGAAGAGCGCTTTCATTGCTCTTGAAAAGTCCAACTGCGGCCCGCGTTGTCCGTCTTGCGACAATATATTTCGTACTAAATTTCACGAACAAGAAAGTGAAGTTATAACAACAACGATAGCTAAGAACTGAGCATATCTACTTTAAGAAAGCTCAGAAGCCGTGCGGAATGCAGCCGGCACTTTAGTCTAAGTTGTCTCAGATACGCCCCCCCCCTCCCCCCTACTCAATTAAAAGGGGGGGGGGGGGGGCAATGTCTGCTCTATACATTGACTTAATTAGGAGGGGGGGGCCCTACCCCCCTGAAGGCGAGCCCTGCGCACGCCTATGAGTACTATGTTCCACCTAAGCAAAAATACAGTTCAAGTTTAGCACGGTGTTCTCTGCGTATCTCATTTCGTTCCGTCTCCTGTGCTTTTGACGCTAATCTTTAGTTATGTACAAGGTTTTCCCTCAACCATCTCCTATCGTCCTCCGAAAGCCAAAACCACTCAACACCCGAACATCATCTCATTTAATTCTGACGTCCACAGTGGTCGGCATTTGGCTACATTTGGTGTCGGATAACATTCCTTTAGCCGGGCTTCACAGCGTATTTGTTCTACGCATTTAGAAGGGCACCGCTTCTCGCTTCCAGTATCGCTCAGAATGTCGTCTCACGCTCGATACCCCAACCCATTCCACAGCCTGTATATATCTTTCCGCCATGCCCTACCAAATTCTTTTCCATTATTTGTAAAGGCAATTTTTATCATACTTCATTTTTCGTTTTCTAGAGTCCACGCTTCGCCACCAAGTCACAGAATACGGTCGTCATGAAGTTATCTGCTGAAAGATATTCTAGACACGACACCTACTTGGGACTTGAAATTACACAAAGCCTTCAGTATTTTTTTTTACCTTAAGATAAGTTGTCTTTCATCTTCAGGGTTCGGAATTGCACAATTGTGATAAATTGTCACGCCTCCGCGTTAAATTAGATTTAGTGGCGAAATAAGATTACATGGCGACCAGCACACAGTGGCACGGAAACAAAAGAAAAAGAAAGTAAGCTTGAACAGCCAATGGAACTCAACGCGAAATTTTGAAATATATACAACCTTAGAATATTGAATTATGGAAGGGAACAACGTTCCATTCCGTTTCTGAAGCAAAAAAAAATCTCCTGTTGAAAATACAAATAAGGGTGCTTAGAAGTCCGTTCATGTCGGCAGCCCCATCGATAAAGTAAAATGTTTAATCTATTTCCGCGTTTGGGGCTTGCAACTTGCAGTTAGAGTTACCAGCAGACGACGCGCTAATATCGAATTTTCGAATTTAGTACACTAACTGAGGCGCAGTCATTTAACTACAGTCGATGAACCACTCGTTTGAATATTAGGAATGTCCGCCTGCTTATATTACATTAATCGTCCACAATCGACTCATCGAGCAAAAAGCTCGATGAGCCGATTGTGAACGCACACGGCCGGGGAAACGCACTGCGAGTTCTCGAGGGACCATTTCGGTAGGCTTGTTATATGTTAATAGTAGTTGTGGTTTTAAGTCCAAAAATCATGATATGGTTATGAAAGACGCCGTAGTTGAGGGCTCCAGAAATTTCGACCATATGATGATCTTCGACGTGCGCTTAAATCTAAGCACAAGAGGGCCTCTGGCATTTCACCTCCATCTAAGTGCAGCCGCCTCCGGGATTCGACCCCGCGACCTTCGGATTAGTAGTCGGGTACCATAACCAGTTTCCCACCGCGGCGGGTAAAGTGGTAGGTAAAGAAATGAACTCTTCCGGCAAAAATGAAGAGAGGTGGGAGAGTAATGCCGAGCTTTACACTCGAAGTCGCACAATTTGTCTCGCGCCACTCTATATAACTCTCAACGCAAACATAACACTGAGTGCTTTCACTCGCTCGCGAACGTAGTGACTTTAGGGAAGAGCGAATTCTCTCCGCCGCTATAATTTTCTTGGCGATAGAGAGGGAAAAGGTCAACGCAGCCGCTTTAATCAAGACAGAGTCGAGTGAAGGACGCGTCACGGAGCGTGGTCAACGAAGCAACAACGTCGAGATGAGTAGATTTCTTTTTCCATCGCGCCTTCCTTTATTGGGTTTGGTCGGTATCGTCTCACAGTCGGAAAGTGGCGCGGTCTAAGTTCGCGAAGGGTGCGTTGATGGAGAAGAGGTGTGCGTGTGTGTGCGTTGTGGGGGGGGGGGGGGGGGGGGGGGGGGGATGCAAAGGGAAAGAAAAAAATATTAGAGGGAGGGGGGAGGAGGGGGGCACGGATTCCCAGGCACCTTGTTTTCCTTTCGTTTTCTTTCCAACTTGGCACACGTATCTCGGTTTTTTTCTCGCTGTCCTGTCGGCACAGAAGCCACGGCCTTGATAAAGAAAAGCCGGGGTCCCGCGATCACTACTACTGCTCCTGGCTTTCCTACGTGGTTGCAGTGGGCGGGCTGAGGTTATGGAGACGGGAATGTAGAGGGGGTGCTGAGAAGCGGGTGGGGGGGAGGGGGGGTTTCTCTGTTGGACGTTCTGCGGGGAGGGGGGGGGGGGCGGAGTGCCCGGCCAGCCGTCATCGATCGCCGCGTAACGAGATGAGACCCCGTCGTCGCGTAGCGTCGGCGACGTTTCGTTGGCCTCCTCCCCGTCGCCCCTGACGCGCGCGCCGCGCACACACACGCACGCACTCAATTTCGCCGACACCGAAAGCAGCTCGGACGCTCTTTTGTTCGCCCCGGGCATCCCGAATAACCCGGCACTAACCATCTTTTTTCCGTCTCGGGACGGCGTTTCGCTCTCGGTGGCAGCGAGCTGTGCTCCGGGGAGACGGATTGCGTTCGCTGCGGGCTTGTTCGTCGAGAGTGGATCGCATGATACTCCGATCACACTCGGACGAAGGAAGGACGCCGCGCAAGGACGCCACTCGACTCCCCCCCTCCGCTCGACATCTTCTGTTTCTACTCTTCTCCGTGGCTTGTGTGCGTTTGTTTTGCCTTGCGAGCGACCCCTGTCCGAACCATACTTTAGTCCTATGCCTGTCTAATGGCCACGAACGTTCAGTGTGTGTTGAGTGCCCGCTGCTTTTTCCTGCTGAGTACAGCGTTTTCTTAAGTACGCTCTGGGAAAGCGAAGCTCACTCGGCGAGGGTATGGGATGCATTTGGAACAGTGCGGTATATATTAAGGCGAAGTCGGAGGTCTGAGATGGGTATTCGTTCATTCATTCGTTCGTGTTTCTACAATGTCTTTGTTTTTTTATCTCGACGGGCTAACTAGTTCAAAAAGGAAGGAAGGAAAATAGAAGAGAGAGGATAGGGAGGGATGTTAAAAGAAGAAATGGTAGAGAAGGAAAGGCAGGAACGTTAACCAGTCTGGGATAACCGGTTTGCTACCCTACACGTGGGATGTTAATCAGCTTAGAATAACCTCTTATGTGGTACACGTCATCACTCTATAGCCGCTCGTGCAAGTCTATTGTCCTTAAGGAATTCAATAATTTTTTGTCGCCCTCAGTCTCAATGACTTTTCATTTTGACAGTCCTAAATAGTTACTAGCGACGTCAGTCTGTGGTCAAGGATAGCTCAAGAAAGCTCGCAAACTTCGAAGTGAGTTTATACGTTCTTTGTGCGATGCCGGCAAGTATATTAAACAATGAAGCGAAGCAAAGTACAGAAGGAAAAAAAATAGACACTTGTTAATCGGAGTGTGGAACCGATTAAAACAATTAAAATATGTGTGGCACCAAAAACAACTTCTCTGCACGTAATAGCCCAACCCGCGAAGTCTACTCGACGAACGCCATTAGCTAGAGTTCGCAGGGAGGTGCCGGATGTCTTGATCAAAACTGAAACTGCCTCAGCATGTGAGCTACGTTTGCGAAGTGCAAAAGTAATGGAAACGGAAAAAAAAAAAGTACTGCTCAGCGAGAATGACAGAGTCGCTATAAAATGACGGAGTCGTTGGTTCAACTTTATGTGGGGCAGCGCCATGTGTCGCAAGCCCTTACAGTACACGCGGAGAGGAACGATCGCTGGCATAACTGTAGACTCTAGAACCGAGAGATCGCGATAATATATAAAGAAAACGCAAGATGGCCGAACGAGAAAGCAGATAAACAACACCAAGCCGACGCCTCTTTGGCAACGGGCCAAGGGAGGAGCGACGCTGTCTCGGAGATGGCACGTCCTGATGAAAAGAGGGAAGCCGCGATTTCAATGAGCTCGGATGATCAAGTTACCAGCTCCATCACCGAGGAGAAAAAAAAAAGATTCAGCGTCGCTTTAACCGCAACGGCAACCGAAGTAGACGGGGGGCTTATGCTTGACACCAGGAGTAGAAAGAAAGAAAGAAAGAAAGAAAGAAAAGAAACTGCGCCATCGTGAAAGACCCGTCCAAGAGCACGTGTGTCTGGTCGTGTTAAGACTGTGCCGTCAGTGGCGATGACATTTCAACAAGCGCTTTTTAGAGCCTCTCTTTCGAGTGTGGCAATTCGTGCGCGTTCTTTAGCGCCGTCTTTATTTTTGTAGGCGTTAAATATGCAAATGTGACGCAGCTGCTGCAGAAAATCGCTTTTCGATGGCCGCTGACGCATTGGGGGGCGTTCTGAAACCGTGCTACGCGTTTCGAGTAAGCGCAGCGCGTTATTTTTTTATTATTTACTGGTCTCATTCTGCCTTAATTTTGTTGGGCATTTTACGCAATGCTTCCGAACGGAATAAACAAAAAGCTGTCGTCGCTGCTGTAGCGGATTCAGAAATACCATACGTCGTATCCAGGTTTCAAATATACTTTAGCATTCGCGCTCGGTGGCACGCTCGACAATAACTGTGGAAGAATGTGTTTAAAGTTTTTGAAGGGTGGAAAACAGGAAGGTGACTGCAGCACTACAGAAGACACTTTATGCCAAAAGTTTCTACTGATTTAGTTCGTGGTTTTTTATGTGTATATTTACTTTTTGTAAACGATTTCTCGTTGCATGTGTGTGCGTGTTAGTTGGAAAACGGCCATTTCAGATTCCTCAACAGCAGGTCAGGAGAGTCGGCTGTGACGTAGGTTATAGTTTCCTAATTTTATTAAAATGTGAAAACAATAGAAGTTAGGCTTTGTTTGAGCTGGCTATTCCGAAATCATTAGTTCTATCGACAACTAACAGACAACGAAGCACAAATGTCGTCAAGAGCGTATAGAGAAAATATTCGTCTATGTCCGGAACATATCGAGTGGTCACTTATAACACGCCGGTTAGAGTCGATGCAAGTGCAGTTATTTTACGTTGTCAATTACGAGATCACCATGATACCGGCCCATTAAGCAATAAACATGTTTATATATAGCGAAACATTCATATCATTTTTGAATATAACCGGGAGAGTCGCTGTGATGAATCCATTTTCCCATCTTCATGCATTTTAAAAACAATACTGCCCCTACTAATACTACTACTATTACTACAACAACTGCTACTACTGCTACTGCTACAACTACTACTACTACTACTACTACTACTACTACTACTACTACTACTACTACTACCACTACCACTACTAGTAGTAGTAGTAGTAGAAGTAGTAGTAGTAGTAGTAGTAGTAGTAGTAGTAGTAGTAGTAGTAGCAGTAGCAGCAGCAGCAGCAGCAGCAGCAGGCCCGTAGCCAGGAATTTTTTTTCGGGGGGAGGTGGCCCACTTGCTTAGAGCCTTCACTGTTTTAGAAAAACACGTATTTTCATTACCCTTTTTCGGTAAAACACCCCCTATATATCAGAACTTGGGGGGTGGCGGGGGGGGGGGGTTCCTAGGGCACTCCCCGTGGCCTGCGGCCTGACTAGCAATAGCAGTAGTAGCACTACTATGACTACGGTACTGCTACTACTGCGGACTATAAGTGCTACTAAGCAATGAAAGGTCATCAACAGGAACAAGGTAATGAACAGCCTCAAAAGGGTAATACGAAACTCGGGCTGTACACAGACGTCAACGTATAACGGGGTTAAAGGCAGCTAGTGTTCAGCGAGGAGTGAAAATCAGTGGCTAGCTTGTTGCCGCTCGAGAGTGTCGAAGGGAGGAGAATTAATCGTGAGAAGCGGGCAGCTAAAGGCGTGTACGGCGCAGCAGAAGTCCCAGAGAGCCTCGCAGTTAATGGCCGCCTCACAAGCAAGAAGTCCGAAGCAGGCGCACGGATGTCGAGCCAACGATGTCTAATGAGGGTCGACTTCTAGTACGATTTCTTTCTTCTGACAGCGGCCGACATCTGTGAGAGAGCGTAGGCCACTGTATCAGTGACATAAAAAATATAAAGAAGAAATATCTCTCGTAGATATATAGAAATGGGGTATTGATCTTACAGGCGAGGGGCGAAGTTGTCGATGCACGCAGTGGCCAAGTGTGAAATCGTTTGTCTCCGAACCGCGAAATCGAGAGCGGCGCCGAGGGGGGGTGATCATTAGTCTCCTGGCATACGGACACCGAAGTGGGCTACTCACGTGACCACTTAGTACAGTCGCGAAGGGACGAGCTTTAGTGACTGCAGCTCGAAATAAGAAATGACATGTAATGGACGCTTCTTGTCCGTGCAGTCCCAACAGAATGCTGTGCTACAGAAGAAACATTTCCTGGGCAATGTTTTACACAATCTTCTAAGTGTAGCGTGCATCGTCTTTCCCTTCGTTGCAGGAATACGAAGTGGCGCAAACACTGTGTTTATCGAGGCGGGCATGTTTTTTTTTCCTTTCTTTTTTTTTTTTATACTAGTTGACAGGGCGTAATCGTCTTTGATGTCTTTGCAGGGAAGGAAATCAATATTAGCGCCGTTGATTTATAGTGATCCCTTTTCCGATGTCAACTACTTTTCGCGCTTCGTCAGTGGTCACAGCGGCGGTCCGCCCCAGCGGTCAACAGGATCGGTCTCTTGTGAGCGGCGCGTGATAAGACTAGCATAGAATTCTCGAGGTGGTATTGCTATAGAAAGTAGCAACTCTGGTCGAGAGAGATAAGGGTCGTTCCTGGCTCAGAACAGATAATTGATCCACTCGGGAGCAGAAAATTGGGTAGACAGGGACGCTGACTAGGTGTATTTTCGCAATGGACTCGGTGCGGCCAGTTAAAGTATCGGGTACGCACCACGTCCGCAGTTTTCTGAAGCAGCCTCTTGCACCACCTCCGTTTGCCAAGTCTGCTTCATATATCTCCTAAGTATTATGGTTTCAAAAATGTATGAATGTGCACATTTAAACTGCCTACGAGGACGCGAGGTACATAGGATAATTGAGAGCAGGGTAAAGACTGCAGCGATGCTCTTTAACTTTGACCCTCACCGTCCAGTTGCTGCAATAGAGTTGCGTACAGAAATAACAGAACTGGGATTGTCGCCTGCGGATATTGCTAGTTGTGAAACTTCACGTAATTTCACGTTGAAACTTCACGTAATTCGGCTATACGCATTGGAGTGTCAGGTCAGTCGACATTTTCAAGGGCGTCCGTTCACTCCGTGCACGGTGTGTACTGCGGCCGTACACCGTTGTTGCTTCTGCTCTGCAAGGGATACCAGCGCTTTACAAGCTGCATACACGACAGCGTATCTCACTCTTGAATCGTATGCTGTACAAGCGTTCGATTCAAGACTAAGAGAGAGAAAAACGAAGGGGAAATGCGGGGAGGGTGACGAAGCTTGGCTTGGTTGGCTAGATTTTGTCGACGTGTTAGCTGATTGATGCCATAGCTTATGTAGGTATAAGATTGAGCCTCCAGTTATTCTTAAAGCGCTTAAAGAAGCTTAGTCGATAAGATCACCTGGTATCTACGGAACTATGTTACTTGTGTATAATTCTAAGCGTTGTTCTACTGCCGCATATCAAGCTCTATATGGTGAGTTGACGCTTTGAAGGCTATTTTAGAGGCTTTTCGTCCACCGCCCACAACATCACTGTACACTGTATCTTGATGTTGAATATAAACATTGACCTGAACTGAGTTTCACAATGTCGGATTCGTAGATCCGCATGACCCTAAAAAAAACGGGGCCGAGTGGCAGCAGAGATGGCCGTCAAGCATTCAAAAAACAATGTTTCTTAAACACCTTTCGCATTTGCATACGTAAGATTCGAGCCCGAGCCTCCGATTCGCGCGATCTTCAATTGCGATCCGTTTTAATTAACTTTAATTAGCAGCTGCCGTCACGACTGCGTGACCTTGAAACCCGAATAGTTCATTCGAGTAAGACGGAGCCCGCCGAGTAATGAGGCGGCAAGGGCCCTGCTTTCAGAAGGCCCGACTGCAGTGTTTTAATTCCACGACCTTCTCTTGAACCGTGAAACTGGGAAAGTCAAACCCTCGGCGAGCTGCAAAACGGAGGCTGAAGGGGTTTGAGGAGCGTCGCATGGCTTGGGGCCAGCGGGAGCGAGCTGGGTGTCCGTGACACCTGCTGGCTGAGCGCGTCGCCGTCGACGACAGGGCCTCTCATAGCGCCGCCTGACAGGTTGAGACGACAGCTTTCTGGGCGTGGGCTCAACTTGTACTGCTTTACTTATTATTCATCCACTAACGCCACGAGCCCGGGCCGAATCACATGCGCGGAGGGCTTCCTGAGAAGCGTTGTGTGCCAAAGGAACAAAAGAGGAAGCCATGCAGAGAAAAAAATGAATTTGGGCCCCAAGCAGACTACAGTGCAACGCGTGACAAGAAGCCAAACGCAGGACGCCGCTGTCGTGCGACGTTGTGTGCTTTCTGCCATGTCACCTGTTGGCTTAACGATGAGATCACCGAAGAGGCGCGCATTCGACATTAACCAGAGCGTGTGTGAACAACGCCATCGTTAATAAGGCAAGTATATCCAACGCAGTGTAGCTGTTGGTATCAACGCCAGCCTGAATGGATGACCCATTTAGCCAAGCAGCGGATGGTTCGAGCAAAAGCCTCTCAGAATCTTTTTTTTAGCTGCCTACGCCATGAGAGCAGAGACCATGTACGATTATCCCAGGGGGGACAAATGTTTATAGCGTATCGTGCACCGACAACAAAGGAAAATAAAGCTCATTAATAGAAAGTGGTGAGGCCTGGGTGGATCGTCTGAGGCGCATTCTTCTACAGGTGAGTTAAGCTGTGTAAGGGAAAGAGGAGGAGGCAAGAAGAAAAGAACGTGTTGGATGAACACAAAGACCGAAGGATTATTCAAACGACACGACGAAAAAGCATAAACTGCACTCGTTAGTTTTAGGGCGTAGCTCTTAGGCGCCCGTTCCTGCGTTTAGCGGCGTCGCCGTCGACGTAACCGATACAGCGAACGAGGGTGAAAGATAGCGAACGCGGAGTTTGTAGCTATCAATCAATCAATCAATCAATCAATCAATCAATCAGTATTTATTCGATCAAGCTAATACAAAAAAATGGTTACAAAAGTATTTGGACCATTAGCCTGTGTGGCTATATATCACGAGCCGCTGGCCTCTAACCTCGTTTTCTTCCTCCGTCAAACGCTGGCCCCTCGGTCGGAGCTCGTGCGCATGCAGGGCTGGCAGGTGCACTGCGGCGAGCTGAGCTTGTCGGGCTGTCGGCGTTTCGCATGGTTCGCGACGCCCGCTATGCACAGAGTGGTGTGCGTAGCACTCGGGCTCTGGCAGTTTTTGTGGTAATAAGTAAATGTTACATTGCTGCAACTCTGCGGATGGCCAAAATTTCAAACGCCACATGAACGGGGAGGCCTGTCTGAGGCGGCTGTTGTGTAACGCCCCCCACGCGCTGTCTTCCGCGGTCTCCCGGTTAGCGAGGCAGTCGCGCCACGCTCTGTCAGCGGCTGTTGATGCGAAATAGGCTGCGCGAAATTGTCCTCGCCATTCACGCTACTCACGGCGAAGCGTGAATGGCGGACGCGTACGTGGAGCTCGAATAGGTCGAAGCAGTCGTGTACGGATCTATCGTCTGCTGATCCGGTGTACTTTGGGATGTCAAGGCCCACCGATGGTGTTGTCATGATGCTGGTCACGGTATACATTGTAGATGGGCTTCTGTAGTCTGCATACGGTCAAGACGTCTTGTTGAGGGCGTTGTTTATTTTGTGTGAGGCTTGATGAGTCGGCTGCCAGGTCTTCATCCTGTCGACTTGTGTGATGTTATATGAGGGAGACGCGGCTTGGCTCATACGCCATACTTTTATTCTTATCCACGCACCTTCGTCGGCTTGTACCAGCCATCAGGGCCTTCTTACGTCACATGTCTTACATGTCTCTCTCAAACTGTTTGCCACAACTTATCGCAAAATCAGAACACCTAAACAGCTGCGCTCAAAATTCGCATTTGGCAGTATCGTTACCGTCTGTGAATTTCTTTGTGAAGTTATGTAAAGCATGCATGGCCTCGAAACAAAGTTTACAGTCGCGATCAAGGGCCAGTGTCACGAAATTCGTCTGATGATGGGTGACTGCTAAGTAAAGTAAGATAATCTAGGAGTACCACGGACATCCAAATACACTCAGGGATGCAACGCTTATTGTAATGCCGGGGCGCATAGTTACTGCGTAAGATTAACCTCAAATTGACACGTACACTTCACACATGTTTTTGAGTGCCCAGCAAAATTAGAATTGCTTCTGTGACTCGCATTGTTGCTTTTAAGCGAAGAGAGGCCCCCCCTGTACAGTTGGGTCACTATTGGCGCAGTTTTTTTTTCTTTTTTTTTTTTTTGTGGTGTTAATGTGTGCATCCTCTGATGTGTGAATTGCATTAAGTTGTGCTGTCCACGCGGCGCTTGTTGTTCATGAAACCCCAAAAATGGCATTTTTTACTCTAGAAAAATGTAAACAGTCCCATATATGTTGCCAAAAACAAAACCGTGACTACAGGCTTAGTAAACAATATATGCCACAGTTCTCAATCAACATGCCACCAAGTTACATATCCTGCATGACGCAGAGCGAGTACATGAACAGTGATAAGATCTGCTAATCAGAGCTAAGTACTCGAGTTCATCTTAAATGTATAGTAGTAAAACGACAAACACATTGAATAAGCTCAAAAATCATGAAGATACACAAAGTGGCGAAGAAAAGTATCCCCGTTAGAGAGTCCTAATGCTTTCAAAGTTGCATTTAGATACAGCGCACTAATTGTAAAGATTTACATACAGAAAGAACTAACCAGGTCATAATCAACTTTAAAAAAAACAAAAAAAACGCGCCGGGATTTCACAACTTTAATTTGGCTTGGACACGGCGCGCCCTTTGAACGAAAAGCACCGCGTTGTGAGACAGCAATAAAAACTAGATGTACAAAGTGCTACGCCTGGTGCATTCTCCAAGGCCCGCTCATTCCAACCGCCGCGAGCGCGCTCGATGGGGTGCTTAAAAGGCTCGCTAGCACTTGATGGGCCCATTACCAGGGTAACGTGTGCTTCGTTCTGGTATTCTCGTTAAACGCGTTGCCTCAACACCAGAATGATTAAAGCGATAGGTCCCGCGAGAGCAGGAACCGCTCTTTATAGGGCGCGAACGTTCCCAACGTTTACGCCACGAAGTTTGTTGTAACCGTCGCCAATAACGATTACACGCACTCTATTTAGCGGTTAGGTGCACCATATATAGGTGCGCGGATGGGGTGTAGTAGTTTAAATTGTTTATGCGGATAGCGAGTGGGCAGAGAGGTTAGCCGCGTTAACAGGGAATGGGGTAAGGTCACAATCGACGAAAAAAAAGTCGCCGCCTGAGCTCAGCGTACAGACGGTTAACCAGCGAAGTGGAAACATGCGGTCCCGGTGCCTATGGCTCGGGGTAATCCCGACAGTTCAATAAAGACTCCCATGAAATGTTCAACGATGTTTGCATCCCGTGTGCTTCCTTCATCATATTTAGTGGACCAATGGTGAATAACGGAACTTCTCCAATTTCTGTGGAACACACGCGCTGCGAGTGTTTGAGTGCATACGAAGGGACGGATTTTGGTTTTGGCATACCGCAAAATGCTGAGCAAGCGCCCACCTCCCTTTTTCGGGAGATTTGAAATAAGCATCCATGACCGAGCTAGCGCCCCCCCCCCCCCCCCCCGCCCTCTTTCTTCCCAACATTTTACTGTTTCATTCAATGTTTTTATTCGACCAACGAGGGCGAATAACGAAGGTGCATACATGCATATTCAATAAAGCATTTCAGTGAAAGCACGCGCGGCTCTTCCGCCGCCATCTTGAATTTTCATCTGTGACCGAGCAACGGTCCCCACTGCAAATCGTGTCGGATTATGTTTCGCCGCGGGGGTGCGGGGGGGTGCGGGGGGGGGGGGGGGTGAGGAGGTGCTTTCTTGTTATATTACTGTAGATATATACTGCATTGCTCTAAAAAGAAGAAAATCCGTCGGTTCACAGTCACATGCACTGGCATGCGTACACGCTAATGTTTTTGGAGAGAGATAAGAATGATGGAAAGGCAGCAAGGTTAACCGGAATTGAAAATTTTGATTCGTCACGCTCCAGCAGCGGACAAGAAGAGACAACCGAGCACAGAAATAAGCACGGAAAGTAAAACCAGGCGTCCGCTTTTAGGAGAGTTCAGGCTGATGACGGCTATAATGATGAATGCGTCCAAGAATTCTAGCTTATGTAAGGCTCGACAGCTGTCAATCGAGCGCAATCAATAGAATCAATAGGCTGCTTCGCGACGCATAGTCAGTGTGCCGTCTAAAAAGTATCATAAGAACTTTCGGCCAAAGAAGTTAATGTAACTTGTTTGTTTTATCGTAAGACATTCCAGCCCTGTCTCTGCTTGTCGCAAAAGGAAGAACGATACTACACAACCTCGTTACTAAATGAAATTCATACACGACTCGCAAACTGTCTTTGGGCATTTTCAATGTCGATCGCAAGGCAACAACGCCCTGCGATCGATGCGTAATAAAATAAAATGCGAGAACACGCCAGAACGCAAAACGCCATATCAGTGTTGCTTAGGCGGTAAACCACGAAGTTTCCTTTACCATACGCGTGAATTCTTTTGTAACTGTAGTAGTGGGGTTAAAAAAAAGCGACTTCGCTGCCCGAATAAGCCAAACACCAAAGATAAGCCCTGCGTGATGTATACAGAAGCGCTTACTTCCAGCACGAAGCCTTTCAGGCTGCCACAACGAAGTTTTCACTTTCACTGATACGAACTCAATATAGGAGCGCTCATGCATGCATCGCCAGCTTTTGTGATGCGGCCTCCTTCCTATGTCTGTTGAGTTTCTGTTGGCGCGCCTTGAAAACCAGGCTTGTATATGAGAATGGCGAAGACGTGCGTCGGTTGAGTGATCGGCTGTAGGCATTACGCGCGATAGTTCTCTTTGCATACCTGGTCCTGCGCGGGTGGGTTTTCACTAAAAACACCCTTTCTATGCGAATATCGACCCTTACCGAGCATCTTGCGTTTTTTTTTCATTGGGATATACTTAAAACCAACATAGCCGTTCCATATAAACACTTCAAAAGCAAAGAGCGCGCGACTATTTGGACATTGAAGACACCTCACCTGTCACAGGTAAAGTGTCTTCATGTCTTCCGTCGGCCGCCTTTAGTGAACACAAGTCGTAAGTGTTCAAGAGCACATACCAGTTGATGTTCGGCGCAAAATTCGTAACACTTTTCTTTTGTTTACAGACGTCATCACCAATAGCCTGACTTATCACGCACTCCCCCCGCGAAATAGATGTGGAGACGTTGTTCCATTTGATATGTCAACGGCGTGTTTCTCGTAAACGTTGACAACTCTGTACATATAAGACATTGCTCCCAGCGAGTTGGTCGGTCTCTTGGTTTAAAAAGAAACTGCAAAAAGTATATCTTGAATAAAAATATGGCCGCAGAATTTAACGAACCGAAGCTGAGCAGTGTGCCCTGAGGAATGCCGTTCGTATGTGGCTGATGCCAGCGGATTTACTTTGATTACTCGGGTGTTGTTTAGAGGGCACGTATGTGGCACATCCAAGCGTCGTCGAATTCCGCCCATATATCGTAATGCTGATTCGCGGACAAGAAGCCGTAACCGGGGTCTCCTACTAAGCAGCGTGCCACGCCATGTGTCAGGCCCGGCCGCCGTGACCGGTCGATTATTTACTGGCTATGACAAACTTCTCGAGTGAATCGTCGTCACACATAGTGTTGACGTAGCGTCTTCATGCACAGTGTCGACGACGCTAGGCCAAAACGTAGCGTCAGTGGGGCGTCATCAGTGTATGTGACAACGCTACACGTCGCCGACGCTACGCCGCTATTCAGAGCTCTCCACCATGCCCTACCTTCAACCATGATCACGCATGGAGTGGCTGGCTGCACCAGTCCACTTAATCGACGTTCTTGTTTCACGGCTCATCCAACACGTCAGACGTTAGATACACTTTCGCTGAGAATCTCATGGTATAGCTGACCGATCAGGGCTGAGCGCTGGACGGTGCCGTAAAAGAACAAACGGTTTCTCTGGCCCATACTCATCGCCAGAAAAAAACGGTGTAAGTGAATGTGTAAAAAAAGTGTAAATGAATGCACTTTACATTTCACACGACGAAGAAAGTGGAGACGATGCTCAGAACACCGAGAACGCTAGCCATTCCATGCTTCGTGGTAAAAGGTGGTTGAGTTTTTTGGTTTTCTTTTTCTTTTTCTCGGAGCCGCTTTTAATGTGAGCTGGCCGTGAAAAAATGTTCGATTTATGCTGAAGTTCTCTGTAGCGGACAATGACGAAAGGCCTCCCTGGGTGCAGTGGCGTGGTGATTAGGAATGGCACAACGAACCACCCCGCTGTGGCGGTAGGAGGAGCGTGTTTAGATTTATGGCGACAGCATGCGCGCGGTGTAAATGCTGCTGCGCTTTAGCTATTTGTTGACGAAGACCACAAGGCGCGGATCCAGAGTTGCATCTGAGGCAGTTTTCAAAAATTCAGGCAACTCATTTATGTGCCGGTGTATAATGACCTACCTCCATTACTTGTAAAAGTAGGGAAGCAATACATCTGTAGTACAAGAAAGAAGACTGAAGAAAGCCACTGAAACATAAGTCATTTAATGTTTTGCTTATGAAGTCAAGTTTGTTCACCATCTTTGCGCATATGATATCATCATAAGTGGTATTCATTACAATAGGGTGTCCCGTAGTTATGTGAATGGTCGGGGTACCTCCCCCTGATACTAAACACTTGTATGTTAAGTGCCAATTATCGCACAATATATAAAGAATACATTTACGAAAAGAGTTATTGAAAAGCTGGGCAACACGCAAGCGTAAAAAGTAAAATGTGATCAAACGAGACCAGAAATTATTCTGTTTACATGAATGGACAGTTAGTGTGAGCTAGGAATTATATGCTAGTGAAAAACTTCATGAATAAGGCGTCACGAATGTATTGAAACAAAAAGGTAATATAATAAAACGAAAAAACAAAACTAATATGCAAGACGTCGCAGCTATGAAACAGACGCTAGTCGAAACCATGCAGAAAAAAGTTGAATATATGCTATATTAAGAACTAGTGATGGTCAGTGATTTACACATGCAGAACATTAGGCAATTAACCGAATCAACAAAATTAATACGCTTATGGGGCTGTTATAGTGATTATAGTGATGTGTGACTGTCACGAATTACGGGCGGTTCCGGGCGATCGACTCGGTCAGGACTCCAGTGTGAGCACAACACATTTAATAAAGAAAGACACTGCACTGTAAAATATACAAATGTACAAAAAGACAGCTAACAATAACCAAACTCAAACTATTACCAACTCCAAAATCTAAACAATAAATCGTCCTACACAGTCCTATCTCCTGCTAAGATATTCTACAAGTCTAGCTTAACGACTGCGACTCCGTTGGGCCCGCTTACTTGAGTCTTCCGACCACGTACGGTGCTAAGTCCAGTCAGCCTCAGTCTCCTCTGCAATACGTTGTGATCTACGGCGCCTTCCACGGTCTTGCGTGACGAGTCAGTCGTCGTCTGTCCATACGGGTCGTCGTAGCACTGGCTTGACTGCTTGGCCCGTTATGCCTAACGTCTTCGTCGGCTCCTCTACCCAATGTGGCATTCCACCGATGACGTGGCACTCGCGGTATTGCCTTGGGTGGCTCGCTTCCGAAGGGGGGCTTGCGACCGGAACGCTCGTCCTTGCTGGGCGCGGCTGCTGCGTCTTCGAGGAGCCTCCTTTCGACCGCCGTCGCTTTCGCCGGCCACCTCGGGACGCCCGCGTCTCAGGCAGCAGGCCCGAACGCCCGTCGCTCCCGTCACCGGCAGATCAGCTGGCGATGCGACCTTTAACAGGACTCCTTTAACGGCACAACACATTTAATAAGCACACGCCCAGCACACCAACAATACACAAATATACAAAACCAATATCAATTTCAAACTAAGCCCCACTAAGCCTACACGCAAACCGTGCACTACAAAGTAAAACGTCCTAGTTAAAGTCGGGCATCTCTAGCCTCATGGCTCGCGCCGACCTTACTTGACACAGCTGCGTCGCTTCTTGTCAACGTCTGGGATCGATCGCGTTGAGTCTCTGTCGGGGCTCTCGACGAACGTTTCCGTCCCTACCGCTGCCGGCGTGGTCCGACGTTGTCCTCGCGTGACGTCCTTGCTGACGTAGCGGAGGCCTCCGAGGTTAGGCCTATTGGCGCCAGGCGATACCCGGTGCTGGAAGCTGACGGGGCCCACCGGGGACTGTCTTCGGTGGCTTGTTCCGAAGGGGGCTTGTGCCAGGGACGTCGGTGATTGCTGTGCGCGGTTGCTGCATCCCGAGCAGCCTCACTCGAACCAGGTCGAGGTCTCCGGCCACCTCTCGGGACGCCCGCGTCACAGCCTGCCGAGTCGAAGTCCTGCCGCTCCCGTCACCAGTGCGTCTGCTGGCGAGGCGACCTTCTTCTTGCAAGGCCACGTCGACAATGCCCGCCCGTCGGTACTTGCGCCCCGATCACAGCTCGGGTCACGCGCCTCTGTGTTCTTCCCGTTGTGGTGCGCGCGCTCGCGCCGTTTCGAATCTTGTTCACTCCTCCTCGTCGTCTTTCTTCCTATGGGCTCTTATTCATGACAGTGACATTTATTTCACTGTTATCGAAAGGCGACCGCCGTATTCGGTAGTCGAACCCAATACGTTGCGCTCAGTAGCAGAACGGTGTGACAAATAAACCAGTGCGGAGTGCTCTGGAACACTCGCTGTTTGAATAACTTTGCTGTGCCCCTTTGCGAAGAAACGTTGCTGCAGATACAGATGCATTTGCGTGTCGTATTTTTGTTCATACAAAGTTATTTCTTTATCAGAATGACCTGCGTCCCTGTCAGTCTGTTTAGTGAAAATCAAACGAGGCAGAGGTTGACAGATAGGTGTGGGGACTCGAGCGAATGGACTATGCTCTCATTGATATGGCGGAAATTAATTAATTGTTAGGGCTTAACCTCCCAAAACCACGATATGATTATGAGAGACGTTGTATAGTGGAGGGCTTCGGAAATTGCGACTAATTGGGGTTCTATAAAAAACACCTAGATCTGACTACACGGGCCTGAAGTATGTTTACCTCCATCAAAAATGCGACCGCCGCGGGATATGGCTGTAATCGACACCGCCAGCCAGAAAGAAATGCACTTCACGAAAATTCACAGCAATTTCACGAAAGGAACCGTGAAACGTCCCCAAAAAACCACTGGCCCAGCTTGGTGAACCACAACAGGCACCAAGAATTATTTTTTTTGTCGAAATTAATTGTTAAAGAGCACCAAATGGTGTGTGAGCTACAAACAGTTGAAACTAAATGAAACAAATACACTCGAAGACCTCTTTCACTGCAATCAATCAGCCACCATTAATCGTTTCACCCCTGTAAGGTCGTTGTACAACATTTTGTTACAGTGAAACAACTTGTTGTTCTTTATTTCACTCGACAACCAGATATCACTTCTTATAACAAAATCTGATTGCGAATAATTGATTGAAGCGTTGAGGCTGACTTCTTTTTTTATTAAGAAGGCTGGGGATGTTATTATACAAGTACAGGATGACATTCTCGGTAAAGCGGTAAAGCATAAAGCCCTCCTTCGGAAGCGTGGGGGCGATCGATGGCAACCGCCAATGATATTACCAGAGGTCTACATGAAACTGAACGAAACTAATCCGCAGTCGTAATCTTCTTGTGTAACACTGAAGCAGCGTCCCTGCACCAATGCGGGCATCTAATCTCACGAATCCATGCCACATGCATGATTGTTTTTTTATTCGAGAGATGGCCCTTCGGTATAACATATATAAAATCACAAGGGCTTCGTCACACGTAAAAAAAACAAGCAGATCTAGTGCGTGAAGTCTGAAGACATGTAATCCCAAAGTGAGACACGACATAGTTACTTGTGTATTTGTGTACATGTATAAGCAAAGACGGAGGTGATAGCAGTTTTCTGTAGCCCACTGGGAATTACGTTAAGCCGGACTAAGAAAGCTTTTATTTCCCTGTAGCTTTTTTGCTATTGGTCGGCCTTGCACGGCAATGATGTGCCCATCAACGTTTCTAGATACGTGGTTCTAGAAACGTTCGTGTCCATCGTCCACAGCATCTAGATTGGGTGAAATTTTGTTTACACACTGTTCTAGATGTTTTCTTGAATCAGAGACCGATCGACTGCGTACCGGATGGCTTTGCGAAGTGCAGTGCGGAAGGCTTCGCTGCGGACGAAGAGTGGACAAGCGCGTCGTGATGGTGCCCTATTTAGAAACGCAGGCCGATACAATGTGGCAAAGTGGTGCTAGGTGATGTATATCACAAAAGGGCAACAATAAATCAGTAAATAAACTGAATCGAATCAGAAAACAAAATATTGTGAACTTACTGCTAGTTTAAGTACCTCACACAAACGTATCGCCCGTGGGTTGCTCATAGATCAGTGTCATTACTTGCACCCTCACGATGTTACACTGGTAAGGCACGCATAACATCGCGACAAAAAAGTGTTCACTTCGTTGCGGTATTATGGCACCACAGGTAATAGAGGAATTTAAGAAGTTACGGAAATACGGTACTGTATCACGGTACGCTTCTCCTTTCTCAGTCGTTGTGCTTTTGCCGCTCCTAATTCCAGTGGAGGCCCCTAAACACCACAAGTGATTTTTTTAAAAAGTTATTATGGGGTTGTCGTGCCTGATTGTTGCCTCTCAGCCTGCGCCTTGTTAACGAGGAACTTCGAGGAACTTCCAGTTCGGTGGGCGCCCTGTTACTGGCACTGGAAGTGGCTAAAGCACAACCAGGGAGAAAGGAGGAGCGGTGTGGAAGTACCGTACCGTATTTCCGTAACTTGCTAAAAGACTCCAATGAATGCCGTTTACCTGCGAGCTTAGATGTATGGACCATTCTCCGATAGGCACTGTAATTTTTTTTGTGAGGAAGACGGCGTCTATCATCTCGCACATTTCACAGGTATGCGCGATTCAGCGTAAGCCTGCGCACCGTATGTGTTGAGGGCGAGGAATTTCCACTCAGGGCGCGGGCGGTCGCGTTATTTTAATGCGCACAGCTATGACTACCGCGCAACGCTCGCGCTGGCCTACGCGGCCATCCGCACATACCAGTGCAATGAGGACAGCGACGTTTCATATCCCCAGGTAAACAGTATATAATACAAATAAATGGCTTCAGATAAGATCACATACGCACTTGGAAATATTAAGCATACCTTGGCATTGCGAGTGAGACTGTTTAGCAACATTCACGGAAGCACAAATTGCAGTCGTCCCTGTGTCCTTGAGAAAGTACGCAGGAGACGTTTCACAAAATATTATAAGCATGATGTCATGCTTATATAGTATAAGCTTGATGTCTTGAAATGAATGAAACTATTCCGCTAGCGAATGTGCAGGACCTAATTTGAGTGAATACACACACACCTACACGATTTTTTCTTGTTCCAGTGGGAACGAAAAAAAAATAAAATAAATGAAAAGCAACTTCATATCTACGTTACCGAAGGATAAACGAAAGAAGGGGAATTCGAAGAGTTCGTTTTTATTTGCTATGCACCAGAGTAATTAGAACTAATGGACAAAAAAGAGAAGGAAAGTATAGGGGATGTTACTGGAAGTAATTGTAATGTAAATGTGAAGAAAGGAAAGCGGACCAAAAGATAACCGGCAGGGACCGAACCTGAGGCCTTCAAATAACGCGTGTGATCCTCTACCAACTAAGCTACGGCGGCGGTCATCCCTCCGTCCACTTTGTGGGGTATACAGGGTGTTTCAAGAAATGTGTCCACTATTTTTTAAAAATCAGCAAAATGCGGTATTTGCTCGCTGTCTTCACAATTGCTTTTTCTGTAACGGCAGGCATCTTAAGATGGTTGAAGACATGATTTTGGACAGTATTTAAGAAAGTTAAATTAATTAACTTTTTATTTAGCGGAGTTAGGTGGTTAAGTCTAATGGGAGAATTGAAGTCCTTCATGCGAAGAACCTTTTTCAGCTTTGAGATTTCGAAAAAGCGGCCTCGATTAATTATTGTGGCGTAATGAAGTTCAGGCAAATTCAGCGGCCAAACCGAAACCCAAGCACCGATGAGCGCAACAAGCAGACGACTAGAATGACTTCACTGTTCAAGACAACGGTTACAGAGGTGCAGTGCTTGCCCGTTCGTTAACGTATGTGCGTCATGCGCGCTACTACTGCAAGCGCAGCCCACACACTCACACCAAGAAGTCAATTGATGGTTGATATAACGACGTTCACTCATTGTGGACGTCTCAGACGAATGTGGCAGTTGCGCTCTTCCGCGTTTCGGTTTCGGTTTGGCCGCTGAATTTGCCTGAACTTCATTACGCAACAATAATTATTAGAGGGCGCTTTTTCGAAATCTCAAAGCTGAAATGGGTTATTCGCATGAAGGATTTCAATTCTCCGATTGGACTTAACCACCTAACTCCGCAAATTAAAAAGTTAATTAATTTAACTTTCTTAATTACTGTCCCAAATCATGTCTTCAACCATCTTAAGATGCCTGCCGCTACACAAAAAGCAACTGTGAAGACAGAGAGCAAATACCGCATTTTCCTGATTTTTTAAAAATAGTGGACACATTTCTTGAAACACCGTGTATATGTGGATTTAAACCTGGTAGTGTTAGTCCCCACCGCTAGTAGCCATAAGGGCGAGTGTGGAACGGTCTTTTCTGTGGAACGGGCTTTAAAATCTCCCTTCTTTCGTACATTCATAGCGAAGGTATCGTTCTGGCAGACTGTATGCCTTCACGTAGTGTGCGAGGGATTATTGGTCAGCTGCCAGCTCGTTGTAAGATCACGTGCTTCTTGACGCTAACAGGCAGGAAAAAAAGAGTGTTCTTCTGCACTCGTCAGCATTCAAGCTATTTGCTGTTTTTTGCTGGTTTCTCGTTGCTGGCGTTATTACAAGTTAAGTGAACCATAAAACTTCCCGTTGTGGATAGAGCATCCATGCAAATTCTTTGTCCGTGGAAGGCCAATGGCTGTGGAGGAAGCTGATACATGTTTGGTTGTAACCCATTGCAGTGTACTCAAGAAACTCTTTTAAGTGCGGAGCACTTTAGAGGCCCGGGCTGTGGTAAGCTGTCTTCGTCTCATGTACCTTGGCGTAACGCTGGCAAAGCCACGAATAGCATAGCCATCTGTAGCATATTGAGCGCGTGCTCGCTCCAAGGAGTAGTATTCTTCTTCCTCTTGTTCTTCTAGCGCCTTGATGATGATACCAAGTGCGGATCCCTTTAGGGGCTCGGGCTGTCGCATACTGTCGTCGCTTGGCGTAACACAGGCAAAATCACAAGTAAAAAATAGAAAAGAAAAAAGATAAAGCAAGCGAGAAATAGAAAGAGAGAGAAAGCAAGGGAAGAAGAGGAAGAAAAATGGAAATAAATAGCATAAAGAGAGAAAACCGAAGAGAAACAAAGAAGGCTGCCCAGCTCCGCACTTCCTTCAGGATGGCACGGCTAGTGTAAAGCTGTGTTAGTTTGTTTATTGACTTTTTGATATTTTTACCCTCGTTTTTACTTGCTTTACGTTAAATGAAAAAAAATCCGCATGAAGCAAAGCATAGCAAAAGTTCGCCAGCTCACACACTCGGCTATGCAGCTTATATTGTTCTCAACGCTGAAGTATCTCACTTTGATCTCCGCGAAGCGTTCAACTTGCCGCAAATATACGCAAGAAAATTGACGTCGCCAGTGACGCGGAACTGAGCCGTGGTTATAAATTAGTCTCATCAAAAGGTTGTTTGAGCTTCTTGCACAGACCTGTGCTTTGAAGTTGTTCTGGAGCTAGGTAGAATATGCCACACAGACGCCCACACGTGGGTCTTCTATGCATTTGCTTGTGCATTAGTATTTTCTACATTCCTGCCTCCATCTCGACATATTTTCCAGCGCACACACTGCCTCCACGCTCTCCGTGCTCTTCTGCATCGCGGGAGATGATCACAGCCGATATCATTGTTCCTGGCCAAAAAGCATGACCAGAGCTTTTTGATACTCCCTTTATTGACTTCTTGGACTCCGTATTCCCTTCCTCTTTATGCGTGGGCGTTTCGTGACAACATGGCACTCGCAAGTTTTCTATCGACGCTGCTAAAAGAATATGGCGTCATGGATAACATGCGGTTGAATGACTGGCGAATATTCGTGGTGTTTTTTTTATGGCTTATTTCTTAAAAGCTCACAAAGGACATAAAAGGGGCAACGTCGATCGAGTTTCGGTTCAACGAAACAGTATTCTTTAAAAAGGGTATTTTATTTTCGAAAAAAAGAAAGAAGGTTATGCTTTGACACGAAATGTAATTAAATGCGAAGCATTTCTTTGCGTACTGTAAGCACTTATGCGTTTCTATCTACGTATCTATCTATCTATCTATCTATCTAGCCGCCTACGTCTGGGTGCTCTCGTGATGGTCTCCTTAACTTGGGGTAGACCAAAATTTGTATGGGAGGGTAAGAGGTATTGACGAATATGTCTGGCTGGTCATGACATGAATAACGTGAAAATCCCGTCGCGTACGTCGTCAAACTCATTTCTCCAGACACGTGTGGCTCATACCCGTACACCACGGGCGGCGGAATGCGGGTATGCGCCACAGGACTTTGACAATTTATATCTACCCAGGAACGGCGAGCACAGGCATTGGTAATTTAAATGCGAGAGCGTTAAGAGAAAGTGACATCGGTGGCGTTGACACTGGTAATTTAAAGGTGACAGCGTTAAGGAAAACGGACACTGGTGGCGTTGACGCCAGGAATACAAAGAATAGAAATTAGAGTCCCTGCAGGAATCGAACCCAAGCATTCTGCGTGGCAGTCAAGCATTCTACCACAGAGCCACGTCAGGTCTCGGAACTGCTTTGGAAGAACACCCTATGCAGGCGTAATGTTGGTGAAACGTATATTTTGGTTGCAGTGCTGGCTATCTAATTTTATAAACATTACATACGTACTCCTATGACGAAGGAGTCATGTCAGGTTAACATCAGTTGTATACTTAAGTGCCATCCACTGTAGTTGGTTTACGCAGCACTATCCAGTGTTACCATCCTTGCAAGCACAAGCACATACCAGCTTACGGCTTCTGGTGTTGGCAATACCCATGTTTCTGTTAGCATCGTTACACAACTGTAGACAACTGATTATATGAAACATATGCGACTGTTCAACATGTCTGTGCGTGCAACATTTGTACATATCTTTAGCGTCATTTCATAACGTTTCGCTCAATAAAAAAACCGCCAGGCCTGCGCGGAAGGCGCAGCACAGTCACAGCGAAAGCTGGAAGAGCCTTTTTTAAACACTCTTGGGGCAACTACTACAAGCGCACTTACATGGTACCCACTACGCCATAAATAATCATAATTTTTGTGTAGTGGGGAAGCGTCTACTCTACCAATATTCTTCATTCTTCGGAAAAGCGCGGTACCCGCTACACACTTGTAACGCATTATGTGCACTTTGTTGATCCTGTGGCTGACGACGATGAAGAATTATGCCATTTTGTAATGGGTTGGAGCATTGAACGACCCACTCGTTACGCATTTCGTATTGTGTGACGCCTGGTTGTTACTTTACTGTTCTAAAACGCTTTACAACACGCGTTAACGCGATTTCTTACCCGACATGACGCCTGCATAGGATCAGTTTGCACCGCAGTTTCAAGCAGTGGCGTAGCTCAGTGGTAGAGTGCTGGGCTGCCACGCAGAGGACCCGGGTTCGATTCCCAATCTATCATAGGTGATTTTATATATATTAAGTTTTTTTCTTATTTCGTGCGATATTGGTTACGGACGGCGGCGGCGGTGGCGGCGGCGGCGGACAACTACGGCGCAAAAACGACCCTTGTTGTGATCTCATAACAGCTTTCGCTGTAAAAAATTACAACCCAGTCACCTTACGTCCGGATGCTTCGCATAACATCGATTCCCATGGTACTTGGGATCTGCCTGATTTTTTTACTTGCTTTAGGTTAAATGAAAAATATCCGCATGAAGCAAAGCATAGCAAAATTTCGCCAGCTCACATACTCGGCTATGCAGCTTGTATTGTTCTCAACGCTGAGGTATCTTACTTTGATCTCGCGAAACGTTCAACTTGCCGCAAATATACGCAAGAAAATTGACGTCGGCAGTGACGCGGAACTCAGCCGTGGTTACAAATTAGTCTCATCAAAAGGTTGTTTGAGCTTCTTGCACAGACCTGTGCTTTGAAGTTGTTCTGGAGCTAGGTAGAATATGCCACACAGACGCCCACACGTGGGTCTTCTATGCATTTGCTTGTGCATTAGTATTTTCTACATGCCTGCCTCCATCTCGGCATATTTTCCAGCGCACACACTGCCTCCACGCTCTCCGTGCTCTTCTGCATCACGGGAGATGATCACAGCCGATATCATTGTTCCTGGCCAAAAAGCATGACCAGAGCTTTTTGATACTCCCTTTATTGACTTCTTGGACTCCGTATTCCCTTCCTCTTTATGCGTGGGCGTTTCGTGACAACATGGCACTCGCAAGTTTTCTATCGACGCTCCTAAAAGAATATGGCGTCATGGATAACATGCGGTTGAATGACCGGCGAATATTCGTGGTGTTTTTTTATGGCTTATTTCTTAAAAGCTCACAAAGGACATAAAAGGGGCAACGTCGATCGAGTTTCGGTTCAACGAAACAGTATTCTTTAAAAAGGGTATTTTATTTTCGAAAAAAAAGAAAGAAGCTTATGCGTTGACACGAAATGTAAATATTAGTCTTGTGTTTTTATCCAAGGCATCCTGCGGCATATTGTGCGTTGGCTCGCGCTTAGTCATCGTCGACATAAAGCGCTTCCTCAAGCAGAAAAGATTCTCGAAGCATGCCATGAATCGTTGCTGCCTTTCAATAAGGTTGTTGTATGTTATATTTTGAAACGCACTGCCATCACCTCTATTCACAGTGACGTTGCCTGTTAACGGCGCCATCTACTGCTCTCGTCTCATAAATGAGCTGTGTGCATCCGTCCGTCGTGATATAAAATACTGAGAGTGTAGAAAATACAGGCGACAGCTTTGATGTGCACGCTTGTACAAACAAACAAAGCTTTAGTGAAGCAAATGCTACACCATTCGTTTTGAACGTGGCATAAAAAAGGGTATTTGGAAGCATGAGCCGTGCTAATGTTTTAAATAGAATAACTGCGTAGTTGAAATATGCCCTTGTGGAAAAAACTAAGATAACTCAATAGTTGGGCGCCAGACCATGACATCTAAATCAGCAACTGATGTTGACAATGTGCTTTTACGGACACGAACATACATAACGCGCCCAGAGCACTCAATCGGATTGATTCTTATTTCCCGCAGTCATGCTGTAAGTGTGGACATGAGTGCTGTTCTTTCGATCACATGCTCTGGCTGTGCCCGTCCAATGCGGGCTCCAACTTACAAGACAAGGCCAAATGGGACTACCTACTGCATAGTACGGACTATACACATCAATTACAGACGGTTCAGAGGGCCCGTGACGTGGCTGAGAGTCACCGTCTCCCGGTTCCGTAATGGGCGGAGCCACCAACTTGATTGAAGGGGAAGGGGGGGGGGGGCTCCGGCTCACCTTAATCATTTTCCTCAGGACGTATCAATACAGTTCTTGTCAATTTCACTGTCTGAGTGAGACTGCATATATATATATATATATATATATATATATATATATATATATATATATATATATATATATATATATATATACACACACACACACACACACAGGGTGTCCCACTTATCACGCAGCATGATTTAAAAAAAAGCGGGATGGCGTTACGCGAAGCAGGCCTTGTGAATATTATTCCCAGTATACTGTAGTAGCCGCTACTATTTTTTTCGTTAATGTGAATTGATTAATTAGTCATGATTAAATGCGTAACTCCAAAAATACTCACCTAATTATCAAAGTGTCAATTAGGCAAATGTGGGCATGTTGAAATGATACCTATCTGTGCTACTTTCAACAACGTACTAATTGTGTGGTATTTTTTCCTTTCGGATTCGATTGTTGCTTCATGCATGGCCTCCGAGGTTGCGCGCCGGCGCATAATCTCGGAGGCCATGCATGAAGCACCAATCGAATCCGAAAGGAAAAAAATACCACACAATTAGTACGTTGTTGAAAGTAGCACAGATAGGTATCATTTCAACATGCCCACATTTGCCTAATTGACACTTTGATAATGAGGTGAGTATTTTTGGAGTTACGCATTTAATCATGACTAATTAATCAATTCACATTAACGAAAAAAATAGTAGCGGCTACTACAGTATACTGGGAATAATATTCACAAGGCCTGCTTTTGCGTAACGCCGTCCCGCTTTTTTTAAATCGTGCTGCGTGATAAGTGGGACACCCTGTATACGTATGGCAATTCACCGACGAATTAGGACTGGCTGGAGTGTGTCATTCCCAAATGACAGGTCATTCACCGTTATCCCTAAGGAGAAAATTGTGCAACCACTGTATACTGACAGTCCCTTCATTAATGAATGTAGCGTGACTAAATTGCATTAATGCGAAATGTGCATTCGTATGCTTGAGTGCATAGGAATTTGATCGGAAACACAACATGAAGGGTGTATTTTATCCGCTATGTCCGATCAGACAGCGTCAGCAACTGTTACAAATGCAGTTCTAGACCTTCTCGAAAACACTGGCCTGGTCACTATGCTGTAAAGAAACCAATTGTGTTATGTGGTTGTTGTATACGCAGAAAGCCCGTGAACTCTACCTGCGCCCTTTATCATACTTCACTTTTCTCTCCCCTTTCCTTTTTCTCCTGGGTGGAGCAGCAAGCCAGAGCATACCAGCTCAAGCCGATCTCTCTACCTTCTTTTATCGCATTCCCTCGCTCAGAGGCCTAATCGTAAATAACAATTTGAAATATTCAGCGCACTTTAGGACTCGCAATACCCAGAATAAGGGAAGTAACTGTATGAAAAATGTGTTTGAGGCATCAATTGAAATTTTTATCTTAAACAAATTACTCTCCGTTCAGTTGATACTGAAATCGTCGTCTTGTTCATTTTTTTTTCCTGTGGTTTCATCTGCAAGTTTAAGATATGCCATAGTTTCCAACGCCGAACACGACGGACTCAGTGTTTATTTTGAGGAATATGATATATGTTCGTGTCAGCTTTCTGAGATGGCGCACCTTGAAGCCTTCCGCATTTTTCATAAATATTTCCTGGATATGCGCGAAGCCAGGTGGGGTATCATATGCATAACTCTGTGCGTTGCTCTGCAAATACGAAATGAACTTTTAGCATCCCTTCCTATAGACCTATTCCATGTTTGTAAACAGGGGTAGGTGCCGTCGACTTACTTAGGCGCTTGTAGCGACGTGTCGGCGCGCAGGCTGCGCCCAACCCAAAGTTCGCCACCACCCTCTATGATCACGTGACAACTGGCACAGCCGCTGCAAAGCTGCCTCCGAGCACAACCGTCGGGGAGCCTCCCGCGTGAGTGGCGAGCTTTGGGCTGGGCGGAAGCCTGCGCGCCGCGACGTCGCTACAAGCGCCTCTCTATGTCGACGGCGCCTACCCCTGTTTACCAACATGGAATAGGTCTACAGGAGACTAGTTCAACGCGCCGTTCTTATCCCCTGCGAGCAGCGCACCCCTACAGGCAGAACTTCCATTTCAGTAATTCCTATGAGCGCGTCCCGGTGCCAACACACCTGCGTCCAGGGCCGTCTGCAGGTTACCAGTTGCCATTCCTTCCATGCAACCCCGAAGTCGATCGCGCTGTCCAATAGTTCTGTCGTCCTCCGGTACGTTCTTTGCCGAGCTCTGTTTGCAGCTGATACGGGGTTACAGCGATGGCCCTTTCAGGCACTGTCGTCATCGGCAGGCCCCCTCCAGCGGATTCTCGTCTCCAGAATTGGATCGAAGCTCGAGTACATCGGCCTCGAGTGGTAAAGAAACAAAAGGTCATAACGGGTGGGAAGCTCTCCTTACGGCACCTGCGAATCGACTGCTCTGTCCCTTTTCATTACTTTACCAATAAGCGCTGCCGAACAAATGGAGCGCTGACAAGCGCCTCTTACGAGAATGCTACTTTTTGTTTACATGCGTTAGAGAAAATGCCGGCGCCAGGAAAGCGATCATGTGTTTTAAAACGGAGCAACTGTTTTGTACAAAATCAAGCCGATTGATTTTTGAGTACGTCTTATGCCAAAAAACAAAGCAATAAATGTGTAAGCGGTGAAGTATGTAGATGACAGACGTCGAGTTTCATGTAAGGTATTACAAACATAAGTGAATTTGCTGGAGGCCCAAATAACCGACTGGAAGATTAGTGACGTTGAACAAGCGTAGAGAGCGAAGAAAAAGTAACCGCAAAGATGGGGACGTAGAACAGTCGCGAATTGGCGAGTCATTACAGTGCTGTATTTGCGCAGATGTAATGTTAAGCCAAAAAGGCGAATTCGCAATTACGTAGAAAGTGTTGTGTCTTTATCTTTTCTATATAGCTTGCGAGTTCAAGCTGTCCGTATTGAATAAAAGGTGGGAACGTCAAGTAGAGGAGCTCCCAGTTAGCTGCTCTTAATTGAGTTAAAATGACACCATAGTGAAACGATGAGTTGGTTCAGATTGATAGTTTGTACTCCGAAAACTCTACTGACGTTAATTTGGCCATGATATGTTTACTAATAGAGGAAAGAATTGATATCAAATGTTTACTTTTTAATTTCGCGCAAAATCTCCGCGCGCGACATCGCGGATTTCAAAGTGTCTTTTTCGTACTTTGGGGACATTAGCAATATGAAATTTTCTGAAATTTCACACGTCAAGTCTCTGGCCCCTTCGGAGGAAACTATACTTCATATTTGCCGATTAGTAACTATGCAGGTTCTAGTAGACGCCTTCCAAATCAATGAAGTCGCGATGACTGGTACCCGAACTTCAAGGGGCCATCGCCACCCATATTTTCTTTTTTTCGCTTTTTCTGGCTTACCAAGCGTCTTCTGGTGGTTTCGGTATTGTGAAAGAGTAACTTAGAAACAATAGAAATATAGCTTTTTTTTCCTTTAGTGTCTCTTTAAAGAAATTGTGACTGCACTCGGCGGCAACTTATGTTGACATTGGAGCGAAGGCTACGGAGGCGGGGCTTCCGCACATTCGTGTTGCTCCGCAGTTAGTACGGCAGCTTGCGGCTGATTTTGGTTTTGCTCGATCGCAACGTTAACGCGTTTAGAAAAAAAAACATATACATGACTATTATGAATGAGAAAAACATTTCCATTGTTCAGTGTACATTTTTGTGTCCTATTACGTGTATATTTTTCTTGGAGAACTAAACAACGCGTTTGCGGCCGCACACTGACGTCATGGACGCCATCTTTCCTTCGAAGACGGGTGGGCTGAAAAGGTGTGCTCTCTATGACATGGAAAGAAAAGGAAAGCATTCTTGTAAGGCGAACAATGACTGTATTTTACCTACAACCTCCCGCAACTGTTTTAGTCTCATAATAAATAAGGCAGTATTTATTTCAGCAAGGCAAATGAGGAAAACTATCAGTAAACTTAAGTACTATTCTTTTTTGGCATAGTAGCAGGCATGCGCTTTGGTTCTGTAGGCTTCCACAGTGCTGTCAAGAAAAGTTGTCGCCGAGTATAGAAATAGAAAAGACGGAGCACAGCATCCGCACAGAAATGCACCTGAGAGCCGGACTAATCGGCCACTGAGGCCAGGTGTTTCTAAAAAAAAAAAAAACTGTAGCACTGCTTTCTGGCCATAGACGACTGTCGCCATTTCGCAACAATTTTCGCTTCCTGAAAATTCTCTGCTAGGTTCCAGTAGGCATAACGTGCCCTGTGGAGAGATGCGCTGGATGTTTCAGCAAGGGCAAGAGCACAACAGGTGTTCAATAATTTTCTTCGCTCCCACGTTTGTCGTGCGCTGTAGTATCGACCATTCGAAAACCTTGAGAAAAAACAAGCATCCCTAATCGACAAACTATGCTGCGGAAAGAAATTCATAGAAGCATGGGGACCCCGTGTAAGACAGGCCCACTTGTCGAAAGGCTAGAAATGCTGGCTTTTACGGTATTCGGTGCTCAATGATGTCGCATACTATAAACGAAGCCGTAAGCAGTAGAGCGTTGTTGCATCGCCGTGGTAAAAGTTAGTTTGTGCCCAATTTTAACAACACAGCAAATTTTCTATAGTTAGTAGCGTAGCTTTGTATGTGCATATTGTTCGAATTACCTGAAGAATCTTTCAAGAACGAGATTGGTGGTACGAGCCACCAACCCATTTACAAAAACTGTTACTGACGTTTTTTCGACATCATGCAGGATCTATTCAATTCTTCGGACAATAAAGAGAAGCTTTTTCAATTGCCGCTTACAGATAGTTTACTGGTGTGTTCTTGAGATTGTTTACTCGACGTGGTAGGTGTTACTTGCTCGTGAAATGAAAATACATATTCGTGAGCTAAACAAAACCACCAGTTACATTTCCATTTACAGAACGTAACCGATGGGTGCGTAAGCGTCTAATCAATGCAACACAAAGTCTGAGGTCGCTGGGGACTTCGAAAAATACGTCATCAATTTCAGCGCGAAAATGCATTGTTGCACCATAAAATGTCCGTATTTTTAATGCACGTGCATTTGTTAATCACGGTACATCATCATTAAATAGGATGTTAAGGCTCCTATGGCACAGCGACGTACACTTGATGAAGGTAGACCGTTCATTTTATCTACATTGGATGGATGGTGGAACTTTATTATTTATCTACATTCATGTTTTCTTTTTACTGCCGGTTGTTATTCGTTATTTGAACATTGACAATGAGTAGCTATAATGAGAAAAATTACAGACAGTTAATTGGAGTGTTGGAGTGTTGGGCGTGGGAAAAGCATAGCGTTTGGGGTCACTTCGACGAGCCGAATACGTTGAACTCTCCCTGATCATGTTTCTTTGGCTTTCAAAGAACTACAATTCCACAAAAATCTATAGCTATATGTTAAATGAAAACGGAACACGCTGCGAAAGGTTGGCGTCGAGCGTGTAGGCAGTACGTTTTGACTCGTGGCGCCATCTATGGCAGAAAGGGCGAGCTGCTATCGATTTTCTTGCTGTCTCGGTAGATGGCGCAGCTAAGCTGTAATCTGCTTTGCAACTGTAATTATGAAGTCAGGGCAAAAGCTCAATTATGTCAAAATACATAAAGTAATAAGTTTCGAAGGAATACGCTCTCGCCAGCATTCAGTTTGAAAGAGGATGCTCACTTGCCAATGACGCGTTGCCCTAGGGAGCGATTCTCGAGGAAGATCAGAATCGGCCATATTGCGAACTTGAGCCAATCAGAGGGCTTGTATCGACCTTGTTGGCCAATCGGAAAGAAGCAGTTGGAGAAGTAGACAGTTTGGGGCAGGGTTTGGCATTCTCTAAATTCTGGGTGCCGATGATGATTGCTGTGACAATTATCTGAAACCGTGTCGCTTACAAGCTGGCTGGATTGACGAGATTTAAGTGTTGCAAGTGAAATTCCAAATTTCGAATAGCCTTTAGACGACTTTTGACGAAACAAAAATGAACAGCAAGGAAGGCATATACGCCTTGTTTTCTATACATGAATAATGTAGGAAGCGTGTCGACATGCATTCGTTAAATTGCACTATTATCTTAGCAAACATATAACTCTATGAGACATTTCTGTCCCCTAAATAATATTCTTCAAGCGAATTTCCTGATTGCCTGCCCTATGACAACTACAATTGTGCAAAAGCTAAATTGTTAAACAGTAAAGCGCCGATTCACGCACAATTGCTGTGTTAGAAAAAAAGAAAAAAAAACTAAACTATCAAGCTTCCATATTTACCGGTCACTCACTCTCCCCCTCTGTTTTTTTTTTTCTTACGCGATGGCCCACTGTGGTGCCAAGAGAAATAGAGAGATAAAACGTCTCACAGAAAAGTAAATCAGGCAAGATGACGGAAGGATACTTTGTGGGGAAAGAAAAGCTCTGAGCAGTTCGTAATTTGCTTAGATGATAGCGTTATTTAACGAATTCATGTTTAACGCAATTCATCATTTGTTCATGTATCTCCTTGTTCGCAGGACAGTTACCCCCAGCCATTCTTGCATGCTTTTAGTTTCCTGGCACTCTCTCGAGCAACCTTTGAGCACCATCTCTCGTTTTGGTGTAATGCGTTACGTTAAAAAAAACAAAAAAAAAAACATGATACAGACGTATTTGAATAAACATTGTAAAAATAACTTGGGACGGCGCGCAATATTAAAAATAAAATGCTGGATTTTAACGAACCAAGTCCACAAGGACCCGAGGTCACTCAATGGTCCGTATTGAAACTTCAAAGAGAGAGAGAGAGACAGCTCTTTGTTCAAGCTCGGATAATTCTGCCAGCGTATATATGAAGGTGCCTATGTGCCACTCTGCATAGGGGAAGGGAATTCAGGACAGAGGGGCCACATGTGCAGGAGGGCAGGAAAAGAAAGAAAAAAAAGCGAGAAAAATGTGATCGTGGTGTGTGTAGGTGAGAAGGTAATAGTTGGGATCTAAGCCACTTTACAGTTTATCAACTAAATTAATGACATCGAGAAACATTAACAGAAATTTTCAAATTTTGACGTCGCTGAGAAGGAGAAGCCGTAGATGAAAGCATTTTTTTAGCTCTTGATGCATTTGTGAACTTCAGACTCATTTTGACCATATAGGGCAGGGGTCTCAAACTCACCTCAGCCAGCGGGCCGCAGTCACGCAATTTAGTTTCACAAGGGCCGCGGCAGTGAAGAAGGTAGGAGCGGGGAGGGGGGGCAGTCTGAACAATTTGCCAGCAAATGTTGCCATTTGAAAGAAAACTGTCCCATATCCCCTATGTGGGTCGTTTATGAAGCAGATTTGGTGCCCGGATTCCAAAATTATGTCGATACCGATCTCCAACATGACTCAAATCTGGGTGCCGATTCTCACATATAATTTTTGATTCACGGTTACGTTTCAAAGCAATGTGAACACATGGGATGCCTCACGAAGACAATGCCTTAAACCAGTCATGCCTGTGTAGCCCACGAACATACTTAAGAAAATAAGAACAATGTGGGGCAAAGATAGTCATGTGCGGGCCGCGGGCCGCAACCGACAGCCTCGCGGGCCGCATGCGGCCCACGGGCCGCGTGTTTGAGACCCCTGATATAGGGTGTTTAGCCAACATTAAAATTTACATAGATATATAAATTGTATGTCGAAATGGCCTAGTTGGTACGCGATTCGGAAGGAAAATAATAGCTGACAGAAAAGCAGACGGCACGAGTTGCATAATGTCACGTGGCTGTTTATTACACCTCGTCTTACAGCGTCGTTTGCTTCCGGAACAATGGACGGAATTGTGGAGTTGGACTTCGTCAAAATGAGGTTTGAAGCCGAACCCGCCAAATCGTGCTTCACAGGGGAACGTGGAACCCGGTAAGCTAGCTTGACGGATATAGCTTTAATGCTATCCAGGCTGTTGAGTTGTGCGATTAAGTTGAAACTCGATTCGACGAAGTGGTGATCACGCTCGAATCATTTCGTAAAATCGAGAGATTTTTCGGTTTTCGGAAATCCGAGATTGTAGCGTTGCGACATCCAAAAGCTCCCACGGCATTGTTTTTGTTGCAAAGCCCATCGCCGGCGCATATGAGAAATCCTCGAGGTCAGCCCGATGGCGGCCCGGACATAATAATATTTGATGGGGTTTAACGTCCCAAAACCACGATATGATTACGAGAGACGCCTTAGTGGAGGGCTCCGGAAATTTGGACCACCTGGGGTTTTTTAACGTGCACCTAAATCTAAGTACACAGGCCTCGAGCAGTTTCGCCACCATCGAGAATACGGCCACCACGGCCGGGATTCGATCCCGCGACCTGCGGGTCAGTACTCCAGCACCATAACCACTAGACCACCGTGGCGGGTCGGCCCGGGCATGGAGTGTCCCATATCGCCCATGGGGGGGGCTCCATGTCCGGGCGTTGCGGCTCACTGAGACGTTCACGCGAATCTATGACAGGCTACCGATATGCAAAAATGCGGTGAATGAGGGCAGTGAATGTACGAGCAGTCCGAGCGGTAAAATTGCCTGGAATCAGTTAGTGCTATTCGTTGCATAAACCATGAAGTAACAGAAACAATCACCGGTGACCCAAGCGCCATTTTCCATTTAAGAATGCTGCCGACTACCCACTCCGTTCTTTCGTGCATGGACGCGGCGTGCAGGTTCGTCAAAATAAAACTAGTGCTGGGACCAGCGCGCCTACAGAGACGTTTCAACGCGATAGCGTTTGAGCGGTCGCTAAAGTAAGGAAAACAATAATAGTAATAAAATAAAATAAAATAAAATAAAGATACTGTTTCTGCCAAAATTAGAAGATGCCACTGCTTTTTTACTCATTTACTTACAAAATCTTTTTTAAATCAGGTTTGGTGACCAAGTTAGTTCTTTATTCGAGACGATCACAACCTTGAACACTATGAACACTTGTTGGGGAATAATAATTTCTTCGTTAGATCGGGAACTTCGTAAAATGGGGTTTCGTTGGACGAAATTTGAACAAGTTTATTGAAGTATGTTGTATGGTTCGCGCCCGCGGTGTTTAGTTCCACCGTCCGCACAGCGCATGTATTTTCCAACAATGTCGATACGACAGAAAACCAATCGATACGACAGAAAACCAATAACTACAACTTTGAACGTCTGTCACGCTATCTTGCGGCTCCGTTTAGGAAATCTATATATCGTGTCATCGTACATGCAATGTTGCGCGGTTGAAGGCATACGCAGACGCTGTTTGAGTCAATATTTTGCTCATGACGGATTGGCCCGTGTCATTTGCGCACTTGAGCAAACTCGTACGAAAATTCATACGGTACGTACCGAGCACGCCAGCAGCTTTAGTGAAAGGGATCGTGCAAATTGAAGAGCATGCGAACCACTCCTATATTTGCCCGCGCCGGTACGCGCTTGTCGCAGTAAACAGAAATCACTGATATGAGATGCTATGTGGGTGGCACAGAGCGTATTGCTGCGGTTTCGCTGCTGTCAAATTCATTTTTTTTATTAAATGCATGTAAGGAGAGGTTGGTGCCAATGTGTAGCGATGGCTACTCCTCTTCTCTCGCACAACAGTTGTCGTCGGAAAGTATGAAGCAAACACAAGGCTATATAAAGGCACATTGTACAACACTCACGCACTCAGTCCAAGTACTTGAATACAAAAATCTGTCCACGCAACACAAACATCGACAAAACATAAGTATAAATGTCCGCACAAGACGTAAAAGTTCCCTAAAATGTCAAAGCCGATCTTGTCTCTTGGGAATTGTCTCTTAAATGCTCTCTGGCTCTTTGGTGTTCTTTGGTGTGGATGTGTCCATGTGTCGTTGTGTTAACGAAATCACATTTGTACCACAAGGGTGAAGCAATGAATGCGATGACAACAAATGGTAATGTTATACGAACTAAGGTTAGCAGCCACCTCCTTTGGATTCGATCTCACGTAACTCTACAAAACACTGGTGTAAAGGAATACGGCCGCTCCAATGAGCGAATGGTTATCGTGCCGTCTTGCGTCTCAACGCGACGTAAGCGGTGGGATATTACAGCACGTGCAAGCGTATGCGAGCCGTCTACTGATGTCTGTCTATATTGACCTCGAGATCAAACGGAGTCGGCCCGCAGCGGCGAGCGGACGAGAGAGAGAGAAAGAACGAACTTTATATAAAGGGACTCTAAAGAACAAAACAATTTTTCTCGTATTAAGAAACTACTCTTTCAGGATACCAAAAACACCACGCTTGCGGAGAGAAGACGCTTGATAAGCGAGAAAACGCGCAAAAAGAAAATGTGGGTGGCGACGCCGCCATGATGTTTCCGCACCATTCGCAGTGACGTCACATATTTTAACGGCATCTGCAAGGGTCTACGTAGTTCCTAATCGGTAAAAAAGGGAGTGAAGCGTCCTCTGAAGGGGCCATAGACTTAGCATACCAAGTTTGAGAAAATTTCGTCGAGCCAAAGGCGCAAAAATACGATAAATACATTTTGTAATCCTTGACGTCACGCGGGGACATTTCGACGCGAAATTTAAAAATGAAACTTTGTACTTGATTTTCTTCTCTATGGTAAAATTAACGACATTAGAGTTCTCAGAGTACATTTCATCAATCAAACCGATTGATTGTTTCACTCTAGTGTCCCTTTAAAGTAGAAAGGTTTCGGGGGCCGATGTTGGTGCCCCTGGTGGTCGGTGTCCTCAGTCCGGGACACCGCGAGACTGAGCCGCCACTCTTGCCCTTTGGGGCCCGTTCGGCTTTCGGTCCAGAGCAGTCACGGAGAGTGAGTGAGTGAGTGAGTGAGAAAGACTTTATTTGGTGATCCGGAGAGTGGTCTCCCATGCCTCTCGCGTGGGGAATGGGGAAGGTGGAGGAGAGGGGTTTTGGGTGCATACCCACACCATGTGGAAGACACCTGATGTCTCCCCACAGGGCGAGCACTTGCCGTCTGAGTTGGTGTCCCAGAAACAAATTATTGAAACATTGAAATGTAACTCACACAGGCTAAAGAATGTTGTTTCCACGGCTGCCAATAAGCTATTTAAGATTTCTGCCGCAGTGCAGAGAAAGAATGAGCGAGTAAAAGACAAGAAGCGCACCGATATTTGTTTCGTAAAACACACCAATAAATTCACTGATTGCCGTACAAGGGCAGTTTACAAGGACCTTTTCAGCTGCGGCCGCTTCTACTTTGGACAGACGGGACGCTGCATTAACCAGAGATTATATGAATATAAAAGATCGATAACCGGAGGCTCACGTTCTAATCTTTCTTTACATTGTTGAGAATGTAAGTTTACGCCAATATTCAATGATTACGCTGTTTTGTAGCGGCATAGGAATTAAGAAACGCGTCTCATGATTGCGGCATGGCATATGGATAATAGTGGAAGCGCATCCGTGAGCCAGCCGTCGATTAACTTGCATAAAGATGAAATCAAATGCCTTAACAGTTATCTTTCACATAGACTCCCACGCGTGCCAGATTGATAGGTTCGCATATTAGACACTTTTAGTTGGGCGTACGTAACAAGCCTACGTACGCAGCACGATACGATGCGTACGTGCAAGCGAAGCGCTCAGCAACACCTTTAGTTTACCGTATCGACCGTACCGGGATGCGTTTCGTTCAACTAGACGTATCATATGTGAAATGAAACAGCTTTCGAGTGCTTCTTAGCGCCATCTTGCGGTAGCGGCCGTTATAACGGCCACTGGCATCCAAGTCAAGCTGAATCATTGGATCCACGTTTTTACGTTCTGTGCCATCTTGCAATCTGGCTGCTCTTTCATTCGAGATCTCGCGAGAGTGTCACGTAGCTAGCGCTACGTCTCGTTACGTTTGCGTGCGCCGGATTTTTAGGGGCGAAGCTCCTTATGCCGTGGGTCGTGCGTCCCTTGTTTGTAGTACGTAGTAGCCACCTGCGTGATGACGATGACGCTGCCATCACGGCACACCACATGGAATGTGGTGTGCCGTGATGACGATGACGATCGCGATGCCATACAACACATGGCATCGCGATATGGTCTCACATGCATATCGTTTGACCACATGCAACCAACCACCATCACGTCTTTGCCGTGGGTCGTGCGTCCCTTGTAGTTTGTAGTACGTAGTAGCCACCTGCGTAACCAGCAGTATCTCCCTGTGTGATGACGATGACGCTGCCATCACGGCACACCACATGGAATGTACCCACTAAGCGTCATAACGATCACGCTGATGACGATGACGATCGCGATGCCATACAACACATGGCATCGCGATATGGTCTCACATGCACATCGTTTGACCACATGCAACCAACCACCATCACGTCTTTGCCGTGGGTCGTGCGTCCCTTGTAGTTTGTAGTACGTAGTAGCCACCTGCGTAACCAGCAGTATCTCCCTGTGTGATGACGATGACGCTGCCATCACGGCACACCACATGGAATGTACCCACTAAGCGTCATAACGATCACGCTGATGACGATGACGATCGCGATGCCATACAACACATGGCATCGCGATATGGTCTCACATGCACATCGTTTGACCACATGCAACCAACCACCATCACGTCTTTGCCGTGGGTCGTGCGTCCCTTGTAGTTTGTAGTACGTAGTAGCCACCTGCGTAACCAGCAGTATCTCCCTGTGTGATGACGATGACGCTGCCATCACGGCACACCACATGGAATGTACCCACTAAGCGTCATAACGATCACGCTGATGACGATGACGATCGCGATGCCATACAACACATGGCATCGCGATATGGTCTCACATGCACATCGTTTGACCACATGCAACCAACCACCATCACGTCTTTGCCGTGGGTCGTGCGTCCCTTGTAGTTTGTAGTACGTAGTAGCCACCTGCGTAACCAGCAGTATCTCCCTGTGTGATGACGATGACGCTGCCATCACGGCACACCACATGGAATGTACCCACTAAGCGTCATAACGATCACGCTGATGACGATGACGATCGCGATGCCATACAACACATGGCATCGCGATATGGTCTCACATGCACATCGTTTGACCACATGCAACCAACCACCATCACGTCTTTGCCGTGGGTCGTGCGTCCCTTGTAGTTTGTAGTACGTAGTAGCCACCTGCGTAACCAGCAGTATCTCCCTGTGTGATGACGATGACGCTGCCATCACGGCACACCACATGGAATGTACCCACTAAGCGTCATAACGATCACGCTGATGACGATGACGATCGCGATGCCATACAACACATGGCATCGCGATATGGTCTCACATGCATATCGTTTGACCACATGCAACCAACCACCATCACGTCTTTGATGATGTACCTCCGGAGCTTCGCCCACTCATCATCATTGACTCCGCGGATATGCTGTGATTTTTTTTCAGGCGTACGCACGCATCCGTGTAATAGATACGTTACGTACAGCGCATGCGCACTTCTCTCCCGTAGCCATGCAGCGTACGTAGGCTCGTTACGTACGCTAAAATAAAGGTGTCTATTGCATGGGCAGGCACAGGTAAGCTTTCGTGCCTTCTTCCTTTTCCGCCGTTGTGCGCATCTTCAGTTGTTAGTAGGCGTTTGTGGTGTACTGACTTGCTTCTTGTATCTGTGTTTGCATGCCCTGTCCTATAGAATGTGTACCGCTCGTATACACAACTAGGCGAACGCTTTAAATCCATGGGCCGATAGCCAATAGCCAGGCGATCTCGTGTCACGTGGCTCCTCGACTTGCAATTGTGCTCAATCTGCCGTTACCCCGCGATTGGGCCTCCATGTAAGTGAAAAGCGAACTGGCGTTGTAACACTTCTCTTTTGTTACATATTCCATTCCCGTTACCCCCTCTTTGCAGCAGAGGGTAGCCAGCCGGTCTTCCTTCTTGCCTGCGTTGAACGTTCTGCGATTGGCGATTATGCATTTTAGCGAACACATTCTCACTTTCACGGGGTGTATTCACATATGTCGACTCTGCAGCAGCCTTCGACATTGTTAGGAAATTTACGGTGTGTTGCAGTTAATTTTTTTTATTGCGTAACACGAATGCATAGCACACGCACATATTCTCGTTGAATCTGGTCCGCATCAGTGCTTTTTTTCACTGCGTTAGCGGAAAATACTGAACTGTAAGCATGTCTATAACCCAAGGGTATAATATTTATAATTTTACGAGGCAAGGCTTTAGTTAAGTATGAATAACACATTTACCTCCGTGTTCTCAAGCAGGCCTCGACTCGAATTCCGTCCTTCACTTGACCGAGTTGAGCGCAGCGCCGCTGCTCGACTGAAAATCACGCTGCGCTTCTCAAGAATCGCTACATATTATTGCTGATGTGCAGTGACTTGTTCTGCCTAGAGACGGCGTTCCTATCGACTTTCTCAAGTAAAAGTGGAGTGTTGAGTGAAGGAACGTTCTAGAATACAGCGGTGACCCTCGCTGACCATGTTTTTTTTTTCTTTCTTTTTTTTTTTTTGCATTTTGGCTGTTGCAACTCAACCAAAACAAACTTCAATTTAGGCTTCAACCGAAGCCATTTTACGTTTGTTTGTCATATCTTCACTTCTTCAACTTTTCCAACACCAAGTGCCGTCCAGATGCCACTTTAATACCATACACGAGAGCGCCTGAAGTTGCCCCCCTTTGAGCACTGAACTACGCTCCCAGATTTGGGAGGTAGCTTAGCGCATCAAAGTGGTGCGTTTCTTGCAGCACGCGAAACAGCCGCTCCATGTTACCCTTCGATCGAAACCAGGCACAAAAATTATAAATAAAACTCGAAAAGTATGCATTGAGACCACCTCAAGGAGAGGCTGGAAGCAGGCTAAACTAACAGATTTTGAAAGCGCCGTAAAAGAGCCTTCTGCTGACGCCGTAGCCCGTGTATTTGCAGCCGGCAAACGCGGCAGTCGATGGCTATAGCATCAGTACTTTTGAAAAACGAACTTCAAAGTGATCGATACGTAGGAGAATTCCTAGAGGAAAATGGCAATAGTCCTCAGTTATTGGCACTAGATTGCTTCTGATTGGACACGGCGTAGCTGAGAAAGAAAAGCATGAAAAAATTGACGCAAGGAGATGGCGAAAATTTCGCCCAGGCATCATCGCTGCTCGCAGTCCGCCGCGGTTGGCGCAACGGTAGCGGTGCTCGGCTGCTGACCCGAAGGTCGCGGGTTCAATCGCGGCCATGACGGTCGCATTTCGATGCAGTGGAAATGGTAGGGGCCCGCGTACTGTTCGATGGGAGTACACGTTAAAGAACACCAGATGGTCGGAATTTGCGCAGCCCTCCACGACGGCGTCCATCATAATCATATCGTGGTTTTGGAACGTTAAACGCCAGATATTATTTTTATTCTCCGGAATGGATGGCAAACGTTTATTTAGGTGCTCGCTTTTATTTATCCTCTAATTCCATCGCAAGAAATTGTTTGCCGCATGATTTCGTCGTCAACAAACATTGCTGAAGATTAGTATATTGGATTATATTCGCACCTGGAAGGGGAAAAAAAAAGAAAAACTTCTGTGAGATCAAAGCCCGGAACAACTCCCGTTTTTATGAAAGAATCGTGGATTCCTTGGGCACAGTGACGCACAAAATAAATGCCAACGATAAATTTGAAAATGTAACAACTTCCGCGAGTGACAACACTAGAGTACGTCGTCGCATCCTGGATTATGCGGTAGTAAAAAAATTATTGTGGTCCCGTGCATACTAATCGTGCAAGGGGAATATGGCCGACACCCAAACCGTACCGGTGATCTGAAAAAACAATAACAAACGCGAGAATTTTTTTTTTTACTTATCCCGAACTTGCTCGTTTTTTCAATTCGCCTTGGCTGTACCGGCTCACCCCTGAAGCCAAGGGAAGTGTGTGCGATGCCACGGACGAGTGGGAAAGACTGATACCCTTTCGTAACGCTGGTTTATTGCACGTCTCTTTCCTCCTTCCCTCTCTACTAAACCTCGCGGGACTACGCTCCACGTGAGGACGCATCTCGAGTAGAAGATTGCTTACCGATCGACTGCCGTGTGCTTTCAGGCATGTTGAGTCGACGAAGACTTCGCGAGCCGTGCATGTCGGATCACTATTTATTTTTTATTTTTTTTTTTGTATGTGTGCCTGTTTGCCCGGAGCTTTTCTGAGCAGACGCGTTTACTTGTGCTGTGAGAGAAGTGTTGCACACATAATCGTTGGAAACTTCCGCACAAGTCGTTCCGGAAGTCATGCTTACAAAGACAAAGAAAAAAAGAGACATTTCGTTAACATTATGGCTACAGTTCTTCTAAATGTGTTTCAAGATTGTCGACGTCATTCGTGCATCTTTTTTCGGCGTCAAGGATCAATATGCTTTTCCTTAATCTGCATTTTGAATGCCTATCAACATTTGGCTCTGCGAGAGCGTTCTGCATATTTACAAGCTCTAGCGAGTTTTTGTCCACTTCGTTACACGCAAGATATATATTAAGGCCTTTCTGTCTTCACAACGAAGCTGTCAAAAGAAGGATGACATAGAAGCATAAAAAAATACAAAAACTTAATCGCTGACGTTGAGCGCTGCCATTTTTTGTCTATTAGCCTATATTTCTGTATCGTGATTGTTTCAGATCCACGCTGCTATTTGACATCATGACTAACCAATAAGCCCACCGGTAAATCTTAATAATATCTGGGGTTTTACGTGCCAACACCGCGATATGATTACGAGACACACCTTGAGTTGTAATCACGCGACGGACGTGATCGCGGTTGAATCAGTCACGTGACATGTGACGTGATTCGGATCTCTCCGCAGCCAGCATTCACACGGCAGGGGGGTATGCTACAAGCGAGGATGTCGGCATTGCTCCCCGAGGATCTCCACTGTAGTTTGTGCCTCCGTCGTTTCACGAATCGCTCCGCGCGGACCTAAGCGGGAACGCGGAAACGGCTGACGTATGGTGACGTAGTACGAAATCCGCAGGCTCGAATCGCAATTTGGTCCGACGTGTCAATACAAATTTAGCGGAGGGCGCCGTAAATTCCAACCTTCTGGTGTTTTTTAACAGACACTGACATCGCGCAGTGCACAGGCCTCTAGAAAGGCCTCAACTGAAGAAGCTGAAGCCTTGACGAAGACAAGTTGGCTTGTCGAAACGCCGCCTTAAGCACAAGCCCTGTTCGCTAACTTTTTTATCTGAAGCTTCCATCTTCCTCCGACTCGTGCCTACCTCTGTAACCCAGTTGCACGACGTCTTTTCCTTGAAATAGCAAGTACTTTCTCGCTGCTTGTGAAAATTGTGAAATTTCCTTTGGTAATTGAGAAAATAAAAGTTTGCCTTATCTGATTAAAACATTATTTTTGGCTGAGTACCGATGACAGAAGCTCTCATAAAATTCTTTTGGAGTATTCAACTTTCTAATAAAAAGCTGCGACTCTAACGTGGATGTGTATGATAAGATTTGGCTTTCTTAAACGTGCTGTGCTCGACGTCGAAAGAATTGTTGCGTATTTTTGAGGATAAGCTGAGATTTCGCGCGCTTTTTTTCTGTCAGAAAAAAAAAACTGAGACATCGTGCGCAACCTCTGCTCTGCAGAGCATAGCCTAGCTTCGCCCGATCTTGGCCCAGAGAGTCATGGGGTGCACTAAGAAAGTTCGCACTCCGGAGGAGGAAGCCGCGCATCTCGAAGCTAGACGTGTCGGTCGATGGGGATGTACGACTGGCGAGAGGCCCGTGCTTCGCTGTGCCAAGCTTTGCACGACTTAGTGCAAACTACCTCAATTTTTAAAGACGATAGTCTTTTGGGATACCTCAACGCAGAAATTTCGGTCTGTCTGTCTGTCTTTCTATCTGTCTGTCTGTCAAACGATTCAGCCACCCGGCCAGAGTTTAAGCACTTGCCGAACGCCCAGCCATCTTGAACAAGCGGCTTCGTTCATACCGGTGAACATTGTCGACTAAAAAGCAAATATTACGCATATCTGAGGCACAACATCAATGCGTAAATGTTAGGTGGTGTGTTCCTTTATTAGAGCCCTGGGTTCTGCACAAGCTCATGTTTCCCGACGCTACTGCCAGATGGCGTCCATATCTCACGCAGCGCCTCCTCTATTTTATCAATGCCTGCCAGATGCAGCCGATTCAACATGGAGGAGGCGCTGTCTGAGGCAAGGCAATACATAGTATACTCGCGGACAACTTTTCTTGGCACTGAGGGAAAGCTACGGGGGGCGGAGCATCTGCACATGTAACCCTACGCGAAGTAGTCCGGCTTGACATGCGTCTCGTACCGCTGTGGAAAGTGATGGCTGCGCGCAATCAGCGTTGTATTTCGACGCAGACGCCGCTGCAGCGTTTGAGGCACTGGCAAAATGCGCGACTTTCTCACGCGTTCAATCACGCAAAGTGACAACCTATAAAGTAAAACAAGCACAAATATCTCATTCTGGTGCGCTCCGTTGTGTCTGGAAAGAGCTACATGTAAAAAATGAAAGGAGTATTTTTTATATCTTACACAGAAAAGACGGAAGAAATTGTGGGACTATATTAATTAGCGGTGAGATACGCGTGATTTGGCTCTGTAGCCTTCGCTTCAGTGCCGAGAAAAGTTGTCCGCGAGTATAGTACGGCTGGCAGAAGACTATTGTCTTTCTACGACATTTGCAGCGAAGCACGCAGATACGTGGCCAATTTTTTTCCTTTTTGCAGAATGCATAACACATGCATAATAATAATAATAATAATAATAATAATAATAATAATAATAATAATAATAATAATAATAATAATAATAATAATAATAATAATGATAATAATAATAATAATAATAATAATAATAATAATAATAAAATTGGCCGCGTATCTGCGTGCTTCGCTGCAAATGTCGTCGAAAGACGATAGTCTCGTGCCGGCCGTACTACTATGTTTTGCCTTGCCTCGGACAGCGCCTACTCTACGTTGAATTGGCCGCATCTGGCTGGCGTTGATAAAATAGAGGAGGCGCTGCGCGAGATATGGCCGCCATTGAAAAACATGAGCTTCTGCTGAACCAAGGGCATTACACCGTGACCAAGGGCCACTGCCAGCGGCAGCACAGCGTCGCATTTTCAGCGCAGCCTAAAAACACTAGGGTATTTAGAATTGCGTACCTATATATTTTCTAATAAAAGAACACACGACCTGACACTTACATATTAATGTTGCGCCTCAGGTATGCGCAGTATTTGCTTTTTGATCGAATATGTTCACAGGTATGCATGATAACACCAAGTTCAAGATGGCTGGGCGTTCAGAAAGTGGTTAAACTTTGGCCGAGTAGCTGAATCGGGTCACGGACAGACAGACAGAAAGACCAAAATTTTTGCGTTTAAGTATCCCAAGAAAGACTATCGTCTTTAAAATATGTGGGGTTTTACGTCCCAAAACCACGATATGATTATGAGGGACGCCGTCGTGGAGGGCTCCGGAAATTTGGACCATCTGGTGTTCTTTAACGTGCACTGAGATCGCACAGTACACGGGCATAACACATGCATTCTTCAGTGCTGCTCACAGGCTGCGTTCGTCCTGTGTACTTCTACTCCTGTGTCTCGCCTGAAGCGCAGTTTCAGTTCACATAATAATGTCTTACAAACTAGCCTCCCCCCCCACCCACCTCCCACACTTAACACACGCTCCTTGAGTTCGTCGCCAATGGACAGGCGAATGGCTGCTCCGAACGTCATATAGCTTTCACGTTGAGTGCAACTGCATAAACGTTTTTTTTTTCTGCTCATGTACACACCACGCATATTGAGAAGTACAAGTTCGTCGTTCCTGCCTAAAATATTACGTTTGGCGAATCAGTAATGTCTGAGTGTCTGATTAAATATGCCAGGACGTTCGTGTTAATGGATCTAAAACCAGTGACAGCAACATGTGTCTGCATAGTTTATCGAGAAACGCATTTGGAATGCAGAGAGTTTTAGCTTGCAGACAGTTAAAGTAGGAAAATATCGGTATGCCATGCAAATACGCCAAATGCACATATTCACGTTTTATTTCTGTTTTAGGAACTTGTTCGGCAAGCTTCTTAAGCTCGCGCCTTGTCCGGCGGCGATGGCGGTGGCGTGTACACTTCTCCGCTCACTGCGCATGCGCGTCCCCTCCCTCCCTCCTCTCCTACGCTCCCCCCCTCTCTCCTCTAGGCATCCCTCCCCGCGGCGTCCACACTCCCACTGCACATGTGCGTCCCCCCCTCTCTCTCCTCTCCTACGCTCCCCCCCCTCTCTCGCCTCGCGACGCCGACGCAGGCAGCGTCTGCTAGCGAGTTTCTTGGTTGAAAAAGCCGACTGCTCGCGCTGCACAACCGTTCACTGGCCACCCCGTATATATGGCACTGGATCTTGTCCTCCAAGGTGGTGCCGGTGGGAGATTTCTCCTGTGCGTTGTTGAACAATAAAAATTCGCAGCGTGCGCGTTAACTAAAAGCGGACTGCGGGTCTCTGTGTCCAGTCGGAGTCTTCTGTCTCTCATTGCCCATTAGCAGCGATTGGCATGTTCCAGTAGGAAACACCGGTCCATCACTGCGTGCTTTGCGCCTCCCCAGGTTTCTCTCCTGCGCAACGCTGCGATGAGCGCCAGCGTCAACGCGGCCGCCAGTGTAAGCGTTAGCGCCCGCTGCTTCGCATCTACACATGGTTCCCTTTAGCGGGAGATGGTGTAATTTTCTCTTCGCCGGGAGCTCAGGCAGTGAAAACTTCGTTACCGCTCGGCCGCATGAACACCGCACAGCAGCGCGGCGGGCTCGCAACGAGCAGCAGCTGGGGCTCGCGGCCCGAGCGCCGCATGTAATGTGTATATAACAACGTTGTCACGTCTATATATGATGGTAGATGTGTACGGAGGATTCGCGGGTTACCCGATCATCTCCGAGCAAGCTCCTCCAACATCATTCACTTTGTGGATATGGCGGGATTTCTTTAATTTACCGTGTAATGTGCATATGTATACATAAGTTTTTGTGACAAATTTGTTTGTGTATGTGTGCGTGTGTGTGTGCATTCGCGTATGCGTGTGTGTGTGTGTGTGTGTGTGTGTGCGTGCGTGCGCGTCTGTGTCTGCGTGTGTGTGTGCGTGCGTGCGGGCGTGTGTGTGTGTGTGTGTTTGTGTGTGTGTGTGTGTGGAACATCGATTCTACGTGTTGACTCTGCGTCAGTTCATGCTTTGTGTCCATGTAAGTGTACTCCGTTTTAGTGTTCTCGTATACGTGTGTCTAGGAACCAAAAGTTATGACGTTATGTAGAATTGTTATTGACGTTAACCTCTGTGGCACTATACATTTTATAAAAACAATTAATTTATGAGGTAGGTCAGTTTTTTGAACATCTTAATTAGGTAGAGCAATATTGAAGGTACAGCTGAACAGTTCATATTTTTTTTTTGTAGAATTATGTGTTTCCTACTACCAGGTATAATATTTAACAAGATGTCTAGACCATTCTCGTCGGATGCATTCTTGTCATAAGAGGGTTACCTCTGAACACAGGCAACGGTCTGAATGAACACTTGTGAACACGTGTTCATTGATGCCGTTAGGCACGGCATAGGTCACAGTCACAACCACGACCGCTCCATAAAAGACAGCAGATTCTACATGACATTGCTTCACTTCATACACAACACTAGTCTTAAGCAAACATCTAATACTAGTATACGCACAAATTATTATGCTTTAAGGGCAAGCCTACAATGTAATAAAAAAAACAGGCAGATCCCACGCACTGTGGGAAGCGATGTGATGCGAAGCAGCCAGCAAGGAGCAAATCTTTCTGTACATAATATGCATGTCATTATTTAGATGTTAGGACCTGTCATTTGAGTTCGTCGTATACAGTCACGTCGCGCAATACAAATTTTGGTGTATATCAAGCTAGCGAACTGGGCGCAAGCGCACCATGAGCGTGGCATGTAAATGGCATTGTAGATGACATGCATGCCATGATTTTCATGTTACCACCTGCCACTTATGTTCGCTTCATTTTTTATCTCGAATCGCAACGAGACGCGAGACCAATCTGCCTCCGTTTCGCATGCGTTCGTATTCTCACGCTCTGCGCATCGTGCAGACGCCATCCGCGCTCTAGCGTTTAAATTGACGGACACTTTGTCAATTCCAAAGTGTGTTCATCGAACGCCTGCGCCCACTGAGACGGGGTCGGTCAGAATGGAACGTGATGCGCGCTTCTCCCTCCTTGCATGATTAGAGACGCTGGGCACAGCGACGCTACGCAAGCAAAGCGCGAGCGCTGTGAAGTCCAACGCGACCGGCGTCCGTTTGCGCGCCCCGGCGCCCACCTGGCACTGTGCCAGGGCACGGCTGGAGGGACGGACGGGTGGACGTGAACATGAGACATTAAAGGCTTTCACCTTAAAATTTGTATATCAAGCTGGAGAAACGGCCACAAGAGCGTCATGAGCGTGGCATGCAAGTCATGTTGCACATGACAGGTCATGATTTGCATGTTACCACTTGTCATTTAACCTAGTCATACAATCAAGTCACTGAACAGCAAATTTGTTGTATATCATGCTCGCGAAACGGCCACGAGAGTGTCATGAACGTGGCATGCAAGTCATGTTGCACACGACATGTCATGATTTCCGTATTACCACTTGGCATTTATGTTCATCATACAGTAACGACAGGCCATACGAAATTTGGTGTATATCAAGCTAGCGAAACGGCCGTCAGCGTGCCATGAGCGTGGCATGTAAATCATGTTGTATATGACATGCAGGTCATGATTTTCACATTACCACCTGTCATTTATGCTCGTCGTACAGTCACGTCCCTCAATACCAAACTTGGTGTATATCAAGCTAGCGAAACGGCCACGAGAGTGTCATGAGCGTGGCATGCAAGTCATGTTGCACATGACATGTCATGATTTTCATATTACCACTGGGCATTTATGTTCGTCATACAGTCAAGTCACGAAATACCAAATTTGGTGTATATCAAGCTAGCGAAACGGCCGTCAGCGCGCCATGAGCATGGCATGTAAATCATGTTGTACATGACATGCACATCATAATTTGCATATTACCACTTGTCATTTATGTTCGTCATACAGTCACGTCACTCAATCCCAAATTTGGTGTATATCAAGCTAACAAAACGGCCGCGAGCGCGCCATGAGCGTGGCATGTAAATCATACTTTTCATGACAAATTAGTCATGATTTTCATGATATGACCAGCCATTTATGTTCGTCATACAGTCATGTTATGCCATACCAAATTTGGTATAAATCCCATTAACGATACGGCCAGGAGAGCACAAAGTCGTAGGCGGCTAGATAGATAGATAGATAGATAGATAGATACGCTCAAAGTCGCCGAAGTTCGCTAAGAAATGCTTCGCATTTAAAACACATTTTCATGGTCCGCGTCCACAGCCCACAAGAAGTAAAGCACACGTTTGACGATGATTACACACATGTTGGGATGAAGCGCGGAACAAATTCTCGTAGGAACACTTGCAATAATAACGATAATTTTTTCGGCTTGAGAGGTCCCAAATCCGCGATATTGTCATGGGTGTGGAAATGCTACTCCGACACGGCCGCTGAACTGGCGCCAGATGGACGAAGACGAAGGCGTTATTGTTGTGGGGCTTAGTCTGGGCTGCCCTGTTGACCTGCCATCCTGTGCGTTCTGTGTAGTTCTGTCTCGATCAGTGCTCACTGACGACCGTTGAGTAAATACTCCCCGTAACATCTTTGGTGGAGGTTGCGGGTCTTACGACAACCCGGCTCTGGAACTCCGCAGCGGATGCCATCTTCGTCCAGCCACGATGCCCGAAGACAGTGCGCAGTCTTCGCAGGCTGCGCCAGCTCCAACACCTGTGATCCCTTCCCACCTTCTCGACCCTGGCACATTTTGCGGCACGGACAAACCTGACGTCGAAGAATGGCTCGTCTTATTCGAGCGCGTCAGCAAGCACTACAGGTGGGACGAAACGCTTATGCTGGCAAACGTCATTTTTTACCTAAGGGGTACAGCACGCTCTTGGTATGAGACGCATGAGGAAGAACTGACAAGTTGGGACGTGTGCAAGCAGAAGCTCCGCGACTTGTTCGGCCGGTCGGTTGCTCGACAAATGGCAGCCAGGCAGGAACTCGCGTCGCGAGTTCAATCATCCACGGAGTCCTACGTCTTATATATTCAAGACGTTCTAGCCCTGTGCCGCAAAACCGACAAAGACATGACAGAGGTGGACAAGGTCAGCAATGTGTTGAAGGGAATAGCCGACGATGCCTTCAACATACTAATGTGGAAGAACTGTTCCACTGTTGACTCGATCATCTCTGAATGTCGGCGGTTTGAGCAGGCTAAAAGCAGGAGGATTACTCAGCGCTTCAACCGACTCCAGAACACCGCTGCGACTTCCTCGTGCGAAGATCCTGCGACGCCACGCCCAAGCACGAATTCTGCCATCACCAGGATCGTTCGCCAGGAGCTGGAAGCTATGGCCCCCGCTACCTATACGCCCATTGCACAAGACAACTTGGTGACAGTATCCCTAATCCAAGCCGTCGTCCGGCAAGAATTTGCTAACCTGGGCGTGCTACTTCCTCCAACCACTCGCCTTACGCCCCAGCCCATATGCACTCCCGTCCACAACGCTGACCACAACGCCACCCCACTTGTTGCTGCAGCGTCTTCTGTTCCACGGTCCCCGCCACGATACCGGAATCCATCTGAGTGGCGCACCACAGACGATCGACCGATTTGTTTTTCTTGTTCTCGCGTTGGCCACATTTCCCGCCATTGCCGCAACAAATGGTCTTCCCAACCAAGTTATTCAAATGACCGCCATCAGGATCGCGGACAGTATTTCCGAACACGCGTTCTTTCGATGACCACCTTCAGGAACTCCCACCACGCCGCTCATTTCCACGATCCGAACCCACCTACGCGGACGTCGTCGCGGTTTTAAGTGGTCAACCTGCCTCTGCTATCTGGACGATGTGATTATTTTCTCGCCCACCTTTGAGAGCCACCTCCCTCGCCTGTCGGCTATTCTCGACGTTTTTCGCTGCGCTCGCCTGCAGCTCAACTCGTCGAAGTGCACCTTTGGGCGCCGACAAATTAAACTACTTGGCCACCTTGTTGACGCTACTGTAGTCCAACCCGACCCTGACAAAGTCCGCGCTGTCCGCGAATTCCCAGTTCCGCGTTCTATACAAGAGGTACGCAGCTTTCTGGGGCTATGCTCATACTTCCGCCGCTTTGTCGTCAACTTTGCTGACATTGCTCGGCCCCTCACGGATCTCCTCAAAAAGAACGCGGCTTTTTCCTGGGGTGCGGACCAAGCAAATTCCTTTGCGTCGATGATTTCCGCTCTCACGTCACCACCAGTGCTGGCTCATTTTGACCCCACCGCCCCAACCGAGCTTCGCACTGACGCAAGTGGCCACGGCATTGGGGCTATACTCGCTCAGCTACAGAATGGCACGAACCGTGTGATAGCTTATGCTAGCCGCCTGCTGTCACAGTCAGAAAAGAATTATTCTATTACCGAACGGGAATGTCTAGCTCTCGTCTGGGCCGTCGCTAAATTTCGACCGTACCTATACGGACGCCCGTTCGCAGTCATCACAGACCATCATGCGTTGTGCTGGCTATCCACACTTAAGGACCCTACTGGAAGACTCGGCCGTTGGGCATTACAATTGCAAGAGTACACGTTCTCAGTAGTCTACAAATCTGGAAAGTTGCACAGCGATGCCGACTGTTTATCCCGGCACCCTGTTGATCTACCCACCTGCACCGACTTGGAAGCCGATGCCTCCATCTTCGCCATCACGGACTTTCTACACGTAGCGGATGAACAATGGCGAGATCCCTCATTACTCGTCATCATTGACCGCCTTCAAGCAGGCACTGCCGACCGTTCGCTCAGCATGCTCTTGCTGCAAGACAACGTTTTGTACCACCGAAACTTACACCCAGAGGGCGCAGAACTTTTACTTGTCGTTCCACATCATCTGCGCAAGGACGTCCTTCAACAATTTCACGACGCCCCAACTTCCGGACATTTAGGCATCTCCCGAACCTACGACCGTGTTCGACGACGGTTTTTCTGGAAGGGCCTTTATCGTTCCGTTCGCCGCTACGTTGCAGCTTGCGACCTCTGCCAGCGCCGAAAGAAACCGACGACTGCCCCTGCCGGTCGCCTCCAGCCTATTGAAGTACCAGCCGAGCCGTTCTATCGAGTGGGATTGGACTTGCTAGGTCCCTTCCCAACTTCGACAGCCGGAAATAAATGGGTTGCGGTAGCCACGGATTACGCCACTCGGTATGCAATCACTCGAGCGCTACCGACAAGCTGCGCGACTGACGTGGCCGATTTCCTCATATATGACATCATTCTTCAGCATGGTGCTCCTTGTCACCTACTCACAGATCGTGGTCGCTGCTTTCTCTCTCGTGTCGTTGACGACCTACTGCGATCTTGTGCTACTCGTCACAACTTTAGCACTTCTTATCACCCTCAGACTAACGGGCTTACCGAACGCCTCAATCGCACCCTGACGGATATGCTTTCTCTGACGACCACACCGATTGGGACATTGCCCTCCCGTTCGTCACCTTCGCCTATAATTCGTCGCGTCATGAAACTGCTGGCTATTCACCCTTTTATCTTCTGTTTGGCCGTGATCCACTGCTACCTTTCGACACCCTGCTTCCGCCTGACTCATCATCCACCACCTCATACGCTCAAGATTCCATCACCCGTGCTCTCGTCGCACGCACGGTAGCCCGCACTCGGCTCTCATTGTCACAGACCACACAAAAGTCCATCTATGATAGTCGACACAAAGATGCCGTGTTTTGTCCGGGCTCTCTCGTTCTGCTGTGGCTCCCATCTCGTCGTGTTGGCCTCAGCGAGAAGCTCCTACCACGATACGTCGGGCCCTACCGGGTCGTGCGCCAGGTGACACCTGTCACCTATGAGATTTCCCTGACAGCCAACTCATCTACTGCTAGACCCAGAACTGACATCGTGCACGTTTCTCGCCTGAAGACCTACAAAACCGCGGGACGGTCGCCGCCGAAGGTGAAATTTCCCGTTTGATGAGGCATCGTAGGCTATCGCCTTAATAAACAAAGAAAACATTCTCTAGACCAACGAAACACGTAACAACTCTTCGTAGAAAGTCGGTTTTTTTTTCTTTTCTAACACATGTCTACGCGTCCAAAACATGACTACTGCAGTTCTGTCTAGGACCCAATCAGTGCGAGTGCAAAAACGGACAAACGGGAACGCAACAACTGGAAGCGAAGCTGCATGGCTCCTACGAAATGCCGAGCGTCGAGTGATTCAGGGAAAGAAGCGCCGCTGGTGCTGCGACAGTGCGCGGAGGCAATTTGTCTAGCGCGCGTACGACGGCAGGATTCCGGCCTGGAAATTGTTTTTCCTCGGGCGGGAAATAAAAGGAAACGTTTGATAAGGTCGTTTCGAGCGGGCCTCCTCGCCGCGTGGAGACAAAAGTAAAACTCAGGCAGCGTCAGCAGCGACAACTTGCTTGCCCTAAATACGAAGAAGAAGAAGAAAAAAAAAGAAGAACCGCGCATGTCCAGTGGCTTGTCTTGTTTAGAGAACTCCAGAAAGGACACGTTGTTTGCGAAACAAGGTTTACGAAGAAAGACGATACAAATGAAGGCACAAAGAAAATAATACGAGCTCTTTCAGCTTCCCCAACTAATATGTAAAAAAAAGAAGAAAAAAAAGCCTGTTTAGCGAAAATAATCTGTTTGGCTTTCGAGGGCTCGAACGCTCAACGCGGTTCCCAAATTTGCGTGGCATGAACGCCAGGAGGCTTTCTATACCATTCGTTTTTCACGTCTCGGTTCTCATTGTGTTCGTGCCCTATTTTCTTGTCATGCACTGCTATTGCCTGTTTCTGAATATTCTACGTAGCTGTCTATTGCACGGGATTTTCTAGTGGGCTGGTTCTTATGCTGACGCCGTGCTCTGCCGCTATTTTATCGCGTACAAGCGAGGTCTAGCTCGTTCTTCCTTTTTTTTTTAAAAAAATCTGCCTGTGTTTGGCTAGAACTAATTCCACTTCCCTTTCTTCTTTCACTTCCCATTTCCTCTTCTTACTGGTCCCCTTTCTCTCTGTGTTCCTTCCTTTCATTATCAGCTAACCCTTTGTACCTACCCACATTTGCATTTCTCCTTTTCTTTCCTATTTTTCGTCGACGTAATTATTCATTTGTTGCATGCTGGTGGTCTTACTTGGAGGCCTTACGTAGGAGAGGCAGCATTAGCACACACCTCAACACAAACTCGAAGTAATGAACGAGGTTTTACATCAAAAAAAAAGAAAAAACAGAACATGAACTAACATTCTACGAAGCAATGACATCTATCTATCTATCTATCTATCTATCTATCTATCTATCTATCTATCTATCTATCTATCTATCTATCTATCTATCTATCTATCTATCTATCTATCTATCTATCTATCTATCTATCTATCTATCTATCTATCTATCTATCTATCTATCTATCTATCTATCTATCTATCTATCTATCTATCTATCTATCTATCTATCTATCTATCTATCTATCTATCTATCTATCTATCTATCTATCTATCTATCTATCTATCTATCTATCTATCTATCTATCTATCTATCTATCTATCCTGTGTACATTTAGGACTTACCGATCGCATATTACGTTCCCAGCTTCTCTATATCGCAAGCGTACCACGCACGCAGTAATTCCTGTCAGCTCCGTCGAAGTAGCGTCAAGTACACTACTGGGCGCTGGAAGTGGACAGGAGTGGCCGGACATCAGCGTCTACGCTCGGATATCCTTCTTCAGTGCTTCTTGAGTTCCACTCGCTGCTTGGCGCAGCTATCCGTACAGCCGGTGTCCCACCACGTGACACACTGATCTATAATTGTCGTCCTTTTTATTCTATCGTCAGTGCCGTTCCTTTCCTGTTTCACTGTAGTTCGGTTTTCATCCTTTAATACTTTTACACGACGCATTATTTCGTCTGCTAACAAATCCTACTTAAGGAAGATCACTCAAGTTGAGATCCTTGCTTTTACATGTCTCGCGGTTTATATATAAACATTGGTTTTCTTTCGTTTAGTGGTCTACAGTGTTGTTCTAAGCCTTTCGCCATCTTGTTACGTTTGGCTAGTTCTTCGGGGAGAGATTCTGCGCTGTTTTTGTTTCGGCCGTGTTTACACAGCAGGGCGGCAATATTTACTTTGCCAAGTGAAGCCTGTCCGACCCGTTTACAACCTGCGCAGCTCCAAGCGGCAAGTGTTTGAGCGTTCTGTAAACAACTTGCCTTAACGAGTACGCCTTCGGAAAGTGAAGCGAAATTTCATTTTGTTTGATTCGCCTATTTTCCTCGACCGTCTCACTGGCTCTAGAGTGGCAAGCAACTTGTGGTGTTTGCTCGATGGTCAACTTGGGAACGTGAAAGAGTGGGCTAGTTCGCTTGGCGTGATTGAATGCATCGCCCGTGCCTCTCAGTTCTTCGGTTTTGTCCGCGTCGGGAAGTCGCGCTGTTATAGAATAAATGGGGTCGGATATAAACACCTACAGAATAGAAATATTGAATGTAAAAAGAAGAAGGAGTCTGCACAGCTTGTTTTGATTCTTAAGCGGATGTAAGTTCTCGTTGTAAAAAATAATAAAAATAATAAAGAAAAGATGACCTCGTATGTTGGCCCAGTTGCGCTGCCGATGACTGCAGCGCTGTGTGTGTTCCCCCTCTTTTTGCCTTCGTGTTTCCGTGCACTGTTTTTCTTCCAAAATGAACAAGCGCCAACTAGCCGAGCTTGTTATCTTGTTACCGATGACCACGCTTAGAAGGCATGTACCTTGCTAATGACATATTTTGCGATAAAATAACAGAAATACGAAACACAAACACGACCAAATATGTGCTACCGAGACTTAGTAAATAGAAAAACACATGCGGTGAAGGACAATAGTACCTAGCGAGGCTACCAGCTCCCGAAAAATTGTATCCCCGAATTTTTGTGGCTGAAGAAAACCTGACGATGGGCTAGTTGGTTAAACATGATCGTCGTTCCTTGCGCAAACTACCAATTGTTTATTGCTGTCACGAACACGAGATACATACAGAGATTACACCCATGCGCAGATGTGCCCTAACTATCAACTCAGTCAGCTCATTGATAAGCTCTACTTTCTTTTGGCTGAGCGTTATCCACGGATCGCTTACACACTCGCCATATGCAGCCGTTTTGATATTGCAAGCTTCGATAACCTCTCTTTTCGTCTGGTTTCTTGACTTGTGCATAGTTTTTGTTTCTTTAAACACTGGACTGCACTTTGCAGCTGCTGCAGTTAGTGGCCAGATGTCCCGGAGCGTGCAGGAGGCCACGGTTGGAAATGTATTGATGTGTCACTTAAAGAATGCGCCGTCCGACTTTCTTTTCTAAGATCGTTCGACAAGCTTCGGCATCATGATGGCTGCTCGTGCCAAGTCTCTTTACCTCGTTAAACCGCGGTTCACATTTGCAGACCTTGCAGTACGCCGGGAGATGCGCAAGTTTATTTTACTTCTTTAGATTGAGATGATGTTTCCTTGCTCGGCAATTATCTCGTATAGTAAAAACCAATTAGGCCATAAAACAAAGTTCTCCTGAAGCCTACCTAGCCACGTTAGTGCGTGTTTCTTCCACTGCTACAGTACACTGGAATTCCCGCCTCCATCCGGACATCGTCGACGTGAAGCTTCGAAGAACGGAGCGTTGGGCGAGTTGGTATTGCATTGTGAATGGCATTTTGCGCAAAAAAAAACAAACAAAAAAAACGAACACGCAGGGAAGAAACCACGAGACTGCGCTTGTCTCGTGGTTTCTTACCTTCGCGTTCGTGTGTCTTTTTTGCGCAAAATGCCATTCACAGTCAATGTTCGCTTATTTATTTATTTATTTATTTATTTATTTATTTATTTATTTATTTATTTATTTATTTATTTATTTCTTTATTTACAAGTACCTTACAGGCCTCGCAGTGGCATTATGTAAGGGGGGGGTCGATACAAATTAAGAACAAATTGGGTTAACATAAAAAACAACGGTAAGTGCAGCAAAATAAACATACATATGACAAAACTAGTCATATGTATGTCAGACTAATACGCGAGTTTGAAACTCAAAAAAAGAAGTGCAACAGTGTGTTGGACTGATTGAATGCAAGCACAGTGAAACAAATTACGCACTTTACCAGTACTAGTTGGGATAATGAACAAAACTTAAAACAACAGCATCATTTTTCTGATTGAATAAAAGAAAAGGAATGAAAAAGGGGAACATGAATCAAGGGAGCAAATGGACCAGCTAAGCATTATGAGTGAAATGGTTGATTAGATGCTCACAAAATTTGATGGCACGAAATAAGTCGGCATTGGTTGGGGTCGCCTTCACGAAGGCATACACAACGTTAACTGATGTGCCGGCACTGTGGAATGCGAGGCCTGCGACATCGAAGAAGGCGTCGACCATTTGCTAAGCAGCTGCCCCCAGGTTGCCTCCGAGAGACGAACACTTTCTGGCACGTTGCGACCACTGGACGATCAGGCGGCTCTTCCGTGCAGATGCTGCTGGAGCACCGTCCCCACCGCATGTCGGCTCACAAGGCAGTTAAAGCACACTTGAGCTTTTTAAGGAGACATGAATATTCTGGTTGTTCCTAATGGAGCACAGTTAACTCTGTTTTCTTTGGAACCTGTGGGAAACAAGATTAAGGGTGTACCATCGGCTGGTCCCAATTGGAGCGCTTGAAGAGGATTTCTGGCGCCCGTTTCACTCCGTCTATTCGAAAGTTAGGGCTCCAAATACATTCGATTAGTTCTTTTAGGGTTCCACATACCAGCTGAGAGCTCCCTAGACATGGTCCCACTTACGACCTTGGAGTGCGACCTGTGATCGGGCAGGCGTACGCTCAGGTGGCTCCTGCAGCTAATGTTGTCGGTGTGACAACAGCCACGACGGCTTGTGCGCCGGGGTCTCCGTGTTCGTGCGGCTTGTATTTCTCAATATAACACGTGTTCATGTGCTTCCTCTTCTGGCCTCAAATATTGCTCTGGCGTACGGCTGCAGGTTCGGCTAAGTCGCGATTTCTTTGTATTTGATCAAGAGTTGACACCACATCGTTGCATCGCAAGTCAGACTAGGGTTAGTGACTAACTGAAAGTACCAAGTACAAAAATGGGAATCGGTTTCGTTTGTTCTTGCTTTATACAATATGGCTGTACTACCACATGTCTGGTGATTGTTCGCGGAACATCCGTTGTGAAAAATTCGCGTCAGAACGACGTCGTAATTACGTCTTAACATTAATTTCTCAAGTATCCCGAATATATGTTGCGGTTCAGCGATTAAAAATATCAAGGGTTCTCTATACTAGAATGACACCATATATTGCGAATTTCGCTTATAGCGGCCTGAAACAGTTCACGCTTTACCATACGCTTGATTTATTCTTTAGATTTGCCCCAGCTTAACAGGACTAAATTCTCATCTCCCTGTCTTACCATCGTCATTCATCACTCTTTCGATCCCCTGTCCCCCCCTCCTCAGTGAGTAGCAGGCCAGAGCAGACTATAGCTCAGGCCGACCTCTCTGCATTTCTGTAAATAAATTCTCTCTCTCTTATTCTTTAGCATAATCTCCTGCCACCACTTTCATTCGCCGCGGTGGCTCAGTGTTTACAGGGCTCGGCGGCTTACGCGAAAGACGCGGATTCAATCCCGGCCACAATGTGACGCATTTCGATGGAGGAGAAATGCTAGAGGCCCGTGTACTGTGCGATGTCAGTGCACGTTAAAAAACACCAGGGTGGTCACAACCACCCTGAGCCTTTACACTAAGGCGTGTCTAATAGCTCTGGTAAAACTGCGTGCGACGTTAAGGGGCCCCTTAAACCGGCTCTGAAAATACGAAGAACCAGCGCGTTAATCTTTCCCGGCGTTTCCCGGCTCTGCTGTTTGTTCACGTGACGTCAGGGTGCAATAAGCTCTCGATTGGTCGATATACGATATACCGAGAGTTACCTGTTGTGAATTGTCGCCTACCCTGCTTTGCCATGCAGTCGCATGCGCGGCCTGTCTTGTCTCGCGCGACTATCGTGCGCGATAAAGAGATTTCTCTTCGTTTTCTGCGTTTGCTACTTCGCAAGCGGAGATAGCGGCGTGTAGCCTTAAAGCGCGAAATCCTAACTGGCTCAACGATTAGTGCTGACATTCCACGTGTTTTATGAAGATAAAAGATAGCGCTTGTAGGAAAGATAGTGAAGGCGAGAGAGAAACTACTGTATTCGCCTTTGAACTCAGTGTGGTTTCGGGGCCTTTTAAATCAGAAACCAGCCTAGAAACATTCGCATCACTTCCAAGAAGTGAACAGCTCTGGTTAAGTAGTTTCGTGGCGCACAGCTCAATGCATGTCGTCTACCTCTAATTGTTTGGAAATGAATGCGATGAGCACGAGTTCTTTCCACTCGTGAAATTCTTGTTTTTTAGTTCTGATAATTATGAGGAATGTCCGAAAAGGCTCAGAATAAACTAGTAAAAATGCAACTCTCACGATCGCCATCGAGGAAACGATCTGAGTTTAGTATCGAAACAAAAAACTTGAAGAAAAAAAACGGCCTGAAATTGCGCGGTAATGCGCTCAATTAAGCACGCAACTAACAGCTGCTTTGCTCGGACAATGCATTTATGAAAAAATACGTTAATTACACGCCTAACACGAGAACACATTTCCCTTTCATCTTATTACATGTATTTCATTTATTTCTGAATATGTCAAATAATATGTTGCGTGGTTAAAGAAGTCTGGTAAAAGTACCACTGCTGATTAAACGGTTGGATATTTCACGGTAAAATTTTGCGTGAGAGCACATCTGGCGGCTCATTTGAATTGATTTTCTGAGCATCATAGTATCTTGTTCTCTCCAAAACAAATGAACGTACGAAGTGTCCGGTGGTGATAACCGTAGAAGGGATTAACTTATCCGCAGACAATTGGTGGTGCCTTCAGCCAACGTTGTTGGGAAGCGCGGCACGAGACACCAGCGTCCCTATAAGGGACAGACATTTCAATGGCGCCAAAAATCGTTTGATCCCGAAATGGCTGCAGACAACCGTCACGATTTGATCCGGACGAAAAAGAAAAAGAGAAGTGATGTCCCCTTCAGCCCGTAGGGCACTAAAAAAACCTGGTCAAATTCTTAAAGGCAACGCCTCCTCGATTTTATTCAATGCCAGTGCAAACGCTCGCCCCTCAATGGGAGCCGCCGGTCCGCCTTAGTTCAGGGAGTGGTCGTGATGCGACGCTACATGTTGGGTAGGGCTGCTTGCGTCACACGTGCGTCCGAGCGCTTTTGAACGGAGATGCGATATACGCGTTTTCCCTCTCCAATATTATGCGTCTGTCCAATTTGTTCCTTCGTGTTCCTTCTTTGTAGCTCGAAGCAATGCCGCCGTCGCCTCACAGCGCTCGTGAGGCACCTCTTGCACTGCAAAGGCAGCGCATGCACTGCAGCGTCGCAATGACGCGTCCCCATTGGTTGCTCGCATAGCGCCACGAACGGAGACGCGCTATCTTAAAACACCGTGTCTCTTACAGAGCCAGCGTGACCGCGAACATAGTGAACACGAGGGATGCAAGACGCCGCCCCAACGGATCTGTACACAACTGACCAAAAAATTACTTCATATGATTTCCGTCGTGAGGCACTATAATACGGGTGCTCTCCCCCGTGAATGCAAAGCACACGTGAAGGCTAGGCGATGGGTGAGAGTAGGAAAGGGCTAGAGGAGAGGGCGGTGAACGGCTGGAACGGGCGCATTTGGCTGGCATTGATAAAATAGAGGAGGCGTTGTTAAAGGCAACAGACTTGCACCGGCGATTATAGACTTATGGCTGTGATGACTGTGAAGTGTGACTTTGTATGTGTGTGCTCTCATCTCCCTCTCTCTTTCTCCATCTTTAAAACTCTCCCTTTCCCCAGTGTAGGGTAGGATGCCGGTCCTACTAGACTGGTTAACATCCCTGCCTTTCCTTTCCCTCCTCTTCTTTCCTTCCTTCCTTGGTCAAATCGGGCGTTAAACGTGTGTGCGAGAGATCCAGTGACTGGGATAAGGAACCCATCAATAGGCCCGGCGTCATTGTTTACCTAGCAGCAACCGCTAGACAAAGAGGAAGCTGATACAATACAACAAGCACATTTGCTCTTAATCATTGACTGAAAAGACGTAACGCGAAGTCGCCGACGCTGGCAATGCACTGCATGACACTGCATGCTCCCACAGCATAGGCCAAGTTGTGCTGAGCGTGGAGTCATATGAGAATGAAAGCCGGGAGGCGAAAAGGATTCGTGTAAGGTTCGCTACCCTTCACAAAGGAGAGACAATTAGGAGGGGAAATAAGTAAGATTAAGGGGCGATGCACTATTACATATTTTGTATTTAATTACTACTGTCCGAAACTGTCATTGATGAGGGATAACTGCACCCTCCAGCTGCTTAGTTAAGCAGTTTTTCGGGCATCGATGCTGTTTTTAAAATCTACTGGGCTAAGCGATCGCTTGCAGCTTGCAGGTGTGCTGTGTCCAGGCGCACCAGTTCCACCCTGATATGACCTTCATCTCCTTTCTTTCTTTCTTTCTTTCTTTCTTTCTTTCTTTCTTTCTTTCTTTCTTTCTTTCTTTCTTTCTTTCTTTCTTTCTTTCTTTCTTTCTTTCTTTCTTTCTTTCTTTCTTTCTTTCTTTCTTTCTTTCTTTCTTTCTTTCTTTCTTTCTTCCTGTTAATCAATTAATCCTTTCCTTCCCAGTTCAGGGTAGCAGATCGGATGCGCGCATGGTTTGACTGACTGACCGACTGACTGACTGACCGACTGAATGACCTTTCTGCTTTTCCGTCCCTGCCCCGTCCTCCTCTTTTTACTTCTTGGTACTCTCCTTTCTTTGAAATGCAGGGAAGACTTTTCATTTGATTTCAAATGTACGATAAACACAATGGAATCGTCACTTCGGAAGCGCGGCGATCGGGGTGTGGGTGGTACTGATCCATAGAATCTGAAACCGCAGGAAAACACGACATTACGAAAGGAGACCACAGGACAAGTGCGACTTTCAACAGAGATGTTAACGCGAGGAAGCACCGATTGTATAGGTGTAGCTCCCTACAGTAACAAACAGCAAAAAAAAAAAAAAAAGAAAAAAAGCTACACTGGAATGCTTATGACGCCTGCAATCAGTGAATATGCGGTTGCCCTACAAACACTGTGTTATCTCCGAGGATTAGATTAAAAAAAAACAAATACAAAGAGGAGGACATCAGCTGGTCTGGGGCCGAGGGCAAATAGTCCAAAAATATCAGGCCACCTGATCAATGGCGGCGAAAAGAGGCACGCGCTCTTTACACCACTCACTTCCGGCATTGTATGTGACGATCAACGAAGGAAGCCTTGACATCGCGTGAAAGCACCGTGGGCCAACCACAAGCGTTCGTTTGTGGAAAATGAGTGATAGAAGATGCTATTCCCGCCATTCGCATTGCGAGAGTGCAATGTAGTGCTATCGATCTTCCCCGGTCGATCGCGCATCCTGCAGTTTCATGGTGGCCGCATTAACGTGTCGTGTCTCCCCGGCCATCAAGAACGGCGATAATGACATTTGTTTTCTTGCAGTGACAGGAGTCGGAAAACAGCTGCGACCACAATTTGGCGCCTTGCGTCATCGACTCTGACCAATTAGGGACACTCTAGTCTTTGACCGTAAATCATTCGTTTATGTTTGGCGCATTCGTAATAGACTAAATCGAGTCAACCAATCATTTTATTACCATTAAAATTAATATCACTACAAGGCAAATGTCATACACAAGGAGACGCTGAATGATTGTTGAACGCGTATTTTTTGCTTATGATTTTCAGTGAGTTAATTAGGTGGTCTCTTTGGCGTAGTGCAGGTAATGAACGACCGTTAATGTGTTTTCAATCGTCGCTGATGGAGGCGCCTACTGCAATACGTTGTACAGATAAGACCCCGTGTTATATATATATATATATATATATACATATATATATATATATATATATATATATATATATATATATATATATATATATATATATATATATATATATATATATATATATATATATATCCTTCCGGCTATCCATTTCTGAACCCCGGTACTAAGGTCACTCTAGTATTACTTGGAAAGGTGGTGTAAGACCCCTTTAAGACCACAACTACAACATAGGCACGACCTCCTTCTGGAAACTTGGGAGAAGAAACAATTTTTTAACGTAATTTTTACACTGGACTAGGTATTTTACAACATCGCTATACGCGGCAAAAAAGAAACATTGGGAGCCCCATATCAATTCTTAGGATGTGTGAATGCGAGTGCATTTGCTGTCGGCGATGCTTGTCGGCGGGTTATGCCGCTTACCTATAGCGCTGCGGCCCAATGTTGTTGAGCTCGTAGACGGTGGCTTTACCGAGCCCCGCGTAGACTGTGTGCATCTGGGCGTAGGGGGGAGGCTACGCAAGCTCTGTCATGGCGGCCTGGCTGCAGCCGCTGCAGATCTTCGTGCTCGCTCCGCAGCCGTTCTTTCTGCCTTTGACGGTGTCAAGGTCTGGGGTGCCATCTACTCAGTCATCACCCAACGATCGTCTTTCCGAACGTTCAGTTTTCGAACAACCACGTGCGCAGTGATGGGAGTGAATAAACGTATTACGGCAGCGCGGTAACGAATACAACGGACAGGATGAAGACAGGACATGCGCTGTCTTCATCTGTCTTATACAGCGCATGACCCTGTGTTCATCTTGTCCGTTGTATTCGTTACCGCGCTGCCGTAATACATCAATATGAACGCATACCAACTCGCCCACCGTAGCCGTTATTCTGGAGTGAATAAACTTTTATTGGGTCCAGTGAAACGCGATAGAACGCGCACCCGGCTGATCCCACGAAGGGACCGGCAAGTCTAGCCTGACCGACCCGATCACGGGCGTGCTGGACGGCCAGGGATTTGGTCTTCATAGACGGGACTTCACAGGAATGCGAAGTCCCACTCTTCCTTGGTGAACTTCGGGCCCAACGACCCGCACTCCCAATCACTTGCACGCTCTTGAGAATTTACCTAATTTATGAGCCACTTTTCTGTCACTTCTTTCTGATGACAGCTGGGTCGCACGATGAACCAAATAATACTTTCGCAATGAAGAAAACTACATCACGTCGGTCCTCTCCTCTTCTCGCAGTTTAAATCACAGTCGCGGAGTGCCTGTCCAGCTCTCTTTGCCAGCTCTTCGTTCGGCAATAGATGCTGTCAGTGCGCCCAGAGCAACGCGTCACGTAGACGCAAGCGAGAGCATGCAGGCCAGTATTGATTTCGAGTACGAGACGTCCCGGAAACCAATAACGTGAATGAGATCTCCGCGTCTGTCTCGGTTTGCCACACCAAAGAGAGAAAGTCACGGTCAGTCCAAACACGTATTCGCCCTTGCCTGGGAACAGTGACGCAATGCGTCAGGGCTGAGACTGCGCAGCCTGTCTACGAAAGAAGCTGAAGAGAAAGCTCGGACCAATTGGATTACGAAGAGTTTCCAGTGATATGCGCAGGCGATAAAAATTTTCAGACGTGAGTTTATATAAGGAGACAAAGCGAAAATATTGCGTTGTTCTTTGTTTGTTCCCCGTTTGCATGTGCTGCGCGATTCCCAGTCTGAGCAGTCGGGCAAACACACGTCGTTCACTCGATGGGATGACGGAAGTGAATGACGCAACCACGCGCGCTGCAGTCGTTGATGTCAAACGCGACCTAACCGACACATGGACTACGAGGTTCCCGTTCTGGTGTCGAAAAATACTTTGCTTTTCATACTGCATTGTGCTTGCGGATGTTATCACACTGCATTGTAAGCCGGTGCAAACAATGACGTAAATTGATTTCCTGGATGTTGAAATCCACGAGCTAACATTTTACTACTGTATCCATTGATACAGTTCGTTCTTGCAGCCAGCGTGCCACTTTTACAGCAAATAAAACGTGGAGAGGGGCCACAAGAGAGTGTGCGTTGGGCCAGCACGAACATTAATTCATTTTCTGCGGCGTACGCGTCTTCTAGGAAGGCTGTGATAACGATGTGATAACGTCTTAAAGGGGCCCTGCAACATTTTTTGTGCGTGGTCAGAAAACGCTGCCGATCGGTAGTCGAGGCTCCCGAGAACACACGAGCCAAATATTATCGCGCAGCACGCGGCCTGGAATTCACAATAAATTCTCAAAGTCAGCTAAAAGTTGCTTTCTTTTCTCTCGACAAATGACGCTACAAGCTCAAAAATCACTCGTCACAGCCATTGTATCAGCTATTGGCTGATTTGAGCGTGGCGCGCTCGGTCGTTACTGGGGCCGGTCCCGAGAGGCCGCGACTTGTCCACGCGTGCGCGCTCGCTATCGCACTGAAAAGCCGCGTTTCGAAGAAAAAAAAAACAAAAAAAAGTACTCAACGTCACGAGGCGCGTGTGACGTATTTTCTTCCCGCGGGCCATCCCTCCCTGCTTAGCTTTCAGCGCTTTCGTCGGGACGAGAGAAGCGAGAATGCAATCGCAGCGTGCGACAAATCTTCGTTACTCCACTTGTACTGGATCGATCCTAAAAAGTTTTGCGGCGGCGGATTCGTGAGGCAATACGCTCCCTTAGTGAATCCATTCCATGGCTACTTGGAAAAGTGTTGCAGGGCCCCTTTAAACGTGACAACGTCTCCGATTGCATGGGAAGCTGATTATCTTCCGATTTCTGCGAATCTTCTTTCTTTCCCATTGTGCGGGGCAGCCACGCAAGCTTTTTTCAGACACGTCCTGACCACCATTTCTCCGTGAAAAATACTTTTTTTTTTACTTCATGAAATTATTGCTTCTCCCTCGTTCTCTCACTGTGATTAATATTCCCGCGTTTACTTGTTTTCTTTTCCGCTCTCCGATATCGTGCCTTACAGAAAGCCGACACCCTTATGGATAAATCTTTCTCAAGGATGCCGGAATAATTCACCTTCTGTGATAACAAAGGCGGAACTGTTCCGTCTGCTGCAACCGTGACTATTCTCTCCTCCTCTCTGACTTTCTTCCCCCCCCCTTGCCCAGTGCAGTGTAGCCCATCGGGCTCCAGGCCTGGTTAACCTCCTTACCTTTCTTTTATTCTTATTCTCTCTCTCTCTCTCTGTCTTTGTGGTTGTCTACATTAAGCTTTCAATACTATTCGCATATCTTTAGCCTGTGAACTACTCCACTGCATGCATTAAGCTCCACTGAAGCCCATAGTAAGTGACACAGGATGTTGTGTGCATGGTTTCAAATATAGGTTATGTATGCTCATAAAGAAAAGAACAGTGCAGTGGAAGAGTAGTAGCGCTGAGGAATCGTCTTGAAACAGTGCGACAATGATGTCCTGTAGGTGTGCTTGTGTTTGTAATGCTTTTAAGAAGAGTTAGCCGGGAATCCAGGCGAAATGAAGCGTTAAGTTGAATAAGGTAAACGGCGTGGGGAGTGCAATTACGTCAGTACGTCGATGAAGTATGTAAGTAAGTTCTTTAACTGAAAGAAAAGAAAGAGCTCGAACACGTTTAAGTGCTCCACTTCAAAGCATGGTGCAAACGCAACACACCTTTGTATACAATGCAGGTGACATTTATATAAATGCCACCTGCATTGTATTAGAAAGCAAAAGCATTAGAAAGCAAAACTACTAATCGCGTAACATCCGAAACCACTCACGCACGTTCACAAAGGCGTCGTACTTGTTCAGGGCCGCACAATGGCTGTATTGTTGAGAGCTGCCCACACAACATGAAGTTGGCTCTCCCACGCCGCATTCTTTATTTATTACGTCCTGTTCGCATTCTATCTACTTTTTTTACGAAGTGAAAACCGGCACCCCACAGACAACAATACACCGTGAAGTGTACTTGTGGGCAGTTAAAAAGAAAAAAAAAAGAAATGTATATAGTAAACCACACAAAGATGTTTAGTAACAAGTTATTTTATTTGCAACAATTACAGATGCTTAGGCCCCGAGTCTTCTATTTGTTCTGCTGTCCCTGCGCAAACGGATGTTTTGAACGCCCCTTTGTCCGCGTATTGCGCACAAGCGATCTCACTGAGAAGTCGCCAGCGAGGCTCTACGGCTTTTTTACTGTGGCCAACTGTTTTCGCATTAACCTACACAGCAGGGACGTGTTTTTTTTACCATTATTACTTACTTCTTCTAGTCATCAGACTTCATTGGATAAGACAGTGTGCAGCGCATCAAATGCCTCGCTAGGGGGGCAAGCTTGTACTGTGAACACTGAGCTGTAGCTCTGGCGGAACGCGACACAATAGAGAACTAAACGACGTAAGATCCAAAGACACACACACAAAAAGAAAGAAGCGTGGCCCGTAATGATTGCGCTCTCCCTCCATCAAAAGAAAGTGTAATGTTCTTTTAATCGCAGCCACATTTGAGTCATGGTAACGAGGGCAATCCTTGGAGCAAGCCTTTCCTCTGGAACGATTCCAGGTGATGCGTATCTTTCTACGAAGGGGATCTCCAAACGCTTCCGGGAAGCTTGTTGATGCGTTTGGAATGAGTTCTATACATAGAGCAGCAGGTGACTGCGTGGTGGGGCTCCGCTTTTCATTTGCGGTTGAGGTGCGTATCATTGTTCTTCGTAGAGCGTCGCAGAAAGTCCAGCAGTTCCAGTGCATCACTTAACATAACCGATCAACATTCACTGCGAGATACTTCAGAGCGTTATTCCATCTTTGGGTTAACTCCAGCATTCATTGGAAAGACAGCGTACTTGCTTTTTCATACCTATTATACGTTCGCTGTCGATTTCGCATCGATTGAACGGTTCTAAGAACCACGAAGGACGTGCTTGCGGTGGTGCTTAGTTTATGGAAGAAGTATCAACGGCAATAAAGCTCATGGGAGTTTTGAACATTATTCACGGGAATGAAACATCGATGGCGCACGTTGGAATAAATTGGAGATATATACTTTTGGAAGGGCTGCATATTTTACCGGGAAAGAGAAGCGTTGAATGATTACTGGCAGGATTGTCGAAATTTGTCCGTGGTGGTTCCAGAAGGCAGGTTCATATTCGAATTCTTTATTTCACATTTCTTTATCTTGAAAAGGAACAGGAGAAAAATGCTCGGACAGGGGAAAAAAACTACAGCAAAGTAGTTGTAGGAAGTTCCTGCCTGTGCCTTGACCTAGAGGATAGAAAGCAAACCGTATAATTATACACCGAACACAACGAATACAGGGGAGAAAAACATATAAAATATATACATTTATACAGAGGAATTACATTAAAAGAATGCATTTAGATGAAGGATTATTTCACATACACAAACGTGGGATCATAGTACACATGAATAGCATAAAATGTATAAGCTAAATATACGTTTAAAGACATATATCTTATAAACGCATAAACAGCATAAAAACTGAATACAAAGAATTGAAAGAAATGTTTCACTAACATAAATTATATGCATTAGAGTCAAATGTAAAATAATGTTGACTTACAGGAATTTTATTTGAAGAAGAGATAACAGCAAAAGATTAACAATTGCGACATTGGGAATGTGTGGAATGATTAAACTGGGCGTAATCAGTTACTGTCCAGCATCAGAAATCTCTTGAACTCTTTCCTAGTAAAACTGTGCAAATCGATCCCTTGGTAATGTGTCTTAAGCAAATTTGCATGCCTTATTCGTTTGTGCCTATAGCGTGAAATATGCATAGGTCGGCAGAACTTCTGGAGCTCGCTCATACTCACTCATGAAACGTATTTTGCTCTTAGGGCTCACTCGGACTCAGACTCACCAAATTTTTTCTGAGCCGGACTCACTCGGACTCACACTCACGAAAATTTTCTTCAACCGGACTCATTCGGACTCAAACTACCAAAATATTACTCACCCGGACTCGCTCAGATTAAGACTCACGGCTCGATCTGAGTCTGAGTGAGTCCGAGTGAGTCGACTCATGAGTGAGTTCGCCGACCTACGGAAATACGACTTAAAGGACGTAATGGGCTACTTTAAACAAGTTGGATTGCATTTTTCAGACCATAATGTAAAGCCTGTTATTCAACACTGTGTGACCAACTTCCCTTTTTGCTCGCACTCTTGTCTTTAACGATCTCATAACTTCACTCAACCCAGCTGCTGCACCGTGTGTTCCTCTTTTCTCCCTTGCATTTTTCTTGCCTCTGGGATACTTGAAATTCGCTGCTATATTACTGCGAGTGCAAAATAAGAACTTCGGATAAAAATACGTAGCTGTATAGTTGTTCCACGAATGCTGTAGTGAACAGAACAAAAACGCCGTGGAAGGCGACTGAGCTCGTTCAGCGTGCTGGTTATTATGAGTGAGAGAATAGTTCAGTTGACTGACAATAGCGTTCAATATTTTGCTTGTCTATAATATTACAGATTCTGAGTTAGACGTTAGTCAAATAAAGTTGCTATCTTTTTTTTTCCCCGGAGGAATTAACTGCGTGGCCGATAAAGAATAAGCTAAAGTCAGGTAACAGCTTCCAACTACGCAACGTGCCAAAATAGCTCTCCAGGCTTTTCGTCCATCACACAATGTCTGCGATTTTGAAGCAGGTGTGGCTTCAGCCCAGCCTTTGTCCGAATTTTTAGTCTGGTCTGTCATGTTCTACGCCTCGTGTAAGTCTGATATTTGTGATATGTCAAGTCTATGGAAACCGTGAAGACCGCGATGATTCTTCTCAACGCAGAACAACTCTATATACGCAGCAAATGCCAACCAAAACGCATACAGTGGTTTAGCTTTATGTTAGAGTTGCGATAGTACTCTCCAGCTATCGATTCTCCTCCTGCGGAATGATTAGTGCCAAGTGGAGTGTTTTCGCTGTCGATAAATATTGCTGCTCAACCGAACACCGGTGCATTACGCGCGTTGTGAATCACACGCAGAACTAACTTATAACGTTTGATTGACACGTCCATTAAAGGTAGTGCGTAGAGTCTGCCCTATTCTACAAGATCTAATCGAATCAAATTATACGAAAATGCATGTAAGTACCAATATCCGTGTTAGGGCTTGTCAATACGTGAGTGGCCGTATGTGTGTCTACTGAATGCAGTTACAATAGGTAAGAAAGCACTATTCACGTCTGTCTACCAGCTTCCCTTACGCGGGCGCGCCTGCTGTCTGCCTAAATCCATGATCATGGGCCAACAGGTATTTGGGCACTATACAAGCACACCGTGCCAAGGAAAAACGAATTCTTGCGTTCACTTCAAGGTCAAATATATTGCGCCACAAAGACTTGAGCGAAGGCGATCTCTCGCCTAATCGGCAGCCATTCGGAGTGGGAACACAAAATAAAAGTGAAATAAGCTTTGCTGGAAGTACAATGCCCTTAACATTTCGTGACCTTAGTCCCCTTTCCCGATTCCCCGTGTAGGGTAGCCAACCGGAAACTTTTCTGATTAACCTCTCTGCCGGCTGCCTTTCGGTTTGCTCCCTTGTTAGCTTCAGTGATCGTCCACCAGCTACAAAAAAGTCAGTTTCACCGCGAGGGTGAAGCAATGAATACGGTAGCAACAAATTGTAATGTTATACGAAGTGAGGCTGGCAGCTAACTTTTTTGGATCCGATCTCACGCAACTATAGAAAACGCTGGTTTAAGAGAATACGGCCGCTCCAGGGACACTCTGCTCACCACATTGTCTTCGCGTTGAGAGCGCAGCACGTAGAAGGGTACACTGGCCCCCCGCTGTCGGCCGCCGAGAAGGGGAGATAACGCGCGCGCCCGCGACGACCGCGGTCGTAAAATCGAAGGTCGCTCGAGGGGACCCCCCCCACCCCTCGCGTCTTTTCACGCTCACGAACGACGGGCGGGGCCGGTTGAACAGTTGGAGGATCTTATCGCATGCGCCTCGGAGCGACGAAGATGGGCCGAGCATCCGCTTCAGCCGCGTTCATCGCTCCCGCTCGCCCGCTATTACCGCTGGTGGAACGTACGATGCGCAGGGGGCTCTTATCGATTTGGACTTCATACGCTACATGACGGCGACGGCGACGGCAACGGCGACGGCAAAAACCCGTCGAGACTGTCCATATAATTGCTATCGCAATAAAAACGGAATCTCGGTGGGAGATATCACCGTAGTTTAGTTTAGACTCCTGGTAGTGGATAAAGGTGTATATTGGGACGTTGAGCCTCCTTTTTATTTTTCCGACCTGTTCGCAGGTATTCGAGTTCCAGAGGCAGCTCTTACGTGCGAGATTTCCAAGTCGCGAGGGTCACTTTCTCCTCCTACAATCTTGTCGATCAGTTGTTCTCGGCAGTGTCCAGAAGTGTGCGCTCTTAAGCTCACCGCGTTTCGAAGTTCCCTTCTCCTCTTTTGCCCTAAGCGTGCCAACCCTTGTTTGCGAAAGGAGAAAGTGGCGTTCCACGTCAGAAAGAGAAATAGAGAAAAGAAAGGCATTCCAGTCTTGTGTTCCTCCGCCGAGAGCATTTTCCCCGTCGTCCGAACCGGAAACGCCGGGCCGGCGCTAAGCGTCGTGTGCCGGAAAACAAGCCCCCCCGCCTTCTCACCAGGTGCGCTGGAGGCGCAAACATCTTTAGCGCTTTTTCTTTCTGATCACCTGGCGGTTTCAGAGTGTCGCGTCGTTGGCAAGAAACACTGAAAACCGCGGATCGATCGCTAATGGCTCTGCCGGACCAGCATGATCGCCAATGCCGTGAGACGACGCTTCTCCGGTCACTCCCCTCCTCTCCCACACTCTCCCCCCACCTCGTTCTCGCCACCCGGTCACACTTTGGCGAGTCAAGTTTTCCAGAACAAGCGTGGTGTTTCCCCACCTCTCTCTCACTGCCAAACTGCCGTGCCACGCGCATTAACGCGTCTTCATCGAGCGACCGCAATTGCTTTATATCGGTGACTCGGCCGTTTGCCGCACTTTCGTTCTGTTTATGTATTTTTCGCATACACATCTCACCTCAAGCGCCGACAGCGGCTCGTTGCCTTCGTCGTCACGAAAGCAGCCATCGACGAGACTTTCGTGTTTTCTCCGTGGGGAATAGAGCAGGCCACTGTCACATCATTTTGAGGTTTTCTTGTATACCTGGGAGGTCTGAGTGCATCGGTGTGGTGAAACATTAATGCACGGTGACCCGAATGCCCACCGTCACAATACAGGGTTGCTCACGTTTCTCATTTACGCCTTTTAAGTGCTCCTTACACAACTCCTCCTTCTGGTCATATTTCATGATACCTAATCATCGTTGCAGAAGCGGCTTCGTTATTGATACCAAAATGGGCGCGGACGCTTATGCCGCCAAAGACGTCTGGACAGTACACCGTGCACACCTTGCGGCGATGTGTTTAAGCGTGAGACACCTAAACACATCGTCTTAGAGAGTCCTGTATTTCTTACGCCGCGGGCTTTGCTAATAAAATAATATATATAAATTGTACTTAAGCCCGTGACCCCCCAACAACGTTGCTTGTTTGGCGAGTCGGAACATGTATATACACATCTCACATGGACCCCCAATGATTGCTTTTTGCCAAGAGGGTGTGCTGCTAGACGTGACGAGGCCCATCGAGTTCGGCTAACGTTAATGGACAAATCGGATTTGGCCTCCCGCTTATAGATATTTCTTCTGCGTTCCTAATTACTTCTGTCCGAGTCTTCGTCATTTGCTTATTTACTATTTCCTTTCCCCTTTCCCTCCTCCTAACTCCCCTCTATCTATCCCTCTCTCCCGGAAGAGCGGAAAGGCGTTGTGCAGTTGTGCTCCTCTAGTACCTCGTCTTTGCACGGCGTGCTCACCGTAAGGAGGCCAGTGGGAGGGGGTGGGGACGAGCGGGAGGGAAGCTGCGGTGAACCTCCCTCCATCTCCACCCTCAAGGCAGAACCTCGCGCAAAACTACGTTTATTTGACCTAATGACAATCTATTTATTTACCCATGCACCTACAGTGCCAACTGCATCTTCAGACGGTAAACCGTAGTAAACAAACTAGTTTAGCGTGCTTCTTGCCATTAAAAGGTCAAACTTCACTACGTTTTTCGTGCGACAAAAAAAAAAAAAAAAAGAAAAAGAAAAGAAAGATACTGATCGAAGGCACCGACTGCCGAACGCGAAACTGCGATAAACTAGGGTAAAGAAAGCTTCGTGTAATTGGAGTCGTTCCATGCGTAATGTACATTTAATCACACACGCACCTAAATGACGTCCGAGAAAATACTGCTCAGGGAAAGCTTTGGTAACTCAATTTCAGTCCCTCGTTGTCACAGCAAACTAAAGTATCAAAGTCGCAGCCATGCATAACACTGCCGCCTTCGCCGCTACCTGAGGTTGGAGCGCCAAACGTGGCTGTTCGTTTCGGCCATATGCTTTATTATTTTCTTTGCAACATCAGCAGTTGGTAGAACGGCGCCGGAGCCTGGCCGTGTATTGTTGAACTGCCCGTTGCTCGCTATAATTCTCTTATCCCTACTCCACGATAGAGCTTGCATGCACGTGGTACGCTTCTTTATAGTCATACGTATATGCTTTCATGACGATGCCCTGTTGCATGGTAGTGAAGAGCGGCAAGATTATGCCGAGCTGTCAAAGCAATCGTCAGAGCCAGTTGGCTGTATAAACCTGTTGCATAGAGGAAACAGTTAATGGGATGCCCGTGTCCGCCCAATGGAGTACTTACCCCACTCCCCTTGAAAAAAAGAAAAGTGTGCTGCACATGCTCGTGGGCTGCCAGTTCCGTTGAATAGACGAAACTATACCTACAACAAAAACAAGCATTCATATATACTGATGTGAAGAACTGTAGAAACGAAACACGCCATTTTATCACAGAACTCACTATTGCCTTGGAGTGTGATCCACCGTTCACGACTATTCAATTAGTCTCTGGCTGTAAATCGTTATAGGCGCGTGTCAGCAGGCTGTGTGTGCAACAGCTCTCCCTTCATTTTCTGCGCAGTGGACGATGTTGTGCTCTCTAGACGCGCGGAACAGCTCGTTCCCACTGTTGTACTGTGCTCCCAGCTCATGCATTATCTGCTGGAGTGATCGCACGCCTGATGGTGCTAAACGTTTTGCATGGTGACTGTGAACATGTACAGCAACTCTAGCGGAACGGCACAGTTGCTGACAATTATATGCCTTTTTAGAGTAAACAAGCGTGCTATGCAGGATGACCCGAGCTTCTCATGAACACGAGTTTGCTCCGAGCTCGCCCTACGGCGGTCATAACTGGAAGCTTGTATGGGGCACGCGAAAGTAGCGTTGAGAAAAACAGCGTCAAGAACGCGAATGTCGTCACAAACGCATGTGCGGCATTTGCGGTGGTTTCCTAAGGAACACCTCGTGCGAACGCGTCAGTGCCGCCACTCAGTCAACATTTCAACAGTGCAGCAACGTGAGCGTGACTGTCGCACTACCTCTTTGCCAACTGAATATCGCGCCTGCCACAGGCGTGTTCGTGGGCGTTCGTCCTCTTTCAGGCAAGTTCTTTCGTTCCACCTGGAGCATGGAAATTTCCACTCTCGAAGGCAAAAAGGGCGCACAGGCACCACTCGTGGGCAGCTCGTGTCGCTTCGATCGAATATAGCAGATAAATAAATGGACAAGTAACTTTTGTTGCAAGACATGTCTATAGATTTTTCTGGAGATACGAATCGGTAGAAACCATGTCTCCACAAACAAGTTAACAGCTACATTTCTTGCCGCAAAGGTCACCAGGGGCACTCACTTTATGGTGGCAGCGCGGCTGTGAATGGTACACCCTGAGCGCTGTGATGCTGATTGCGAGGCATCGTAGACGCGTGACGAAAGAACCTTTAGTTCTTCGTGAATGTGTGCATCGTCATTGCGGTTCAGCTCATAGCTGAATAGGCGTGACCACTGCACCTCTGTAAGAGCAAACGCAGTGGGCGGGCCCGAACTTGCCGTGGGCGCCTGCCAATCAAACTGATTGGCACACGAACTTGGGTTCAAGGTCGTTCATTCTGAGAAGGCCACAGTTCAACTCGTGACTGTTGTACGGCTTGTGTGATTGCTAAGTATTTCATGTGGTGGACGCTAAGTAGCAACGAATTTGCATATTAACTTGCCTAATTGCCTAATTAACTGGAAGTTGAATAGCTTGCTCATAGTGTGTTTTTAATTAACACAGCCTTAATGAACGCGTTCTTAATTAGCAAGCTCTGAATTATCATGGATCTAATTCACATATGTTAATTAGCATGATCTTAATTACCAGCTTCTTGGTGAACAAGACAGTAATTATCGATGACTTAATTGAATTTGCCTTAATTAACAAACTCGTAATTAGCGTGACCAAATTACCATGATTTTAGCGAGTCGTGGCTTGATGATCTCGTTCTTTGCATGATATGGCGTAATTAGCTTGGTCATAGCATGTCCTGGCTTAATTATCTAGGTATACCGCCTAGCTAATTAGCTTATCAGCCGGGCGCACGTGCTCGGGAAGCGAGCGACACATGAAACAAAGACAGTGCGCGCCGGCCGAGCAACGACCTAGAAGGTAAAGGCCGATCGTGATGATCATGATGATGATTGACGTGGCCTCGGTGATTCGATCCGGCCATGTGCTGTTGGCTCTCGAAAGGGGCTAATCTGGGAGGCCACGGTACTAATTATTCTAAAGAATACTTAGTGCAGGCATTAAATGCGTGAAAATGAATTTATGCAGCCCGTACCTAAAAAAAATTTGTCAGCAGTAAGTATTTGTGACGATTTTCTTGCGGGGGTTCACTTCTGCACATAGTGGAACCACAAACAAATGAAAGATCCCATGGTTTGAGGACACCACGCCAACTTTGTCAAACGCTTTTCACGCGACGCCGGGTTCCACCGTAATTAATGGAACGCGGCGCGCGCTGAGGCCTGGATTTGACCTTTTCGTACTGCTATAGTTCTTTCAAATGGAGGTGTCGGCAGTGGTCGGAGAGATCCTTAGTTTCGCCGAACTCGGGTATCCTGCATAGCACCTCAGAAAAAAAAAAGCATGGTGCGAGAAACAGTGGAACATGGCGCAGGTGCTTGGAGCCGCCGGTGATCCCGCGCCAAATCAGCCGCCTAGCTCGCCCGACGGCCAAGAAGGACGGGGCAACTGTGGCGGCTGTTAACAAGTGCACTGGGCCGATACCGCAGCCACCGTGTGATTGTCTCTTATTTCCTGTGGGAACTTACAATGCTATGGCGTTTGCGTTCCTTTTGGCACCGCATCACTGAAGCCTCTAGTGCCCTGATATGTGCCTCTGAGAGAAGGATTACGCCCAGTTTTAACAGTGGAAGCAGGTTGCATATAATGTTCTCATCCGTGTCGTATCTTCGATAGCCTCTCGCGTTTCATGCATATATGTTAAGACATAAACACATGGAGAATATGTTTTATAAGTAAATCAGGCACAGCACTTAAAGCGTGTGCCAAAGTCTCCTAGTCAACAGCTGTCGTACGCGAAGCGAAGACCAGGTGGCAATGCAATACCACGCCGGAGCGGTCGTCATGAATAAACGAAATTTTTCTGATGGAGGGAAAAAAAAGAAAAGATGGAGTCCGGGTCAAAAGGGGTTGCAGATTGTAAGGCTGGCTAAGCCGTTGGACACTTCATTAGAATCGCGTGTACAGCAACAACAACAACAACAACAACTATTGTAGTATAAATAATAATAATAATAATAATAATAATAATAATAATAATAATAATAATAATAATAATAATAATAATAATAATAATAATAATAAGATAAATAAAACATATCCAAATGTACTTTGAGGAAGGGAAGGGAAACAAGCGGAAGGACAGGGAGGTTAGCCAGTTCTTGGACCGGCTGGCTACCCTGTGCTGGGGAAGGGGGTAAGGGGAGTAAAAGATGATAGAAAAGAGATGTTACAAGAAAAAAAGAAAGAAAAAAGACAGGAAGAGAATGAAAAATACAGGAAGAAAGAGTCTTAAAGTCTGTCGCTCAGACCAGTTGCACGCAAAAAACGTAACAATGCTTTCAAAGCTTTCTGGCCTGAGGATGGACTTGGCCAGTGACCCAGAATTCTTTCTTCCGACAAAGGGCGATCATCCAGTCTATCTAGTGCTTCCGTAAGTTCTCGTCTTGGCGCATTGAAACGGGTGCACTCACACAGAAGATGGGCGATCGTTTCTTCACAGCTGCAGTTATTGCACGTAGAGGTGCTGGCCATACCAATAAGAAAGGAGTATGCATTTGTGAAGGCCACGCCAAGCCACAGGCGGCACAGAAGAGTCTCTTCAGCTCGAGATATTCCTGACGGAAGACGAAGCTTTAGATCAGGATCTAAGTGATGTAGCCGAGCATTTGTGAACTCCATAGAGTTCCACTGTTCCAGTGTGAGGTCACGTGCCAGCGAACGAAGCCTTGTAGCTGCATCGGTTCTTGTGAAAGGTATGGCTATGGCTGTGGATTGGGCTGAGGAGTGGCTAAAGGTACAAATGGCCCTCTTTCATACACGCAAGGAATTAATTATAAACATAGCTGTTCCTGATACTTCAGCTTTTTTTTTTCCATAACAAGAAAGCTTTACATGCAATATAAGTGGAACCGTCACATTCCGTAGCGGTTAATTATGATTTCACACGGTAACGGAGGACGGGGCAAGGAATACAGTCGGACAGGCATGTGCTTTGTCTTCGGCCTGTCTTATTTTAATTTGAAACTTTTTGAGTAGTTCATAACTGTCCTGATTGAAAGCGAAGATATTCAGCTGTTCGCGAAATACAGTTGACATGTAGTGCTATCTTACACCTTTAACTTTCCTTCGAGTTCTCGGAACGGCGCAACGAGAAATATGTTTTAAGGATACCGAGATAACGCTGGGCAATACATTATTCATTATTTCATAAATTTTTTAGGAGAAAAGAATTCGCCTGAACAACGCCTCCAAATGATGTACGCCAGGAAGTGAAGATGGGCTTTCGGGCTCATCATTGCAGTTCACGGCAACAGATCTCGAAGCATTAGAAAATACACAATATATCCATGGTTGCGCGTGACAGAACAATTGAACAATATGTACAGGGGCGGTCAAAAGTTCCCAGGCCACGCTGCCATAGGAATACATGGGATAGTGGCCTGGAAACTTTTGACCAGCACTGTACGTGCATACCTTGAGATAATATAACAGATGGTATTGGAGACTCGTATTAATATTGCACAAATGACAAAAATACTCTTGATATACTGAGATGCAACTCAAGAAAAAGGAGCTTTTCACCATCAAAAGACCCCGTTTTAGCCAATGGTGTCGCCGTGTCATCCTGACCACGCGGCAGACCGCGTTCGCGCCGCGCTCATGAGAGGAATCACAAAGCAGTGTGTGAAAACGTGTCAGGCTGGAAGGAGGTCCTTTGACGGCGAGAAGCCAATTTTTCTTGTGTTGGGTCCGTGTATACATATATGAGGGAAGTTTAGTCCAATCATTATATCATCTTGGAATTGTGATTAAGGGACAGGAAGACGCCCCTCTAATTCTCCCTTTCTTTTTGCGCTGTAGATTCATGGGTTCCCAGCTGTAAGTAAACTCGTCCAAGGAGTAACGATTCCTGAGGATCGCAGTAGTCGCCTGGGAGCCCTGTGATCCTTGGACGTTCAGGTGAATACACGCGCAACTCTTGAACCATAGGTCAGCAAGAAGAGAGAAAACCAAACCTAACCTTACTAGGGCTTACTCAAGAGCTATCATTCTTGCATGGATCCGACTTGACTAAGACTCACCGAAACCCTACTCAATACTGCTCACTCAATCTCAACGTTGGGTCTGATTGGGCCCTCTGATCGGCTTGTCGACTTAGTTTCTTGAATAACCAGTACTGGCACAAAATAAAAAAGTGGAAGTCGAGTAGCAAAGCAACTACAGTTAGGGAGATAAAGAAACAACTGAAGTAAAAAAATGTACAGAGAGTTGACCGACTTCAGTAGCTCGCACAGACATTTCGTGCGCCAAGCTTATCCGCTTACGTCCGATCCTCGACACTGTTTCTTCATATATAACGTCATCGTACTGCACCCACGCGATTTCTACGTTGGCTTGGGGAATTCGTTTTCGACGAAAAAGATCCCACGAAAATGAAACAAAAAAACGTTGCAACCATGAAATAAGGGTAATGCGTTTTGTGCCAACCGGAAGCTACTTTTCAGTAGCGTTCGAGACCGAATATTCTGGAAGCAAACATTCAGGAACGGAGCGTCGGAAAATCTTGAAACTCTCGCCTGGCTATCTTCGCTCTCTGGTCGATCATGTAGACCGCGGAAGCCAACAACGGGAAAGCAGGCGCAGCCAGCACACGTGAGGCAGAGCGAGTCGCATTTGCATGAAGAATCGTTTCTCCATCCGGGGAGTGCCATTTCCATTTCGACTCTGCCGCGAAACGACTGGGGGGCAAAGTGTACGAACATACGGTTGCTGACTCAAGTCTTTCTGCTCTTTACATGCGTTCAGGCCGGAACACTCCTTGGAATATTTCAGTCGTAATGTATTGACTTTCGTTTCATGCGCTCTTTGTCGATCGCTCACTTTTGCGCCGACCTTTTATATCATGGATGAGGCGGCCTACGCGTAAGGGCTTTCTCTTTTGTTGGTCGCTGAAGGAAAAACCGAAGGCGCATTAGGGACGGCGCTGTAGCACTCGGTCATTTGCATTGTGATAGCTTAGACAGATAAGATTATCGCACAGATGTGAACCATCTGTTTCCGAGATGTTTTGTCACTTTAGCTGACATCTCTTTTCGGCATTTCCTCCTGCACCAAAGAACGGCAGCCGAGTCATATATGTGTGTTTGTCACTGCTTATTTAATAACATTCATTTCACGATCTCTTATTCTTTCGACCATTCGTGTTTGATGATTTATTTATTTATTTATTTATTTATTTATTTATTTATTTATTTATTTATTTATTTATTTATTTATTTATTTATGATCAATGCCAATAGCCCTTGAAAGGAAGACTTGGGACTGCGTGCCGAAAATAACATTCTTCAATAACGTATGGTCAGTATTGCTGGCGATGAAGGCGGAAGAGGTCATTTCATTCGTATCATGTCTGAGGCAGGAACTAATGTAAGCACAAGTTCGTCACTCGGAATGGCACTTGAACTCCTGAATTTACGGTCGACCCCAAATGATGGTATGCTAGATGCGGTCTCTTTTCCCTGAACTACTACGCAATGAAACTACGCACTAAATATCATCATCGTATAAATTGGACATGATAAATTACGCGGGATAATTAATGGAGCGAGTCCCTGTGAGCCTCCTTTCCTTGGTCTTACAGTTTAAAAGCGTTTGCTTAGTCACTCGCTCGCAGCTAAAGTGCACTTCAGTAATACACTATCTCCAGGATCGGCGATTTCTTCGAGAACCCGCACTGAACGATAAATTGTAACTGTTCACAGAGAATGTTGGCGTGTCGTACTTGGACGGTGTTATTGCCTTGACTCTGTAGTGTCGTCACAGAACTCCGTTCTTCTCTTTCATTCTTTTACAACCCATTTCCCCCTTCTCTAGTGCAGGAATTTAACCGGCGATTTTCTTTTGTGAACCGCCCTGTCGTTGCCCTTTCTCTCTCTCTTTCTTTAAAGTATTTAGTTCACGGCCAGCTCCATACCTCTAGCCTTCGTGATATTTAGATTCGTTCCCACGCAGGTTCATTGACGGCATTCGAACCTCAAGCTTTCACGGCAACAAACATCGCAGTGATTTTAAACAAGGGGCTTGACTTGTATGGTACGATGAACTTTGTTCTGGTCCTGAATACCAACCCTTAGGTTGACGCAGGCGGCTCCCACGTCGGAACATTACATTACATTTAAGTCGAGTTGGCCGCAAAATAAACTTCCAATATAAAAATAATAAAAATATGTAAAAAAAAATTTAAATGCCCTACCTGCACCACCTAAGTATCGCAGGAGGGACAGTAAGGTTTAACCTTACCGGCTGTATCGTGGGCCTTCTGGGCGGCCTGTGCTTGATCTGAAAGCGTTCCTACTGTGAAGGACTCTTTGCCATCTGCCTCTTTACCTGTCACAGTCTGTGAAAGCCACAGGACACTGCCAAAGCATATGGTCCAGAGTAATGATGTCCATTACACTTCTCGCAACTGATTTGTAACTCTCTTTTTGGATGTATGTTTTTCTTTTTTTTTTTAGCATATTGCGCTGAGGCTTCAATGAAAACTGCAGACCTTTATACAGGGCCGCAGCGATCGCGACTTCGCGGCTGAAAATATTTGCCCCGTTTCTTTTCACGCAGAGAACAATTTCAGGCGCCACTGACGACCGGGATGTTTGCTATGCAAATGCAGCCGCTTGATACTCGCATCCTATGCTAAAGCGGTCCTTGATATCTTCTCCATGCGGGTGTGTTTGTCAAGTCGAGAGGGAAAGAAATGTTTAAAGAAAGAAATCTTGCTCGTGGAAAGGGGAGGAGAGTAAACACAACTGAAAAACTCCATGTGTTTGTGTTTGAGTTCTCTTTTTCAATTCCCCGGTTTCAATAATGTCGCGCTTTCCGCGCTACGGTGCCAATAATTTAGAGTCAAACAAACACAAACTTGTACAGGCACGGGGCCGGCTTCTTTTGATGAGAACGAACTCTGCAAACTCTGTTTGTCGCCGTATATTGCAGTGAATTATTACGCACGTGCCTTCCGAGACGTATATATCATTTCCAACGAAGTAGGCCCAATGAGCAAGCGGAGTCACCTTTCCCTCATGCGGTACATCGGCTGGTTTTTCTTTCCGAAAATACGAAATGGCGTTGAAGGAAAGCAAAGATTTGTCAACAGATGAGGCTGCACAGTATTCGTGTATTGTGCGTCGCGAGAATGGTTTCAATTAGCCTTTTTCAATATCCTTCTATTACGCATGTATATTGCCACGCGCGTTTCTTATTTTCATTCCTGTCGTACTCGGTTTTCGCCTACAAAGACTGTCCGCATGCTCAGCGCAAACCGTGGCTGATTGTTCTAGAAGCTTCGCGATTATTGTAGATCGTTGTGTTAAGATTGCGCGCAAGACGCGAACACTCTAGCTTATTCCAGAGCTTGCGCGACGACCAGTGATAAGGCTAGAATGTTCGACGTGTGATATATAAAAGCCGGTGCGTTCCAGCGATGATCAGATTATCGACGGCCGACGCTCTGTTCGCCGCTATCACTGCCAGTGTGTAGTGCTGTAGTCTGACCTTCAGTTTTCCGGCCATAAGTTCGGCCTAATAAAGAGTTTCTTCTTTGACACGCCGACTGTTGCCTTCGTCGACGTCACGACCACGTGACAATATAGTGAGTGCGCAACTATAGTGCATGGCTCAAATTTGCGGGCTTATAAGGTGAGGTACACTATGGACACCCTTTATTGTGAAGTAGGAAAAGAATAAAGCTTCAGACCGCACCATAAGAATATAGTAGGCAATGCCAATTAGAAAAGAAAATTAACAGGGCAGAGCCAAGTAAAATTTTCGAAGGGGAAGGATGTTAAGGGGAAGGAGACTCCACCACCAGCGAAACCGAAAAAAAATATTTTATTGTTTTTTTGACAATGTTATTCTTTCTGCTGACATGTTTAGTCAAGTTTAATCATTAGCGGAAGATTAAACTTGACTTAACATGTTAGCAGCAAGAATAACATTGTCAAAAAAAAAGAAGAGGTTAACGGATCATCATAGAACAACAACAAAACCCTGAGCTAATATTGCGAAAGAAACAGAAGCGCTGTAATATAACTATCGAACAAAAGAGGTATAACCAATGAATGCGCTAAATTTATGTACATCAGTGTATTTGCTCGCATAATACCACCATGGGCTCATGTTGGCAACTGATGCCTAAATGTGAACTAACGGTATTAAAGAGTGACTATCCGCTCTTTCGAAACATAGTGGAATATTACATGGGTACTACAATGATTCTGGTTGAGTCTATCAAATGCTTCGCACGCTTTGGCTGTTGCAGTGGGGAAATTCAACGCCGCCGAATTATTTCTTTAATATTTTTGCACCGAATGAACTGGTTGTCTTCAATCCAAATAAGGCAGAACTTCAGTGGAAGATGGAAGCTGGAAGCCATGAAAAAGTCTTGAAAAAAGGGTGCTGACGGAGCCAACGTTTGTTCTATTTTGTTTGGGAGAGAGGGTACGAATAATGATATTTATTCAGATTTTACGTCCTAGAACCTCTATATACGTACTAAGCAATACACATAGACGTGCTAAGGTAGGAAGTTCCTGAATAAAAATTTGGTTGGACCTAGTTGGTACATAGCATAGTACCTGCCTTGAAGAAAACTGCACCACTTGTCAAAATACTGGCTGCAGCGACACCCGTCTTCAAAGATTTTTCATGGTTTTCTTAAAGCGGTTCGAAACCACGGAAACAGAGATCTTCAACGTTCTTCCACAAAGTTCGTAAGCACAACTTGTTGAAAGAATACTAAGGAAAAGTTAGGAAAGCTGTTAAACATCTGTTGCGGGCTAAAAACTTTCGTCGGTAAAACAGAGCCTCATTCCCAGAATTCGGGGCAGATCTGTACGTGGCGCCATCTCTCGGCGGCAGCAACGGTTTCGTGCTGCCATAACTGAGTGGGAAATTCGCGTGAAAAATCATACCTCTTGAAGAAAGCCAGTTATCAAAAAAAAGGCTCCGGTTTCTATGCAGCAGAGACCTACAGGAACATTTTTGGTAAAATTGCAGTATCGCACTACAAAGCGTGCGGCTTCCCAGGACAATTGAACACCGCCCATTAGAAACACGTGGGGCCTCATTGTAAAATATTAAACACTCTGGGAAGCCACGCGGTTTGTAGTGCGACACTGTAACTTTAACAGAAAGTTCAAATAAGTGTCTGCTCTATACAACCGGAGGTCGCTTTTTGTTAAGTAGCTTTCTTCGTCAGATACACTCACAGCCCCAAGAGAGTGCTAGCGACTCCCTTTGCGAGAGTAAACGCTTGTCCCATATTTCACTCTCTTTTCAGGAGTGCTGAGAACTCTCTGTTGCACTGAGTAGGCACACGCTCCCGACAGAGTTCTAGTACTCTGGCTGAGCGAGAGTGAACAAGCTCTCTCGCCAGAGTAAAGTCACGCTTCTGAAATGGAGTGCATACACTCTCCGCGGGAGTTACGCTACTCTCTCACAGAATTTTATAATCTGGTCTGGCTAGAGTACATCAACTCCCTCCAAGAGTAGAATCACTCTTTCTGCTAGGACTAATGTAAAAAAAAATAATAATAATTGTCGAGCATTTTCTACAATCTAACAGTGAACAGGCTGAGATTTTTTTAAGCTTACGTCACATATACGGGACAGGCATCGGCACACACATTACAATCGTACACAACACAGCAACACTGAACATATACCGCTCTTGCTACGGACAACCATACTTTCAGCAACCGGTATATATACCCATGATGTCTGGCCCCCTTCTAGTGCCGGTGGCGCTGTATCTCTATTGTGCGTATTGAAAGACAAACATACGCCGAGCCCGTGTAAGTATCTGGTGATCGTTAGGATCACTGTAGGCACGTCTGCCTTTTACTATAAAACTACATAACAATCAAGGCAATTTTCGTTGAATTTCAATTATCAGCTGGCATTCTGTCATATCGGCTCAATGTAGTTCAGCCGCTAATGCCTAAGTCTGGGAGCTGTAGCTACGCGCTTACAAATATAGTTGGGACAATCTTTCAGCAGAGCTGGCAGAGGAATAATCTACGAACGTTACGATCCGGCGTCCGATCCGATTTGCGGTGCTGCGGCATGTACTACAAGTACGCCAGAAAAACAACGCCGGTCGGCAAAACTACAACTCAAGCGCATCTCTGGCAATCCTTACAGCTTTGCTTACCTCGGTTACACTTAAATGGGATAGTAAGTGGCTTGAGAAATGCGCAAACCTCAACCTTCGCGAGCCACTTGCGCCGAGATCGGGCCAACCAAATGCGACCCGTACGAGTACGACTCCCAGCGAAGGTAGGCCTAGCGTACCGGCCGAGTGCGTGTACATGTCATCGGCGGTTCTGGGCTTAATCATACGCGATTCCGATGAGTAATAATGACTGTACAGTAGAGCTTTGTCATCGGTTAACCTGATTGAACCATTGTTTCTTGCGTACGGTGTCCGCACAAGGAGCGATGAGCATCGATGCGACGCGCTTTCAGCCAGTGCACACAGGCCGCCGCAGATAGCCGCCGGGCGCACTCCCCGGCATTTCGCTGACTCATACGTGAAAACACAGGCTTGTCACTTGGTACGCCTTATTGAAGTAACATGAAGGCATACTTTCCTGCGCATTCAATTGGATTTTTAGCGATCGGTTAGGTAGTTGCAGCTATCGGTATAGCGATGCAAATCTGCACACTGACACAGCTGCTGCACTAGCATATCGTCGCTTGCACAAGCAAATACAGATTATTCAATCAAATACGCGCGTACTTATCGAACGACATTACAGTCGACATAAAGCTTCTGTGCACGTCAACCAACGGAAAGAGCGAGAAACGGCTCGTACTCGGCAGTAACAGCTGATAATCCGCCCCAGATCCTTGTAATTTTTGTATATCTTGTTTTCCATGTTATGAATTCTGAACGAAAGTTGGCGCTGTTGGCCATAGCCGCATGTCATGCGTGGCTGGCAGCAGTTTTAATCTCATGAAGACGCAAGGTTTAGTTGGGAAAGACAATCGCGTCTGTGTTCAGAATGTGACCCGTGAAGCGAAACGGCTTGTTTTGTTTTCATCGGTTTGTTTACGGTGTAGGCAGCGCTGTGAGACGTTGCGTGGCGGTAGAGCTAGTACTCGCCTGGTGATCGGGAGGTGGCGAGGTCGAATTCTGCTGGTGAAGTCTTTTTTTTTCTTTTTTGTAAGGCAGTTTTTTTTTTTAGCGAATGTCTCGAGTGTCTACGTTACTCTAGTGGCAATTAGCCTGTGCCATAAACTAATTTTTGGCGACGAGTTAGAAGTTGGCGCTGCTCCTTGCTTCGAAGGTACCGCTGTTGGCGTTTTCGGAATGAAACGTTCACAATCACAAAACCATACTTTTGTTATCACTGAAAGTTATTCTACTAACTTGACGCAATAAACTTGCATCTGTGGCGTCTACGCTCAAAGGCGTATGGTTACGAGACAGTTATATTGCTTTGAGCCGTCGCGGGGCCCGGGTCAGATGCAGGCGCTACATTAATTGTATACTTCGTCCGCTAAGGACGGGGTACCAGACCCCATTCACGCCGCATCGGCACGAGAGTTGCATAGATTGGGAACTCCGTCTGAGTAGCAGAGCGTTCGCAGCCTCTTTTACTCTTCCTTCGAGGAAAGAGTACGTTCGGCGGCTAACTCTGCGCTACTCCCCCACGGAGTTAAAGAATTCTGGCGAGAGTAATGCAGTTGCCCTGCTCTTCAAGTACTCGCTCTACTTCAGTGAGTGTATGTTTTTTTTTTTTTGTTGGCCTATTTCCGATTCAGTTACGGCAGGTCACCGCTATTACCGACGACAGATTGCGCTATGTGCGCATGTCCTTAAATCCTGGTCATGATTGAGATTATTGCGATTTATCACAGAGCTGCCACGACGCGAAAGTGATTGCCCGTTTGATTATGAAGAACCGGCGCTGCCCTGTAGATAGACCAGTTTGCTGTCAGAGCCAGCATTTCGCGAACGAGTCGACACAATAGCGGGCTGAAAAATCAGACGCGTTTCTCTGCATCCTCTCATGGGAGAAATCTCTAAGTGTTGGCGTAAGTTTTCGTTTTGAAGTTAGATGCTTTGACGTCAGTGTTCTTCATCTTTATTAAATGTAAGAAAACTAACCTTTTGCCTCACATAAAGCCTGCTATCTCAGCATTATTGAAAAGTTATCGAGTGAAAACATAAAAGTATGCTACCGTAAAGAGCAAACAACATCATGAGAAGGCATATGCTGCCTTAGAAAGTGTGGGGATAAAGAAACAGAAGAAGGCAGCGTTATATACGTCACACAAGCATTCCCCGGTTAATAGGAACATAGACAAACTCAAGAATTCCCACATGAACTACCGTTCACGATATATTTATCGGTTCCCTCGTCTATGAAGTGTGCCACGATTGACGCCCGACACGACAGCGACTCGGTGGACGCGGCGGAGAAAGTCCAGACGCCACAACACCTACCCATACACGCGTAGACGAGTGAAAGTCCGAACCGCGGCATTCTTCACGACTACTACGGCGAACAATGCACGTCAATCTCCCGACGTTCGACAGAAGCGGCGACCCCCCTTTTGCGCCCGCTCGATTCCCGCGAAGGGCGCCCTTTTCACGCGCCGCGGCGGCCGTCACATTCGATCTCCGAGGTCATTCTTCAAGCCGGCGGCTGGCGTTCTTAGCGCGCGCCGCACTTGCCGCGACGCTATAGCGCTGGCAACCGCGCGTGCGCCCGCTGAAAGCCCGCGCCGCCTCCTCCGAAACACTTGCCCTCCTTCGGCCAGCCGGTGCCAAGCTGCTGCGGCACTCTCTCCCGACTAGCAGCCACCCGAACACTCGTTGCCATAAGGCTCATCGTTCGCGCACGCACGCGCGCCGGCACCACGCTGCTCGCGCCCCTGGCCCACACACCCGCGCCCGATGGAGCAGCGCCCCGAAATATGCCACGACGAGCGAGGGAGGAGTGGGGCTCTGCGGCGACGAGAGAAGAGGCCAGCTCGCGGTTTGCGGAAACCGAAGCAACAAGCGGCCCGCCGCAAAGCGCCCCGGTGGCCCGTGTGCTCTGTGTTCTTGGCTCTTCCGACTCTAACCCTTGTTCGAGTCGCCATTGTTCTGTTTTTAAAACTGGCGTAAATATTACGCTCACGGTTGGAGCATTGCGTACCGACGTCGCGCTAAACATCTTGGTCTTGATCCTTTTCTTTGTTTCGGGGCTTACTTTCTTTTCTTGGGCCCATACACGTTTCTAACATTAGAAGGATAGTGTAGGGGCTGGTTTCTTGACGGGGACGGCAATGATGAACCTGAGTATTGTTTTTTTTTAGCTACCTTGACGGCGGGTAGGTCACGTTTATAACCTTTAGTCCAAGCGTCATGCAAACCACTGACGAAACGTGAAAAGCAAAAACGCGTTGATAGTGTTTACTTTTTTACATTCCGTTGATGCGCGATCGTGTATAAGAACGTCGAAAATTCTTCTCCATAAAAATGACTGGTCACCTCAAATGTATTGCTCGCTGGCAACAAGGTCAGCAAAATATTTCTCGTTGTTTATGTAAATAAACAACGCTTATTTAGCCGCGCTTATGTAAATTTACACATAGCAGAACGTTGTGACTCTGCGGATTACAAAAGGAGACCAAAGTGACGCATGACAACAAATATGAAAAAAAAAAAAACCGGAAGAGCACAGTCGCATAGAGTGCGGAAGGGCGGAAGGGTTACACAATACAAAAACAAAGTCGAAGGAGCAAAATGCAAGAGAAAATAAACAAGCCACATATTTTAACTATTATAAAACGAAACACACTCCTGCAAGGCGTCTGCGATGGTTTCTTACCGCACATATTAATTTTACGGCAGTCATTGTGGAGGGCGCTCTGCTGCCACAATCCCCGGCTGCTTTGTTTGACAAGAAGCTCTCTGAGCAGGCGCCCAGAGCCGCTGGCCTGAAATAACGAGACGGAAGCAAGACGGAAGTACAAAGCCCATAAGCGCCCCGGAATTAGCCGCCGCTGAGAGTGAGGGCGGCAGCTCCCTCCCGCAGAGCAGCTCCATCCCATTAAGAACGCTTTATGGCTTAGCAAGCTTTACCTTTGCTTTACTTAAGTCTGCTTAAACACTGAACCGACTGAAGGAACCTGCCTATACTAGAAAACAAAAAAGAAAAAAAAAGCTTGCTGTGTTTGCTTAAATAACATGCCTCTTTACCCTTGGAAAATAAGCCGCCCTCGGACCTGTTATAGTTTGCGTCGTGCCTGCAACGTGTGAGGGAATCGTTTTTGTTATAATGATACGTGTGGACGAATTATGCCGAAAAGCCGTAAAGTAAAGCCGATAACTCATTTATTTACAATGTCGTGGACGCACTGAAAACTTCGCGTTGTACGCTTTTTTCAGAATGTGGAAATGATTGCAGTTGTTATTCCGTAAGCAATAACATCTGCGATCCGAAAACACCGTATTCAAGGATACAATATATTCAGTAATATTACCAATTTTATTAAAATGTCACTAGCTTTAATGGAACAGCATGTAGAAAAGTAGCGCAAGCATGACCAACACATTCGCAATTACCAGTATTGCGAGCCGCTTTCGAAGGATGGTTTCACTTACTGGCTATAAAACGCTGCTGTCTGCAAGATGCTGCACTGTTTTTGTTCAGCTCATATTCATTCAATTTATTGGTTGTGCACTTTTTGCTATTATTTTCTTTCCGAAAGGACGGTGGTAAGCTGATGAGCTTTCCCGTTCCAACAACGCGTGTTGCCTCCTCTCGCGCCCGAATAAACAGTATCTTTCGATTTACTGACTGAGAACAAGAAACGATTTGCTAAGCACCTTCGCTCTTAAAAGATAGTTTGGAAGATGGATTCACCGCACGGCGATACAATGAAAGATGGCAACAAAATGAAAGCCGAAACGCTCCTGTTGAAGAGTGCTCCTGTTGGAGAGTGCAGTCGTCATGAGAGTTTGCACCGAAATGACCGATGACGCCTATACTCGTCATCAACGAAAATTGGTCACACACGGAACCAGCGAGATCTATACTCGTCATAGCAGTGGTTCTGCACGCTAGATGGCCAAACTTGTCCGCGTAGTGCCATTAGCGTTTCGGCTTTCATTTTGTTGCCATCTTTCATTGTATCGCCGTGCGGTGAATCCATCTTCAAACTATCTTTTAAGAGCGAAGGTGCTTAGCAAATCGTTTCTTGTTCTCCCCGTACCGAAAAAAAACTATGATCAAAAACGGGTATGTGCCAGAGAAATTGGGTAATTCCCACTATACTCACCACTGGTCCAATGAAGATGAAAAAGGCAACAGTTAGCCCACCAAATGGGTATGAGCCACAGATATTTGTGCAGACTATCAGCAAACTGTCGTCATCATAGATGAGTATGTGCCACAAAAATTGGTCAATTCCCACCGCTCACCACTGGTCCACTAAAAATGAAGACGGCAACAGTTAGCCCAAGAGATCTCTGCCAAGCCACGGTGGCTAGCCGAAAACCACCAGTGCGTACAGCGAAACAATACTAGGGAACGGGAAAGGCAACGGCGGCTGCGCGGAGACCCCGAAGCGATGGAAGGCCTGCGCCAACGACGACGTGCCCGTGTCGTGTCTGGGACTGTCTGCGGTTTAACTCGAACCTGTCTCCACTGAGAATCAACGCAGAAACAACCTAGCATCACCCAGCTAAAGTCTAGCAACCACCCAGAAGCAACCTACAAACAACCTGCATCACCTAGCTAAGGTCTAGAAAGAACCTAGAAGCAACCAGATTAGCCTTCCGAATGGTACAGTATCGCTGTTTCAAGGATGGCGTGGCTCAGTGCAAGCTTTGCCAATTTTTTTTTACGCAATCGGTCAAATAAAGGAACCCCACAGGATAGAAGTGATGGTACCGTCTTGTACAGAATAAAAAAAAACCTGTAGAAACTAAGCGAAAAAAAAATATTGTCCGGTAAATTCGGTACAATTTTCTTCTTTTTTCATGGTAGGGAAATGATTCAAGAGTGGATGGGACGCAGTTGTGAGAAAATAAGGTAACGAGAATCCAATGCATCTCGTTCGCTTCAGTATTGTCAATAATGTGGACCGCGCTTTCTTTATACGTAAACCAAATTGTTTTTCATTACAAGACTGAAAAGAGTTGAAAAACTCGGAAGACCTGCATCAAAGCGTGAAGCGTCTCTTCCGCTTGTGGCTATCCCCTGCATATCTGCCACTTCCCTGTGCGCACTAGTCATACGCAGTGGCATGAGGTGCCACAACGGGTGCAACATCACACAGCTCTCCGCGTGGTCAGCAAGAGGGAAAAAGACGTGTCGATAGGGCTCTCAAATGCTCGAAAAAAAAAAACACTGCACAAAAAAAAAAAGTTAAGGCAGCTTTTCACTAGGGGTGCCAAGCCTCAAAGGAAGTACAGAGCTGGGCAGCTTTCTTTTTGTTTCTGTTCGGTTCTCTCTTTTTTCTTCCTCCTCTCTCTTTCTTTTCCTCCTTTCCCTCTTTTTTGCTGTATTTTTTTCTCCCGTTATTTCTCTTTATTTCATCCTCTCTCTGTTTATCTATTTCTTTCTCTTTTATTTTCTTTCTATTTTTCTTCCCATTTTTTCCCCTTTCTCTCTGTTTCTATTTGGCGCTTGCTTCCTCCTTTTTTTTATTTTTATACGGACTCCTGCCTGCGTTACTCCAAGCGCACTAGTTGTTCTTTTTGCTGATGATGATAAGTCATCATTATCAAGGCGCTCAAAGAACAAGAGGAAGAAGACTTCTCCTGAGCGTGAGCGCGCGCTCACTTATCATCATCAAGGTGCTCGAAGAACAAGAGGAAGAAGATTTCCTACTTGGCTTGAGCACGCGCTCAATATGCTACACATGGAGCGTTACGCCACGGGACGACGACCGAACACGACAGCATATACGACAGCCCGGCCCACTAAAGTGCTCCACACTTAAAACCATCATATCCTTTGTCAACTGAATTGTTCTATGTTGCGCCCATGCCGTTTTATGCATCACGGTGGGAGTTATGCGCAACTCTTCACGGTGCATCGGAACTCTGGCGCTCGCGTTCCCTGTGCTCATGCCAGCAGCGGAATGTGGGATGCATCTCTGTCATCAAGCGGAGCCAAGTGAGCGGATTAGTTGTAGTTGGCACACGCGCGGTTCCCCCGTGTGCGCCAACTACAGCGGGACAGTTTGGCAGTAAGAGGCGACAGTGCCGAAATCATGAACGCGCCTACAGAGACATCGCATGGCTGCAACTGCATGCAACAAAAGCCGTTTTTGTCGTAAATATATGAGAATTCAATAGCGTGTTTAAAGTGCAACTTCCTGTGTTGGGCGGTGTCGCCATTGTTGGCTGGCGTCGGCGTAACCGATGGAGCGAACGAGGACGAAAGAGAGCGGACGCGAACTCTGTCGATGTCACGAGCCACTGGCCTCTAACCTCGCCTTCTTCCTCCGTCAAGAGCGCTGGTCCCTCGGTCGGAGCTCGTGCGCATGCAGGGCTGGCATGCGCGCTTCGGCTGGCTTCGCTTGTCCTAACGGGGCCATCGGCGTCTCGCTTGGTTCGCGACGCCTGCAATGCACGGAGTGGTGCGTGGAGCACTCGAGCGCTGGAAGTTTCCGTGGCAATATGTAACGAATGTTACATCGCTACAACGGCGGATAGCTCAAACTTCAAACACAGTTGGCGTTGCCCCGACACGAAGCTGCGCTCAGCAGTCGCATTAGGCAGTATCGTTATCGTCGGGGTATTTTTTTTTTTGAAGACGATCTCTTTTATGTCTCCTTCCAGCCAAATTCGGTGGCTGGTTACGATTTGTGACCGAAAATATCAGCTGCTCTCCAGAGCAGTGCAGTCACCATAAATCGCGTGACATCAGGTACCGTATAGTTGCTTACGCCCAACCATAATTCGTTGACCCTGGCTGAGGGTGGCTAGTGTTGATTAAAGTAAGCCTAATGTCAGCTGGTGCTGGTTATTGCATGCCACAAGGGATAATTGTTTCTAATTTTAGCTAATGCTGGCTATCTGCGCTCTTTCAACACAAACATCGCCATCCTTCAACGTCGGTTCAGTGGTTGAGATGTGAATACATATTTGTATACATGTATAGTTGTTCTTGTCAGTCTTTCAGCGCGGGTTTTCAAGAAAACAAATCTTTTTTCTTTTTTTTTCACCTCCTTGATGTTAAAACGGGCAATATGAAACGGCCGTCAAAAATAAATAAATAAATAAAAAAAAGTAAGCGTGTTGTATTCGGGCCTCGGAAAGATATAGAACACAAACATGAAAACAAAGGAAGCGGTAGTTTCGCCCAACGAGCGAATCATTGCTTGCGATAGTATAACGTATAGCTCAGCACTTAAGCGCCTCTAACGCGCTTCTAATTACACGCTGGTGCAACAGACAGGCGTGCGCCAAAATTTCCTGCATCCTTAAAAGTAGGGTCTGTAGTAACGTAACTTCAGCGCCGCTCAGTTGCCCGTGAATAGCTAGGTGAAAGTACGCTCAACGCCTTTCATGTTACATACTTCTTGATATTTTCGGTTCTTCTTTGTCTTAGCAGTTTAGTTAGAAACTTGATAATTAAAATATACACTGTCGGTGAAATGTTTTATGGGCACGGTAGTGAGAGAAACTTAAGCATTAACTGCATTCTTGCCCATAAAGATCAGTCAGGGCAACATTGCAACTTCAACATAATGCATCATCGGCTTAATGTTCGAGCCATAAATATGCAAATACAATACGTTAAGTAAAGCGATCGAAGGTGCTAATTGGTGCACGTTCATGATAGTGTTGCGTTTAGTTTTCACAATTAAATGACGTTAGACACGAAAAGAAAGAGTGGTATTCTCGTTGTGTTCTTCGTGCTTTCTTCTTGTATCTTGGATTTTCTCTATGTAGAAGTTCAGCGCAGCAAATTCATGAAATACAGCACATATACTTTGACAAAAGGAAATGAATCGTAGGGCCCATTCGTTTGTTAAAAATAATTATGAAACGGTGCAACGAAGGGACGATAAGCACAAAAGAAAAAGAATACACGAAGACAAGCTTTGTTAGACACACAGAGTTTCCCAATATTAACTTGACTGAACTCTGGCGCTGCGATCATTCAGCCACCATGGGAATGATGGGTAGTACACGGATTTGCCTAATGTTCGTGCTTGAGGCTTCGAACGCACTTGTGGTTTTCTTTATTGTTGTTTCTTGGCGTTTGTTTCAGATAAAAGAATGGATCGTTGTGAACTTCGTGAGCCGATTTGAATTGGTAAGCCTTAAAAAGTTAAGGTGATGAAGTGGAATGGCTGAACATTTGCTGAACTTCATCTTGGGACAAAGCAGCTCCATGCCACACGGAGCCAAACGGAGCCGAAAGTACGAAGCTTAGACAAATCCGTGTACTATACTTATCACCGCTGGATGAAGCGCCATGCGTTGCAGCTTCCATAGACACTAGCGCCACAGTTCTCTCTAGTAAATATTGTAGGAAACTTTATGGTTAGACAGACCCAAATGCAGATGAAGAAAGCAGATGGGGCGTGATTTGTACTTTTTAATTGAAATAAACAAACAGTGGCATAAATGCAAGAGGATCAAAGTGGACAGAAAACATGCAGAGAAGCCGCCATAAATCACTGAAAATGTCTGAATGAAGGTATATTAAACGAAAATACAAGAATGACAAAGGGCAGCGTGAGCGCGCAACCATGCGCAGACATCAGAATCAAGTGTAGATTTTAGGGCGACTGGACGTCCTGAAGGTCTTCACGAAGTCCATACTCGTTGCTGCTGCTTTCAGCCATCAATATTCCCCTGGAATACCACTAGAAAGACCTTTGGGGCACAATGTTGATTGGTATGACGACTTTGATGGCGAGAGACTTTACGTATTGCTTTTATTTTATTCGAAATTTGTCTCTTCATTGCGCGTGTGTTATGTCCTATTGTATGCAGCGTGATATAAGAACGTGCGTCTGCCCGGCGTTCTATTTAGTGTTAAAAATTGAATTGGCCGACAGTGAACATATGAGACATTCAGATGAAAATCCTTGTTAATTGAGACCATGAACCATCCGGTGTCTGCGTGACCATCGTTTGAATGACAGGTAAGCGGGAACGTATACCAACGGTATTTCGTGAAAGGATCCGTCATGAGCCGACTGCTTAGCTGTCGGCACTCAAACACGTCGTCCCGCCCAAGCCCCTTCCGATCGTCGCCAGGCTCGATTCGAAAGACCCCGCGCCCTCGCCCCGCGTCCAGGTGGCGCGACGGTTGGGGCTCGACGCGCGAGGCGGCGCCCCGGGTGCGAGCGCGCGGTGGCGCGCTTGCGGTGTCGGCAGCGGCGTCGTGTGCGCGGGGAACGCGCGGGTCCGCCCGGCGGGCGCGAGTCCCTCCTATGGCCGGCAGCCGGTGGGCGGCTCGCCGCCGGCCGGACCCAGAACTTGGACGCGGAGGAGGCGGCGCGTCAGCGGCGGCGGCGGTCGCCGAACAGCACCTACAACGGCATCAGCAGCAGCGGCCGCAGCAACAGAACCCGGTCGGCGTAGCCGCCGCTGAGCAGCATCAGCAGGCTCAGCAGCAGCAGTCGTCGTCGTCGTCCAAGCCGCAGTCGCTGGTGTCGGGCCGCTTGTCCCGGCCGCACGCACGCAGCGACGCACGCCGTCGCCGCCACCAGATTCTGGTGCACAACTTCCTCGAGAGGCCGCGCGGATGGAGGGCTGCCCTCTACCACATCGCCGTGTGAGTGCACCGTCGTGTGTTCACCCTTCTCTCCACTCCCCTTGGCACCGGACCAGGGCTCGAAAAAAGCCGCCGCTCCTGCCGCAGTCAGAACGAGGCCCGCGAGCCTATTAGGGGTGCCACCCCGGCTTTGCCCCGACAAGTTCTTTTCCCTCGTTTTCTATCTTTTTTTCTTTTCGCTTTATTCCCGCCGGCGCTATGCCGACCACGCTCTCCGGCGCCAATCATCGCACACCGCTCATCACCATCGCTGTCCGACGCCCTAACCCCGACCCCCGGACCCACGCGTCGTGCGTACGATATGAGCGTGCGTGTAAATGCCACGCGCTGCCGAACTCGGTCCCCGCACGTAATACCCGCGCACGCTTTCGGGCCCGGGCTCGGAGAATTTATGAGCGCGCATCTCAGGCTGCTTAGGCGCGCCGAACTTGCGGTATGTACGCTGCAGTACTGTGGTGCGTGGAATTCGTTGGGCAGCGATTTGAGATGCAAACATTCGCACGTATTCGAACGGCCCGGCGTCGACGATGGGGCGTTCTCGATGGGAAATTTCGTCGGCGATTGGCGGAGTGAGTGGTTTGCGCAGTTGCGAATGTTATTGCCGTCCTTCCCGCGTCGTGCACGACGGAAGGGGAAATGTCAAAAGGTGGTTCCGCGCTCCGGGTTGCAAGAAAGAAGAAGCTGCGTTCCAAACAATGATTCTCTTCCTGGCGCTCACTCAAGTAGATCGCGGACGTTCCTGTGTGCCGTGTTTTCTGGTTGGAGTGCAGGTCCCGTAGTTAGTTGGGCCGCGTTTTCTTGTTGTTCCTCACACCGAGTGCCTCTGCAAAACCTTCGCAGCGTCGTTGTTTATGTCGAGCTGAGCTAATTACCGTAAGTACGCAAAGACTGTGTTAGTGGCATTATATTTTGGTCGGTTGTGCACAGGCGCGTCATGTGCAATAGTTCTGTGGCAACGTTATGGGGAATTTTTCTTAATATCTTCTTTTCACGAATGCAGAACAAAGTAAACCAGGTAATTATGCTAGGTAAGCTGAGTTAGTTCAAAGTTTGTGCCTCTCTTTGTTCGTTCTTTCTGTGTACCAGACTTTTTTGCGCATAGCAGTTTACGTTGAAGTATGAACCAACTCGCCCAGCTACAAGTTTTATTTGAACTATGCTAGGGATGTTACCCACATTGGTTCGTTGTGTAATAGTCCTTAACGTGTACCTAACTTGACCCAACCTTTGGAATATTGCAACAGAGTATGTTCCTTGCAAAATATCACCTGTTCTTGGTTGTCATCGCGATTTCTCGAAGTACCGAATCTGAGCTCATGATCTCGAGCGGGACATTCAGGATATCCAAATTTTAATTTGGACGTCACGCACGGCTGTCTGGCAAAACTCTCCCCTCGTTGGCATTTACGACTTAGTAGGGAAAATGCATTGCGCATGGTGCGTCTCGGAAAGGTTAGAGCTTCCAAAGTCTCATGGGTCTTTGCTCATCAACGTGGATTACACAAGCGATCTGAGAAACATTGAAAGTATTGCACACTTGTGTACATTAAGAGACCAATATATATATCAAGTGACAGTTCGTTTATTGCAAAAAATACGCAAATACGAAGACATTGTTTCCGGCTATAGAAGCCCCTTTCCCTGTATTTTTCTAATCTAGACTTCCAAATTTCGCCTTGGTCGTTCAAATTATGTCATTGCAATTTCGATATCCTACGCATATGGAAATTTATGACCGCAATTTGGATACATTTCTTTTCACAAAGATATTACGGGCTACAAGAAGTTACTTGTGCCCTGCGGAGGTCGTAGTTCAGGGGAGCACCAGCCTGCCTCCGTGATTCGAGCGAAGATTTAGTCTAAGGTGTGTTACTGGGTGTTTTCTTTAAATTTTTTTTTTCTGATTTCGCACACTCTTCCAAGCGTTCCTGAAATCTGATGTACGCGTTGTCAGCCGATTGGCGCCAAGTTCTCAACTGAAAATGGTGGCTAATTTTTTTTATAATGCAATTTACCTCCTTATTTTGTTTATTTATATATGAAAAATATGGGAAGGTAGGCTACGTAAGAGCCGGCTATCCCAACATTATGGTAGTATTAGAGAAGATACATACAAAGATAAGAAAATAAAAAAATCACGCCATATCCACGAAGTGAATGATGATGAGTGGGCGAAGCTCGATCGTTTTCATCCATGGCAGAAAGAGAATGTGTGGTCTGGAACGCGCTTATACTTCATGGTCATCAGCGTCATCGTTATCACGTGTAGTGGGTACATTCCACTATACTGGAACGCGCTTATACTTCATCGTTATCACGTGTAGTGGGTACATTCCACTATACTGCGTCATCGTCATCTTTATCACGTGTAGTGGGTACATTCCACTATACTGGAACGCGCTTATACTTCATCGTTATCACGTGTAGTGGGTACATTCCACTATACTGCGTCATCGTCATCTTTATCACGTGTAGTGGGTACATTCCACTATACTGGAACGCGCTTATACTTCATCGTTATCACGTGTAGTGGGTACATTCCACTATACTGCGTCATCGTCATCTTTATCACGTGTAGTGGGTACATTCCACTATACTGGAACGCGCTTATACTTCATCGTTATCACGTGTAGTGGGTACATTCCACTATACTGCGTCATCGTCATCTTTATCACGTGTAGTGGGTACATTCCACTATACTGGAACGCGCTTATACTTCATCGTTATCACGTGTAGTGGGTACATTCCACTGTGCTGCGTCATCGTCATCTTTATCACGTGTAGTGGGTACATTCCACTACACGTGGCTACCTACCTACCTACCTACCTACCTACCTACCTACCTACCTACCTACCTACCTACCTACCTACCTACCTACTACTACTACTACTATTACGACAACTACAGAGGAGGGACAGACCCACACCCTAAGGAGCTTCGCCCCTAAAAACAATGAAAGATGAAAAATAATCAGAGGCACTATATACATATATACAATATAGGGCGTATAACGCATGACAGTCTATGGGGATAGTCCAGTTCATACAGCATGTTAACATCGTGGATAGAGTCCGTACAGATAAGTTTATGCACTTGACTATGAGTTATGCACTTGCATCTTGACTATGATATGCTATAGACAGTCCACTGAATTTGTGCCCATTTAAAGGATTACGAAGAGCGCTCACTGCGCGCCTTTGTTTATCAGGATGTGTCCACGGTCCAAGCACTTTGCTAATTGTAAGTGGTCGTCTGTCGAGGCGGTTCAATGGATCATTCAGTTGAGCGCGTTGTTCATCATATTGCGGACATTGTATAATAATGTGCTCCACTGACGCATCTGGATGCATCATTACGTTATTGCGCACAGCTTAAAAGACAGAGACTTTGCGCTTGTGTTCGTGCGGTTCTCCGTGTTTAAGTCTCTGTCTTTTAAGCTGTGCGCAATAACGTAATGATGGATCGATACCAACTGGCCCAAGCAAGTACCCTTATAAGTTGCATCTGGATGATCGCCGTGGTCGCAGTGCGGGGACGTTCTTCTTCTGATGCGGCATAAGAAGTGAGGTGTGTATGCAACACCTAATCGTAGACGGTGCAGGAGCGAGTCAATTGGTCTGTCGATCTTTTGATTGGGTGTAAATCGGAGAAACGGATCTATTTGATATAATAGTGAAGTCTTTGTATGCTCATCAAACCAAGTGTCCTTCTTACGGTCTGTGAGATAAAATAAAATGATGATGAATAATGCGGAAACAACTTGAATAACTTAATTTAGTGCGCGCATTCTGCCGCGAACTTAACGCGCGCCGCCGCCGGTAATACGTCCCGGGCGGACAACGTCCGCTAAGGCCGCTAATCCGGGCGTGGCTTTTGCGGGGGGCGGGGGTCACGCGACGAACCAACAGGGGACGAAGGAAGACGTTATGCAGTCGTTCTTTATTCATTTATATTTTTGACCCTCTCGCTGTGCCGGCAAACGCGTTCCGTCATTTGTCTTGTGCTCGCAGGTATTGATTAATGTGTCGTCGTTTTTATCCCTGACTACCTCAACGTTCCGCGTCGCGCGGTTAATGCGCGCCCCGACAGAACACGGCGGTCGTGGTTGGCTGCCCGTGTGCTCCCGGAATGCGAGTCTTACGGTGAGGAGGAAAAATATATGTCCCTACGACAGCCGGTGAATGTTGTAGTGATAAGAATACCTGTGCCTACAACCTTGACGGGCATTGCATGCGGTGTGCTATTCATTGCAGATACCCTTTTGGAATGTGTGTAAAAAAAAGAAAGAGCGAAAGCATTCTGACGTTGTATACGCAACTCTGATCCTCTTCACTACCCAACAATGATGCAACCAAGAAAATTACACAAGTATTGCAAATGAGTTCTGCGGAATCCCGTAATGTGGCCGAAGGGTTAAGAAAGGGAAAATAGACAATCACCCGTTTGTAGCACGAAGCCACAAAGAAATCCGTACGGATTTCTCAGAAAGAAAAAGCGTCTTAGTTGCCGAAAAATCCGTCCTAGTCCGGGAAAAATTCGATCCCCGGACCAGGACGGATTTTTCGGCAACTAAAAAGCGTTTCCTTCTGAGAAATCCGTACGGATTTCCTCGTGGCTTCGTGCTACAAATGGGTGGTTGTCTATTTTCCCTTTCAAGAAAATGAAACACACTTTGGGAAACCTTCTTTGACGTGGTTCCACTATGGTAAAGAAAAAAAAATTAACATTTGGAGGGAAATTTCGTTTTAAATGCACAAAAAGCGGATCTTCACAAACGGGGACTTTAATTGCAAGTATGACAAAAACACCGACGATCAATGCGAATTTTGAATTTGAGTGCTTCGAATACTTTAAAAAAATTATTCCTAAAGACCAATAGCATAACTTTGGTACACGTTGCTTTGTACGCAATGCAGGACAAAAATATACGAATTGGAAAACCTTGAGCAATTAGACCTAAACAGCCACGTGCTTCACGAGCAGCCCTCCACCGCTTTTGTTTTGTTTGCGCAAGAGCCGCTAATGTTGACTTCTACTGCTCACTTTGGAGAATGGGTAAACGATATACACTTTAGGCGTCAAAGGCACGAGTCCGCGATGACACTGAGCACTTTGCTGTCTAATTTGCTTAAGAACCTCATGTCCACAAACGTGGACGCAGGCAGCAAAGGAGGTTATACGCAGGTTATCTAGACACCCGTGAACAAAGCACTCTGTGCCATAGAGCGGTTTATGGAGTATAAACACGAAGTACGGAACACAGTGCTATGGGATTCAGCTTACTTCTGATGATTATCTGTTCTTGCACCTCACGCCTTAAATCGTGTCCCACAAATTAGCTGGGATTCATACTCTTGCTCAGCACGTTTTAAAGTCTGGTGGGCAAGCTGTGTTCTCAGCTCCTGGCAGTTCTTCTCCTGTATACAGCCTCCGGAAGCGTAGCCTTTGAGATTTGGTTTTCTGTTAGCTCGGAGCTAGACGTCACTGCATAGTTAATTTAGGCACCGCCCGTAGTACCATGATGTGTTGCTACGAAGTACTCGCCCCTGGCAAGTTGCATTCGCCAATACTATTTTACAAATCATAAGCAGCGAAGGTTCCCTCTTCCTGCAATAAATTCTGTAGTTCGAATGGCTTCTTGATGTCACGTCCCGATTTGCGCGGCCTGCGATCGTTTTTCTGTAGCTGAATGGATGAAAACGAGACCGAAATATAAGACAGCCATGAATAACTGGCGGGTACAAACACTACGATTGCTTAACCAGTAATAGACCAGCATTGCATAAACTACGATAAGTTTTCTAGCTTAGTCGCGATGTCAGCCAGACGGGCTCCCACATTTGCATCTTACATTCACCAAACTCTGTCACTTCTCTCGCCTATGCCACTATTGAACCGACTCCGTAGTGGTGGGCGCATAGAAATCACGCTAAGCATTCGGATCATTCTAGTCCATTCCTCTCTGTCGCTATTATAACGTCTCGCCGTCAAAATAACAGACGTGAGCCGCATTTGGGACAGCGATACAAAGGCAGCAGCTTTGATTATGAATGGGCGAGACAAGACTCGTAAACTTTCTAGGGGAACGGATGAATGAATCATGCTGTAATACTATTTATTGCTTTCCTTTTAAATTTTTTCCTTACAAGCTAGCAGCTAACCACTGAAGAAAGGGACTCGTGTGTACGCTAGCGTTCTGTGTGCCGATGAAACAATAGAAGCTTTTTAAGAAACGGTGCAGTGGGACAATGGCCACTTCAGAGAGACGAGACCCGTAACAGTCCAAGATAAACTAAAAGATGAGGAAACGTGAAACGAACTAAAAAAAACTGCTGCTTCTCTGTGGAACGCCGAGCACTACTATTCGTAGTTTTCGAACGAACTGGAAGGAATGATTATTGTATCACTGACCTTGAGTGTTGCTCCCGAACTTCATTGCCTTCTGGAACGACCCAATTTTTTTTTTTTTCTGGTAAGGACGCACGGGTAAAGGCACCATGCAGGATGTCCTTATGTCGATAAGGCTTGCCCACACTGTGCAGTCCCTTGATCTTGTCTAGTCTCACTTTCCATTTTCTAAGAAAATCAATAATAATAATAATAATAATAATAATAATAATAATAATAATAATAATAATAATAATAATAATAATAATAATAATAATAATAATAATATCTAGGTTTTTACGTCACAAAACCGCGATAATATCATAAGGGGCGCCGTAGTAGAGGGCTCCGAAAATTTTGGCTATCTGCTGTTCTTTAATGCGCAGTGTCATTGCAAAGCGCACGGGCCTCTAGTATTTCGCCTCCATTGAAATGCGACCGCCGCTGCCTGAACCTAACTCCAAGAAATTAACGTTACAAGAATTGCCCAGCGGCCACGCGTAAACAGCTGCTATTCAACTGAACACCTCTTTGAATGAGCGCAACGCTCCGTAGTCTTTCTTTCTTTCTTTCTTTCTTTCTTTCTTTCTTTCTTTCTTTCTTTCTTTCTTTCTTTTTTCTTCCTATCTATCTATCTATCTATCTATCTATCTATCTATCTATCTATCTATCTATCTATCTATCTATCTATCTATCTATCTATCTATCTATCTATCTATCTGTCTGTCTGTCTGTCTGTCTGTCTGTCTGTCTGTCTGTCTGTCTGTCTGTCTGTCTGTCTGTCTGTCTATCTATCTATCTATCTATCTATCTATCTATCTATCTATCTATCTATCTATCTATCTATCTATCTATCTATCTATCTATCTATCTGTCTGTCTGTCTGTCTGTCTGTCTGTCTGTCTGTCTGTCTGTCTGTCTGTCTGTCTGTCTGTCTGTCTGTCTGTCTGTCTGTCTGTCTGTCTATCTATCTATCTATCTATCTATCTATCTATCTATCTCTTTCTTTCTTTCTTTCTTTCTTTCTTTCTTTCTTTCTTTCTTTCTTTCTTTCTTTCTTTCTTTCTTTCTTTCTTTCTTTCTTTCTTTCTTTCTTTCTTTCTTTCTTTCTTTCTTCAGGACTGCCTTTAGTCGAGCTCCATATATTTCGATATACGTCTATTGCCGACCTCCATATAAATCGGTGGACTTTTCCTTCGTGCGCCTGCTCCGTATTGCTTTTTTTTTTTTTGCCACCACTGATGCACAGCAACAAAATAAGGCAACCTAGCTTGCCGCTCTTTTTCCGTGCCAGAATGGGGTAGCGATAGCGGGAGCTGGCTCGAGGCTTTTTTATATGCTCCCATCTCCGGCGAACAAAACTACCGAGCCGACTGTATCTCCGCTCTACCTTGTGCGCATATATCTGCGCAACCCCGGGAATTTGTTATAGGCGTCAGAAACCTTCAGCTTATTTTATTACTACGATTTATCGCACTATAAACGCGCACAGGGTGTCATCTATGGAGGGTTCGGTTTGGTGCTGTTTGAGTGCAGCTTCAGCTGGCCATACCACTACGGCTGCACATGTGTCTTTTAGTGCGATAGCGTTAAAGAGCTCGTTTCGCAGAAATTCCGGTGACGGCGTCGGCGTCTTTGGTTGTGAGCGAAAAATTAGCGTTGGCCGGTGACCGAAACTGCGAGGTAGATGCAAATAAAGACAGAAGCCGAAGGGCATTTGCGCTTTGGGTTTTCTTGCGGCATGGTTTAGGTCTCATGCGAGAAGTGAAGGTCCGCTAGCTATTGGGAAGGCAGCAGAGTGTGTGCGTGCGTGTGTGTGTGTGTGTGTGTGTGCGTGCGTGTTTGTGTGTGCGCGTGCGTGCGGAAAATCGCTGTCGCGTTAAAATCTTGAAAGGCGAAGCTTAAGGGTCCCCCCAATTTTTCGTAAATATTTGCGTCAAACTGTAAGTCGTAGTAATCGGATGCATGCTTTAAGCCCAATCTATAACCCAGATAGCTGGCCCATGCCAATTGCGGAATCTGCAATTCACTATATATTCGACGTTTAGCAGAATCTTGCAGATGCGTGCGACTCGAGGGCATAATCTTGCTCTTCGTGTTTGTGACGTGTTAGTCATGTGCTATTCTCTCCTCGTCGTCAGTGACTTAATGACGCTGTAGCATCCATACCTGCATTATTGCAGCACTATAAAGAGACTGCACTAAGCCATGCTGCGTTTTTCCACAGAAGAAAACCGTAAAGCAGTCAGAAGTTTGTAATTTCGCTACTAAAACTTTACAGATAGGCAACTTTGCGCGGTTTACGGCTCAAATGCGAGACGGCAAACGAAGATATACGGCTTCTGCGAACACCGCCATGTACTGCAAAGTGACGTTATAGTGCGTCCTTTATTTCTATTGACCATCTCGCCCGCTCTCTGTCGAGTGACGCTTATATGGCGCGCCGTTCCAGACGCCCGTAGTATTTATCCATTGTTGAATACTGGAACTGTATAGGGCACAGTTTCATAGGAATCACCATGGAGACAGACATCATTTTCCTTCTCTTTAGGAGTCTGCCCCAACTTTAGTTTTCCAGTCTTTATTTCTTTTTTTTAATAAGAACTTCTAGATACTGTTCGCTGCATTTAAGTGGCGCCGACGAGCTATTTTACTTTAACGTAGGAAAACAAAATGTGGCTGGAAAAACAAACTTATCTGGGGCATTTTGTGGGACTTGGCGCTCATCGCATCATTTGTTTCCTCTTTTAATGACATTACGTCGCGTGTCGCTTCTCGACCGCTAGTCGTAAGCTTTCCGGCATAACGCACGCAGGATACACGTACACCTCCTTCTATTTATACATTAAGAATCCGAACGCTTGCATTTTCAAAAACTGAAAATAACGGCACCACAACGCCTCGATGTGACATTTGGAATTATGATTGCTGCATTGCAGGTTGTCCTTCCATAAAGGCCGCCACCTCAAGGTCATACCTACTAAAAGACAACCACAGGAATAACCTTGACTGGTTTCGCGTAATAGGCACAGCTGTACACAAATTTCGCACGGTTGAGAAATTGTACTCTGAATTTTGACACTTGGCCCCGTTGACGGAGCACCCTGCGCGCGTATGTGGGTATCTTTCTTCTCAGTGCAATTTTCAGCCCTGTTGGATCCGCTGTCCCTTATAGGCCACTAACATTGCAAATAATGTAAATCGATTTTTCACTTCCTTTTTTTCTGTTCCAAGTGCTCGTTGCTGCGTGGCTGGTTCGAGTCAGGTTGTCCGCTTCGAAGACCTTTACGAACAACACGCGTGCCCACTTTAGGCCAAGAAAATCTTCACAAGTCCGTCTGTGCCGCGGTCTACATGAGAGCAGCAACAAAGCAATTCCTTTTCGTAAACGCTCTGACAGGCTCTCCACGGCCCAGAAATGAAATCACGCTCATCACCGCGCTTTCGTAGGCTTCGTTTATTCTACACCGGTACACCCATTCTGGCATCGTGCATCGGTTAATACATTTTCCCCCGGAGCTCTGAGCTCTCGTAATTCGATTGTCTCAGGTGCAAGCGCTGCCGCCCGCCATCTCTCTGGTCTGTGTGTCTGTCCGTAATTGCGTCGCCATAACCAGATACCTCGATTGTCCCTTCGCCGGCGGCTGATTGAGTTTCGCTCGCATTGAGAACATTTCTCATCGCGTTCTGCTCCTAGCGCGCATCTGTAATTGCTTCGAGCGAAAGCGTTTCATGTTCCCATACATCTTCCCGTCCTCTGAAGTCGCATCGGTAGTCGTTGAATGCATCTGTGCAGGCGGTGAGAATCATGGCTTAAATTATGGTATCTGAACTAGTGAGGCATGCCCAGTAAGGAGGTAAATACTAACAAACGCACCGTGAAAGATTGCAACGCCGGTGAGCGTAACATTCCATTAAATAACGCCGTCATATGAGATTGAGACAAGGAGGATGAGGTGAAATCCATTCCATGGGCCGTAATGAGGAAACGCAAAAACAAACAAACAAACAAACGAACGAACGAACAAACAAACAAACAAAAAACAAGAAAAAATACTTATGATTACGAATGCCTTTGGTGTGGCTTATTAAACAAGACTTGGCGAACACGCTATATCATTCCAACCAGAAAAACACAATCAATATGTTATAATTGAAGCCAGTAAGTTGCTTTTTTTTTTGCTTGTGAAGAACGGAAATTACCTCTAGCAAGCGCGGTATTCTATCTATCTATCTATCTATCTATCTATCTATCTATCTATCTATCTATCTATCTATCTATCTATCTATCTATCTATCTATCTATCTATCTATCTATCTATCTATCTATCTATCTATCTATCTATCTATCTATCTATCTATCTATCTATCTATCTATCTATCTATCTATCTATCTATCTATCTATCTATCTATCTATCTATCTATCTATCTATCTATCTATCTATCTATCTATCTATCTATCTATCTATCTATCTATCTATCTATCTATCTATCTATCTATCTATCTATCTATCTATCTATCTATCTATCTATCTATCTATCTATCTAAACTAACTGCGCGATAAGAACTGACCCTGCTACCATCCAATCCCACGCGTTTCATCATCATCAGTATAAACATCATAAAGTCGACTTGTAGCAGCGAGTCGTGAGTCATGACGTGTACAATCAAATGAGACACGCCCGCTCAACAACGCTGTAGGCAATATCGTGTTGGTACACACTGTTCGCGAAGCTGATTGAGAAAAGTGCAAAGTCACGGACTTCTCTCTCACTTTCTCAATGCCGCTCTCGTTCGATATTCTGTGGAAAGTTAGCCTGCTGTTCTTGCTCTATCTTGTTACATAACATGTGTTGTTAGCAATGTACCAAGTTGGACCATTCTCGGGAATTCCGGAACATCTGTACGTGGCGCCATCTCTCAACGGTGGCAGCGGTGGCCTGTCGTAACTACTTGTACACTCTACCCTAACTGAATGGGAAATAGACCAACAAAATCATATCTGACCAAGACACGTAGTTTCCAAAAAACGACTCCTGCTTATATGCAGCAGAGACCCAGTGGAACACTCTTGTAAAACTACACTGTCGCACTACAAAACCTGTGGCTTCCCAGGATAATTGAACACCGCCCATAAGAAAGGCATGGGGCCACATTGTGAAATATTAGATCGTCTGGGAAGCCACGCGGTTTCTAGTGCGACCTTGTAGTCACTGTCGCCGACGAAAGCTGGCGCTACGTGCACATGACATGTCCCCAAAGCGAGATTTAGTGAAGAAGAAGAACAATGCATATGCTGTGGGCAAGATAAGGAAACGACGGGGCATGTTGTGATTGAATGTGGGGATATACACCCAAGTGCACGCTTAGGTACGAGCCTACATGAAGCCTTGGGTTTTAGGGACGACAATGGAAAGCTGAACACGCGTGCGATAGAAATAAGTAAGGGACGGTTAGAGTATTGGTGGCAGAAAACTAGAGAGTAGGGACAAAAATAAATAGTGGGAAAATGAGGACATTCCTCCGTAAAGGGCAGAGAACTGGGCTATGAATTTGCGTTCTTTTTCCTATAGTAAGTTAGATTTAATCGAAATAGACGACTAAGGCATAAGGCCAACTTAAAAAAATAGAGACAGACGAAAAAGTTTTTTTTCTTTATTTATCCGCCTGGGGGGCACACCTCTCACCGCCCTGTTATAAAGGGGACGCTCATAACATCCATCCATCCATCTCATATCCTGGTCCTGAAGTTGGAACAAGTCATTGATAATGATACTGAGCGCAGTCACGAGACGCTCCACGAGGCACAACCATGACACACTCTCTCGCCTGCCTTTCGTCTCGTGGTTGCGCTCAGTAGCATTCTGAAAGCGTATGCGGTTATTTTGACGAAGCGACAGTTTAGTGCTTAATTTTAGGTTTTTCCTTTTATCCGTCCATCTCGTCCCTGCGACAATTCATGCGTTCCGTTCAGCTGACGACTTTTGTCGCGTTCAGCCCACGCCGTCAGCTCTGTAGCTTTCCCACTATGTTGTGAAACGGTTGCGAAAAACCGAAACATCCACATCTGCCTTCAATGGGATTTCAGATCATGTCTGTGCGTGTGCGGTTAGCTTTATGCCATTGAGACTTGGTAACCCGTGAAAACAAAGCCAATAGATATTGTTCTAAATTGCGAGAAAAAAGTTGGGAAATTCAAATAACGACTTCGGCTATTATTGGCAAGAAATAGTCAGTAGCTTCTTCGTCCTCGTTTTTCGCCAGACGCTGCAAGAGGAGAATTAAAACTACCGCAGATAAAAGGAAAGAAAAAAAAACACAGTAGCAGCGACCAAGCTTTCTGTATATTTAGTCATCAATCGCTCATAATTTCGTACGTTGGTTTTAAGAGGTTCCGCGGTTCGTGCACAACTTTTCTTCATTGTTGAGGCAATGCCCGCATGTTATGACGTCTGTGATCGAAATACAGAATACATGGCTGAGTGGTTGTCAGGAGTTTGAACGTATTGCACGTATAGATCCGGCGCAATGCTGCTTGTGTCGGCCTCCCATTTCTTGCTTTGTTATTCTAGTGGTAAGAGAGGACACCTTAATAATTATATCTGGGGTTTAACGTCCCAAAACCACCATATGATTATGAGAGACGCCGTAGTGGAGGGCTCCGGAAATTTTGACCATCTGGTGTTCTTTAACGTGCACTGACATCGCACAGTACACGGGCCTCTACCATTTCGCCTCCATCGAAATGCGACCGCCACGGCCGGGATCGAACCCGCGACCTTCGGGTTAGCAGCCGAGCACCCTAGCCACTGTTCCACCGAGGCGGACAAGAGAGGACACCTTATTACATTACTTAGTGAAAAGACGACTCCGATAGCAATATTACCCTGCATAATGCACCAAATTATATTTCATGCTGCAGAGCATAAACGTTTCTTCAAACACTTCGACAAAATAGGTTCCTCAAAGCTACGCATTTTACTTAAATCTATCCAACATGGATCATGGGGTTCTTAGGTTGGCTATGTCTCTGCACGTGAGCGGTTCGCTATCGGCAGCATGAAATGCGATGTAATCTGGAAAAGTACTTGTTGACATCAGACAGAATATCTTTGTCTAATTCGTAATATATCACCTTCTTTTGCTCTTATATAATGCTTTGCCGACTGTGGCTTGGTGTCTCTTTTACCAAATCTTTAGCATTCCGAATCGGCATGGAAGACAGTGCTGCTTGCGACCATTGCGGCAGCGATGAAACTATTGACCACGTGCTTTGTCACTGTCCTCGCTACAGCGCGCATAGACGGCCGCTAGCTGCTGTGTTGGCCCGCCTTGACGACAGACCCTTGTCAGAACAGTCAGTGCTCGAATGCCGACGCGAACTGTCTTCACAGAGAAAGCCAGTCAAGGCCTTACTGAACTTTTTGCATGGCAGTGGCCTATTGAATAGGCTATAGGGCCCTGCCCTCTTTTTTCTTTTTTCTTTTTTATTCGCGCGTCTACTCTCCTCTTTACTTTCCTTTTCCATCATTCTTTTCCCTTTCCCCCCTCCCCCTTAGTGCAGGGTAGCAAACCGGATGCTACACTTCTGGTTAACCTCCCCTGCCTTTCTCTCTTTTTTATTATCTCCCCCCCCCCCCCCCCCCCCCCACTACCCCGAAATATTCTCATAAATGTTTTGGTTATTTTTTATTGTTATCAATACATTTTTATGCAAGAGCCCCCTTCGACTCCAATAACTCGCTTTATACCCGCTTTGTTATTGTCTAGGACCCAGCAATAATTCGTAACCTTATAATTCGAGAAGACACGCACACAGGTGGGAACGAGATACTGAGCTCCACTGTGAAACAATGTAGCGGTGGCAGTAAGTGAACACAGTATTGAAGGAATCGCCGAAGTCTTTTTCATCTGAAAAAAACAAAAACAAAAAAAAAGCACAGACAAGCGAAATTAAAGAAAAAAGGGTTTTTGTTTTCTATCAGGCAATCATATCAAATCGCCCAGCTTTTAATATGATATGCAATCTCTTGCCTCCTGGCTTGTTTTTCTGAAACCAGAACGCAATTTTAGAAGAATATATTTGTGATCAGCGTGGTGCAGGTATAATTCAGCGAAAAAACTACCTCTCCTTTTAGCTTTTCGTCGCGAATACTTCGCGCTTTTCAAGTGCAGAGTACTTGAGGGGTCCGGGCTGTCGTATGCTGTCATCGCTTGTCGTAACGCAGGTAGAACTACGTATAGCGTATCGATCTGTAGCATATTGAGCGCGCGCTCGCGCCAAGGAGATGTCTTGTTCCTCTTGTTCTTCGAGTGCTTTGATCATAATATTAATGACGAAGCCCTTTACGACCCGGGCTGTCGTGTGCTGTCGTTGTTTGGCGTAACGCAGGTAAAACCACGTATAAAAATAGAAAAAAGAGGAAGCAAGCGAAAAATGGAAAGAAAGAGAACGAAAAGGAAAAATAGGAAGAAAATCGAAATAAATAGAAATAGACAGAAAAAAAAAACAGGAAAAACTGGAAAAGAGAAAAAGAAAGAAAGAGAGGAGAGAAAAAAAAAAGAGAAGACTGAAGACAAACAAAGAGGGCTGCCCAGCTCCACGCTTCGTTCAGGCTTGGTACCACTAGCACGAAGCTGCGTTAATTTTTTTATTTTCCCGAGTGTTTGCTCTTTCCGTTTGAGTCGCCCAATTCGGCACGCCGGTGCCAACTTCGCCCCCCACCCCCGTTTTCGCACTTGCCCTTTCCTCCTCTTTTGTTTGGGTTGGAGGAGAGGGTACGAGGTACATACATACACACGCGATAAGGTAGGCAGCTGCAGCCTCGAAGACGGGACCGCTTGTCGAAACGTCGGGTCCAGCGACACATCGTGTTCTCGAATTTTTTCGTCTCTTCAAGCTCCCATCTCCCCCCTGAACTGTTGCCTTTTTTTTTTTTGATAAGGTACAGAGATGCATCTCTCGCCTTAAACTCAGCTGAGGTTAGGCTAACCTGCGCGACTCTCGTTCCATTTTTTAACGCTAAGCACTGTGAGACGTACGGCTTCGCTGCTCTTAAGCGGGAGACGGTCTGAAGCGTTAATTATGTGCACTACGAAGTAGGCTGCTTCCTCGGTACTGCACATTCAGGGGGTGAGTCTGCTGGAGCAAGGCACAGGTGGATTCGCGCTGCTGCACAGAACTCGACCGCGCCGGCACTGCGAACCTCGCCCGCCGTGGATCGCCTTCATCGTTTCGTAGTCAGCCGTGTTCGTCGACAACATCCCAGGAGTCCCCTCACTTTCTGCGAAGATAAGCGCCGCCTTTAAGCCAGTTGCCCTGTGCATTTGTTTGTGAGTTCTTCGCCTCGTTACTCCGGGTCGACTAGGGAACAACGTGAAACGGCGACCGGTTTAAGCTGCCCGCCTGAGCCTGAACTGCAATCCGGTGAAACTTGCGCCGTGATGGAAAACGCCCCCGTGCTGCAGTGAAGTTGAGCTGTTTCTTAGCACGTCCTCGTAATGCACACTATTAAACGAAATAATAAAATAACAAAGCAAAAAGAAAAAGAAACGCGTCACAGTAGTGTAGCGGTAGTCCATCTAATCCTTCCCCGCTGGACCGTGGACAGAGCCAGGATAACTGGAGGAAAGCCTAGGATGCATCGCTTGCGAAGTCTGGGCTTCATATTTTTTTTCTAAACGTTAGGTTAGCCAACTGACCAAGCCGATTAACCCAGCTAACCTCATTAATCAAAATGGCGCGTGGCGAATAGTATACGCTACACGTGACTCGTATCTCCCAATCCCGCTCGTATCGCGATCTTGAAGATAAGAACGCGAGCAGGAAATAACGAGCAAAAAAAAGAAAAAAAAGGAAATAGAAAAAAAAAAGGGTACAACTGTGGGAACATTGCCACCGGTGGCAGAACCTTATTGAGATCATTTGTGGTCATAAATAGCGCGATGGTGGGAGTTCTCGACTAAGAGGTATTGCTCAGATGCATAGTTCATTCACAGAGGGCATTTCTTATTGAGCTTATGAGTCACTTAAATCAACCATTAATTAATGACGTAAGCTTTGAAATCGTGATCGACGTTTAACTAAAGCCGAAGTAGCTAATGTCAAAAACTGAAATAGTCACGTAGCCAAACAGGGGCAATTCAATTAATAAAGCAAGAACATTTTGAACACATTCATATGCGAGAAAAGGGAAGCAACGAACGTTAATTTATATGATTTAGCCAAAGCTGAATGTCGGTTAGCAAAGAGTGATTTCCACGTCAGTGTGAGAAAAGTGAAAAAAAAAAATTGGAGGCAGGGAAGAGCCAACAGACAAAAAAAAAATCACGATAGACCATGACACGATATCTGAATTCCTTCAGGAGCTAATTGCTCTGTGTGACATTCCGTACGGACAAATTAATTAATGATCCCTTCTTGCTCTCCTCCGAAAAGGCAGTGAAGAAAGCAACGTGGTCATTCCGTGGAGATGCATGATGGTATAGCGGACATAGGTTAAACGTGATTATATGCGTAGCCAAGTTCGAAGCCGCCAATAAATGTTGTCATTAGAACGCGCAAATCAGCTAATGCTGCTAAGCAATCACTGTAACTTGAAGTTGGTGCTTACTGTAGTACGCGAGAGAGACCTATCGGTGTTCATAGAGGTGCAATCCACTGATGCAAAATCGTACATTAACTGATTACGAGACTACACAGAGGCTATAGAAATATATAAAACGAAGACCGTATGTTTTTGCAAGATACAAGTTGATACATCTATATATCTTATACATTGAAATGAGGCGTATTGTTTAAGTGAATATATAAGAGACATACTACAGCAAAAACAAAAGTGCAGGATCCTCAATTCAGATCCGCAAGCCTAAAGAAAGATATCTTGGTAAGGCTTATGCATGCTCCTCAACAGCAATAAGAATAAGAATTATTGTGAGCATTAACACCCGAATACAAAGCAGCACTCATTCATGCTCAGGGCAATTCACAAAGTGCTTGCTGGTTAGCAAAATTATAAAGCCTGCAACGTGTAACTCAATTTTCGTGTTGCGTAAACTCGCACGCGCACAGGAGCACAACATTATTGGGGTATCAGTAGCCTGAGGCTCGACCTGCTGTGCACGCCGGACACCGGACACAAATCATGCAACGCGGTTAGAGCCGTCTAACCGAATTCAAGTTGGAACCTAGCCAAAACCATCGTGCCCGCTAATAGCTTACGTGCGGGACTCGTCCTTATTATTTACCGCCGGCACTAAATGCCAAAACAGTTACGTACGGACGCAGACTTTGGTCGTTAAAGGGGTCGTGACCGAAATTCTAGCAGCCGCAGCGTAGCGATGCATCAGGGGTAATTGCGGAGAGCAGGCAATGCAGGTGCTCAACATTAGCGGCGAACTTCGGCGTCCCAGTTGTTTAGCAGTGGGAGCAGGGTGCGGCCCCGCGATAACTTCGTAAAAGCTGGTTGGTCCATGTTCGCTACTGCGATCACTTGGCGGGAGTCAACGCGCGTAATTGCGTGGGCGTGCGAGCGTTTCCTTATCTGATGTATTTTTTTTCTGATTTTTCACTGCTTCCGCTTATTAGTGTTCGCCTCTGCGATAGTTGAATGAGATTAGTTCGGTGCACTTAACATTACCTTATCGTCCGCCTCGGTGGATCGGTGGCTAGGGTGCTCGGCTGCTGACCCGAAGGTCGCGGGTTCGATCCCTGCAGCGGCGGTCGCATTTCGATGGAGGCGAAATGGTAGAGGCCCGTGTACTGTGCGATGTCAGTGCACGTTAAAGAACACCAGATGGTCAAAATTTCCGGAGTCCTCCACTACGGCGTCTCTCATAATCATATCGTGGTTTTGGGACGTTACACCCCACATATTATTATTAACATTACCTTATTATTTGACCGAGAAAACAAAGAAACATTGTCGATTGTACCTGGTGAACAGGCAGGGTGTGACGTACTATAACCGACGAGTTACTAGTACACGCCTCAAGCCGAAAAAGACAAAAAAACAAAAAACAAAAAAAAGAAACAACAACAACAACAACAAAAGCGCTTAAGCATTCGTGCTATATGTGACGTACGTTGGTATGTTGTCGCTCGTATGCTATCATGAAAACGCTTTGGCGTCTTGTTTTCACAGCTGAGCTGTTAAGGTTGGCAAACCCCCAATTCTCCTAGACATATATCATCATCATGAGCGCGTGCAACGCAATCACTGGGCCAACGCACGCTCTCTTCGTCCTCTTCATCTTCTGCTCCGCTCCCCTAACACGTGCGCCCGGCGCGCGCTCTCCCGCTGCGTCGATTTGTCGAGCGTCGGATGCAATAGCAAGGATTGTAGAAAGAACGAATGCATAAAGACAGAAAGAAAGGGAAGAGTGCTTGGCCAGTTTGCTAAAGCAAGAGTTACGGCCATAGTGGGCACTTCGCAAAAGTACTTACAGTAGGCATTCTGAGATAGTTTGCAACGGCCAATGTTACGCGCACAAATATTCCTTTCCTTGAAGGCATGGTTGAAGACGATGCGCACGGAGCCAGATTACGCTATCGCGTTCTACACTTGAAAGCGAAGCTTGCATGCTCCAAGTTTTTTCTTTCTTTTCTAGCCTGTCGATAAAGGACTCGATACGATGCGATTATCTTTATTTTCGAACGACTTAAACGACGAAACGTAACTCCCTTCCAGTGAGCAAAGTAAATAAAATGCTCTAATAAAAAAAGAAAACATTATTTGTGGAGTGGAAGAGCGACTACACAGCCCCAAGCATGGAAGTGTGTTGCGCAAAAGAAAACAAACAAAATTTATCGATGAGGAGCACAAACAAACACTGGAACGTTTGGCAATCCCAAAGTCGCCGAGTTCTCGCATCCAAGGACGACTGTTATGAAATAAGCAGTAAAATGTGCCTCGTATATGTGCATGCCCTGAACGCGCTTCGTTGTTCGAGCGAGGTTTTGGCAATCAATTTTCTCAGCGCCTGCGGCACATGTGAGGTAACAGCAAGATCAATGGCCTCGTGAGCGGTGGCCTTCCGCTGTGGTTACGCAAAGATGGGTCACTCCGGCGGTCTTTGTTAACCAGGCAAAATTCACTGTAATAATTCGCGCCTGTTCAACACTAAACGGCTATCGAAGGATTGCAAGAAATATGTTTTTGACGATTGCACGTCATAGCACTTTATAAAGGATACTAAACCACGTCTGAAATATTAACCTCATTTCCAGGGAAGTTCTTCTTTTGTGCAATTGGTGCCACAGAACTATAAACGACAGCTGGGAGTTCTTGAGATCTTAAGATTTTTAAGATCTTAAGTAAATAATATAGACATACCATTTTTAAAGAAACGTCATTTAAAGAGAGTTGCGATTGATTGACGGTAGCGAAGAGCCAGACCTTATGCGCTGGTAGTCATGTGAAGACTTATAGTTGTGTCTTCCTGAATTTGGCTAACATTGCACATGTTTACGCAAATGAGAGTCTATCGACAGTCCCAACTATAGCTTTGATGCGCTCATCGGCGTTTGTGAAAAAAATTTAGTTTTCCAATTTTGAGCTGAATATCGCATCGTTCCTTGGATGGCATCCCAGCCTGGCCATAGCGTTCGGGCTTGGACGCCAGTGAACCTAACCTTAGCGAACAATTGCTGCGAGGACACCTCGGGACAGGACACTCCTACGTTTGGCGCACTGAATGGACTACGTTGTTGTTCACAACGGCAGTGTGAAATAACAGCGGCGTTTCTCACGGCATAAAAGCGTCGAAGCCATTCTATGCGCGCACCAGCACACTTTCGGGACGTTATGACTTTTCTGTTTGTACATTGCTTTGCTGCAAGTGCTTTGTCGACACATACATTCGCTTTCATGCATCGACATGATTCTTTTTCGCGGGCGGGCATATCTGCGCGTACTTATTCTTTTAATGCGGATCGCTTCAGAAGCCTGAGCTGTCGTCTCATTCCTCATGCCATCTCCTGTCACCTCATGCCGTCGCTTGGCGCCACGCAGGCACAACCTTGTACAGCACAGCCATGTATAGTAAAGTATAGCAAGAGGATGGGAAAGGGAAATGAGGGAAGGCAGCAGTGGTGTTAGGGTGAGGAGGAGGGAAACGAGAAGAGGAGAGGGTAGATCATGGCGTATACTTGTATAGTATCACATATCATTGCAGTATGATATAGCAAGCGGTGGGAAAGGGAAGTGAGGAGGAAGGAAATGATGAGGGACGGGAAAGGCATAGCATAACGGTGTATAGTATAGTATGGTATATTATAGCAAGTTGGCTGCAAAAGTTAGGTGAGTGTGCGGAAAGACGTGAGGAAAGGCACAATGAACATCCACAAACTAGCCCAACTCGTGATTCTGCTTCAGTAGAGCATATCAAAGGGGCTGTAAAGGGAAGTGAGGGTGAGGAGAAGTGATGTGAGGGTCAGGAAAACGGAAAGCAGGAGGGGAGAGGGTAAAGCTAGGCATAGCCATCTTTAGTGTACTATAGCAAATAGTGGGAAAGGTGGTGAAAAAGCATGTGAGGGTGAGGGGGAGAGGGAAAGAATAAGATGAGTTGGCTCCACCTCATCTTAAATGAAGATGTCCTGTTCCGCATGGACGCCGAGCATGCTGCACGTTTTGGAACGCCAGCGCTTGCTTGCCCGTCAACGCAGTGTCGCCGAACGGCAGGCGAGTCACTGCCTAGCACTTTCTACTACAGCTTACAGGTTGAGTGCAACTGCATTTAATTTCTTCTTGTTTTTCTTCTTTGCTTTTTTTCCGCTTTGATAGTGTTTATTTTATTAATAAGGACGTATTCATTGCTTGGCGCTAAGCCGTTTACTGACGTGTCGGGAAGTTCCCGAATGTTTCCAAATGCTCTAATCAAACTTGACGCACCACGACGCGAATAATGGAAAGCTGTTCATACGCGAGCGTCATATAAGACGCTGTTATGCACCACGACGAATCTATTAATAACCGACGCATCGGATCCGCAGACAAGATTTGGACGACTGCTGAGGGCACTCGATGGCGTAGTTGTACTGCGAGCGTGTTTGATATTCTGGGCGCAACATGAATCTTTTAGTGGCTTCGCTGCCGCATTCTTCCTCATAACAGTCACGTGTCAGGATTACGCTTATTATGAAGCAAATGCTATGGTTCGTAGGGAAGTGCACAGGAATGTAATGATAGAAAGAGATCACATTTCCAAACTGAAAACTGCCACGTCTCCTTCTTACTGAATAATCTTCCTACGTGCTGCACGCGTTAATTCAAAAAGAAAAGCAATACCGGCAACGCGCGTGGTGAAGTGAAGAGGAATTTCTTCAATATTCCAGGAATGGGTCCCAATATCAGGCGAGTCGCTGTAAACGGCAATATATATGTATAGGCATGTAAGCTGTTTCACTCCAAAGGTGCATTCGGTGCAGCTTACGTAATCGGGTATGTATTGAACATGGTCGTCGAATATTACTTGGCGGTGTTCAGTTGACCAGAAGTTTACGTAACTTTGGCGCATGCAGCACGTGTCATTTTACGGTTCACACACAACAACACGTTCGTGAAATGTCTCTTTTACAGCATGCCCACGAACACTCTGCATTTGGAGGCCGAAATTCCTGAGACACTTTTCCCGAGCCTACGGCCAAATATCGATCTGTCGAATTTTCATGCACCGGAACTTAGCGCTCGCTGAACACTAAATGAATGCGTTCTGTTATTGCGACTACTGTGCGACTTTTACAATGAGTGAGTTTAGCAAACTCACTCATGAGTCGACTCACTCAGACCCACTCGGACTCAGACTGAGCCGTGAGTCTCAGCCAGATTGAGTCCGGTAGAGTAATATTTGGTGAGCTTGTGTCCAAGTGAGTCCGGTTGAGGAAACTTTTAGGGACTGTGAGTGAGCCACAAGTTGAAAATATGTTTCTCCAGGCAGTATACTTTATCCGAGACTGACTCGTTGTCCTTTCTTAAGCCTGGTTGTTAACCATACGGCATAAACTTTAATATATACGTTGTTTAAATTGATTTTTTTATTTGTTTTAATAGTTATGATTTCGTGCCGATGCACTTCCGGGTATTCTTACACGCTCTCACATGATCCCTACCCAAATGACAAGTTCTGATGCGACTGTGCTTCAACCTTCTGATTTTATACTTAAAGCTCAATCCCAAATTCGATTCACAGCATGCATGAATAAATATTGAATGGATCCCCACTCGCTCCCCAATTCGCCTTCAATTTATCTTTCCTTCTTGCCTGGCATTGCGGAATGTTTCGAATGTGAACTTCACGCTTTTAGATGCGAAACAGCTTAGAGCGGAGTTCAATCCGGTGGTGGTGTGCGTCCTGACCACCCTTACTGCGCCTGCGCCTACTCTCTCTCCCACTCTCCTCCTTTACGCAGGCGTTCGGTCGTCGCCTTCTCTCCTTTCCTCCCCCCCGCGCTCCAGCCTGTAAACCCACTCCCTCCTCTCCCTCCCCCATTTCATATAAGCGCGTGCGCTCGGTCGAGGAAGTCTCGCTTGAATCGTGTGGTCGCTCCGTCGGCTCCCGGTCGCTGCAGTTGTCTCGAAAGCCTCGCTAACCTCGCCCCAGACTCGCGTTGTCTCTCTGTAGCGGAAGCGGTAGCTCGACGCCGACGCTTGGCTTCGACGGCCGAGTGAACGTAAACGGAAACTAGGAGTGCACCCCCCAATGCTGCTTCGCATCCCCTCATGGTTCCCTTTAGTGGGACTGGTGTAAGTTTTTAGATGTGAAGCATCTTATGGCGAAGCTTAATCCGGTGGTGGTGGTGTGCCGGCGTGACCACCCTTACTGCGCATGCGCAAACCCTTTCAAAAAAAATAAAAATAAAAAACCTCCTCTCCCCCCTCTCTCTCCTCTAGGCATCCCTCCCCGCGGCAACCACACCCTCACTGCGCATGCGCCTCCCCTCCTCTCTCCCCTCTTGCGCTCCCCCCCTCTCTCCTCTAGGCATCCCTGCCCGCGGCGCCCACACTCCCACTGCGCATGCGCGTCCTCCCCTCTCTCTCTCCAACGCTCCCCCCCTCTCTCGCGCCTCGCGACGCCGACGCAGGCAGCGTCTGCTAGCGAGTTTCTTGGTTGAAAAAACCGACTGCTCGCGCTGCACAACCGTTCACTGGCCACCCCGTATATATAGCAATGGATCTTGACCTCCAAGGTGGTGCCGGTGGGAGATTTCTCCTGTGCGTTGTTGAACAATAAAAATTCGCAGCGTGCGCGTTGACTAAAAGCGGACTGCGGGTCTCTGTGTCCAGTCGGAGTTTTCTGTCTCTCATTGCCCATTAGCAGCGATTGGCATGTTCCAGTAGGAAACACCGCTCCATCACTGCGTGCTTTGCGCCTCCCCAGTTTTCTCTCCTGCGCAACGCTGCGATGAGCGCCAGCGTCAACGCCGCCGCCAGTGTAAGCGTTAGCGCCCGCTGCTTCACATCTACACATGGTTCCCTTTAGCGGGAGATGGTGTATTTTATAGCTTGCAGAATACACATTCCACGAGAAATGGTCGTTCTCTGAAGTATGCAGGGCGTAAAAGGGCTTCAACTGTTCCTTTAAAGAGCAGACATAGTTGTACTCTTCGCACGATAGCCTAGACACGTTCTCTAGTAATGACATGACAAGAATTTTATTTCAGTCCTGAGAAAACTGAGATCTAGAGAGCCCAAGGTCAAGTTGGTGGATTCGCCCACGGTTGGAAGAATTTACGTCTGGTAGGATAACGAAATTCATATGAGAACAGAAGAAGCAGATGGGTTAGACTTCAGTGGTTTAGAAGTTACGGCATTGACAAGTACGCTGAAATGGATGGAGGATGGATGGATGGATGGGTGGGTGGGTGGATGGATGGATGGATGGATGGATGGATGGATGGATGGATGGATGGATGGATGGAGGGACGGACGGACGGACGGACGGACGGACGGACGGACGGACTAATAGATAGATAGATAGATAGATAGATAGATAGATAGATAGATAGACAGACAGACAGACAGACAGACAGACAGACAGACAGACAGACAGACAGACAGACAGACAGACAGACAGACAGACAGACAGATAGATAGATAGATAGATAGATAGATAGATAGATAGATAGATAGATAGATAGATAGATAGATAGATAGATAGATAGATACCAAGCAAGTAATGCACGCGATTAAATTGCCACTTAGGTGCTTTTGCGAGTGGTAGCTTATTGGCTTATTGGTCACCTTGCTAAGATCAAGAAGCGAGATTTAGATTGGAGCAAAATGGAACAACACAGTTTTAGTTAAATTTAAGGCCACAAAGAGGAATAAGAGTAGTGAAAATTAGTCAGGAGTTCCCTATTTTGGCGCGCCTTGTAATCGCATAGTTATTTTTACGGGGAAAAATCGCAGATTTTTTAAGGTGCGCGGCTTGTGGTCGTGGTGTCCTGAGCCTACGCTTTCCATTAAATCTGAACACTGAACTATATCAATTATTGACTGTTCTGCTGCTGTAAATGGGGTGGATAAGTTGTGGAAGATTTAAGCTTTTACATGGAACCGCGGTTAACACGCGTTCAATTAAGCTGCCACGGTGTGAAATGACAAGAAATGTGAAATGAAACGCGGTTCTTAGCAGATTTCAGCAGATCACCATCACCGATGATTGAAAACGCTTCAGCCGGGCCGAAAGATAACCACATATTAAACAAACGCGCCCTGAATGATACCGACACCAACAAACAAACAAGACAAGATAAAAACACAGAGGAAGGCGCGGTAAGCGCGACTCCCGAGTGACTAGTGCCGGGGAAGGCCATTACTCATACGTGAAGCTTACTTCAGGGCAAACTCAGTGAGCTAAACACCCAGGCGCAAGTATAAATAAGGAGAATACATGGAGCAGCAGCTATGCTCGGCTTGTTCGGAAGAAGATAAAAGCAAACAGACACAGGAAGCTCGAACGAATTGCTTTTCCATTGTTGGAGCAGTTACGCGAATAGGGACACGAGAGTCTAAGCAGCGGCGCCCTTATCCAGTGGCGTTCAGGGTACGTGTAATAGCTTTCAGACCCAAAAAATAAAGGATTGCTACGACGCCGGTCGTGGGGGAGAGTAAGTGCGCCAGTCAGGGAAGCGAGATCACGTGCTGCTCCTGCAGCGCGGATTTTCCTACGAATGTTGCGTTCTCGAGAGCACTTCCGAAGTAGGGCAATGCGTGGTCGTTCATTGTTATTGAAGTCGTTTCGTGCCGAGAAAGGCGCCGTAGAATATCGCTTCCCGTGCGGAATATCACTGAGTAGACGGTTAGATGTACATTCTTTTCGTTCTTAACGATACGGCTTGAAATACGTGAGGCTTGATGCATTCGATTTCTATAATAAAAGGAAATTGCGTAGCGAGAACTGCGCGCGCAGAAGTCGGTGTTCGTGGTGGTAAGAGGTAAACGAAATACATAACAATATGATATAGGTCTAGCGTTTTTGAAAATACGCAGGAATAGCCTGCGCAACCTGATACACGCGTAAGACCAGCCACACACTCAAGCGCAGAGTTGCAACTTACAGGTATTCCACATGGTTCACCTATAAGTACACTCAGCAGAGACCACCATCGAGCATGCGTGACTCAATAAGGCATAACCAAAAGATCTAAATAAAACAAACACGAAAAGCAGAATCGTAACAGTGCTCCTCGATAAACCTCATCTCGGTGTTACAAAAAAAAATGTATGAATCATATGAATGTATGCAAAGCAATCGCATGAAGAAAAAATGTGGTTCCCTAAGAAGTGCTCTGTCTGTACGGCCGACTGAGGCCTTCCTGGAAACATGGAAGGCCAAGTCTGCAGGGCATACGCGACGAGCCAAGGGACCAGATTCGAAAGTTTGATGAAGTGCTTTGACACGTTTTCCTTGCTCATTACCCTGTGTGGCTGTCTATCATAAACCTGCGTGAAGCCAAACGCCTGGAAACGTAGACGATGGAACGTTGGTGGATTTGTTACGTCCAGAATGCGTTGGGAAGGATAAAGAAAGGGCAAACCTCGCTCTGCGGGGGATGTCACCTTACCTGGCAGAGCTCTGGTTCCCGAGGCGGTTTTGGCCACCCTCAGGAAAGGACCCAAGTGTAGCGTTGAAACTTCGCTGGAAGACCATGAATGGTTGTCCCTTAACAGGAACCTCACCAAGAAAGCGGGAACAGAGGACGGAGAAAGATGTTCGTTGGCTGGCGTTGACTGTCATTTCAACACAGTCAAGAGGAGGGACAATTTGTATGACAGGAAGGACTAGACTTCAGGTGTTGTCCGGTATTTCAGACGCAACGACCTCAGGTTCAAGCGGGATAAAGAAGGAGGGTTTGTTTTTATGCCTTCTGAGTTCCTTAAGGTAAGCTGCGTTTAGATTCAGCTTACCCTATAGCACTTCTTCCTCTCTTCTTCTTCTTCCCTACATGTCCGGTTTCAGTTCCCTATGGCATAGAGGGAAGGGTGTTCGAGCTGCACTAACGTCGTCGGCTATTTGTTTGGCTCGCTGTTGCCTTCTTCATTTTTAGTGGACCGGTGGCGAGTACTGGGATTTACCCAATTTCTGTGGCGCATACCCGTTTTTATGACGGACCGCGATCACATGACACACCGTGACTACATGGCACACCGTGACGACATGAGACGGTCGACGTCCGGAAAGCCATCCTCGGTGGTAATGTTCCTCCTGCGTATACGACGCAGCCCTTTCTCTCGCCGTTTATAATGGACCGTGACGAAATACCATGACTACATTATACGCCGACAAGCCTAGACCCTAAAGGTGCTTCAACCCTAAAATATTGATCTATGTTTGGGGGAAAACGATTTCGGCCGGCTCGCAGAAAGTAGAAGTTACCTCTTAAAGCAAAAAAAAAAAAAAACATTGTGTGACAGCTCGTTTTGATATATGCAAGAATCTACTCAATTAATATTTAAATACTCGTGTCCTCAAAACTTAGGACCTTTCCCAAAAGCTACCTAGTGTTAGGTGGTACAATGCAATTGAGAAACGAGATTTCGCAAGCATGCTAGTTTTCTTTGCTGTGCTCATTCGGAAAGCCTTATTTCATTCAATATGCTTCGTGCATGAAAACACCGTCAAACATTCGAAATACATCGATGACGCAATGCTGTCTTACGTCACACAGTAACGCTGCATTTCCTATAAGCCATATTGACACTGTTTTAGGACTAGAAGGTGTTCCATTATTATCGATCATTCTCTAGAGGTTATCGTTTAATTGCAATAAATTATTCAGCTTACTGACGCACCGATGTCAGATCGGAATGCAGCGCGTGCTATGTGCTCCCTTTAACGGCAATGTCTCTTTACAGCGCTGCACGCAAGTAAGCAGGAGAAGCCCACTCCATAGGCACACAGTCGCTTCAGCGGTTCTGACAGCGGCGCCCGCCTGGGAACAGATCCGTCGAGCTCTCGGTTCGGTGCACAGTGCCATTCGTTCGTGCGTGGCTGTATCTGTTTCTCGCAGACCTGTAAGAATCCGAGATTCCCGCGCCCTGCGCTGTGTGGAGCATTCGCTAGTGAACGCAGTTGTTGCTCCACTGAATGTTAACAGACCGACGTCGCTGTCTGTTCATGACGTTGAACGTTGTGTGCTTAGTGACCCGGAAAGCAAAGAACGTCGCTCTATAGCTTATTTACATCGCAGCGTCCATGCGTTATCATAGCGCCGCCAACGGTATTAATGTTTCGTTTAACGTTTCTCTGTAGGCATCGGTTGGAATTAACGCTGTGCTTTCAGATGTCGGGGTGACTGAATATGTTGCACCAGACGGTAACACGGACAACTTAAGAAAGAAGGAAGGAAGCAAACAGAAAGGGAGAAGGCAGGGAGGTTAACCAGAACGACTTCCGGTTGGCTACCCTACACTGGGGGGATTAGGGAAGGGGAATATAAAGATGAGAGAGAGGAGGGAAGAGAAGAAGAAGATAGAGAGAGAGACAGTGAATTCACTGCAGCGTGTGGAACGGCACCGCAAGTCAGAGACGTTCACACAAGCCCGTCGTCCCTAAAAAGCACATAAGGGCCGTCGAGAGATACAACGTTAATCAGAGTGACTGACAGTGCGGCATGTGATGTCTGCGACAACGATGAAAATATCGAACACCTGCTGTGCCACTGTCCTCGTTTTGCCTTGGAGAGATAAGTACTTGCCAACGCATTGCGGCGACCGGATGATCGGCTACTTTCTGTGCAGGTGTTACTACAGCACCGTCCACATTTCTCCAACAACTTTAAAAAAAAATCGCCCTATCTGACGGGTATATTCTTTTGGGTAAATGATATTTTAGGCACTGAGGAACAAGTAGGATGTTTTGTGCAGAAAGAACTCGGAATTTCATCCCTTTAACACCATGTTCATTTAAGGTGGCTTCAGACTTGCAAATATCCGTCGGATAGTTAAGCTACCTGATGGAGATGCAATGAGTCCGATGATGTGGCGTGTTCAATCCACAAACACGTACTTCGCGCGTAAATATTCATTGATGAGAGGCGGATTTTATTCAGCCTCAAGGATGTCTCAGCTCGTTCCTAGGGAAGAATTATGCGTGCGTCATAGGTTGCCGAGCGAACCTGAAGCACGTAGTATCAACGACGTTCAGGAAATGCATTGCCAACAACGTTTACAATTCACAACGTAAATTGACAGGAATTGACAACACATATATTGGAGATTCGACTTCAATCACATCTGCCTTTTTTTTTGGGGGGGGGGGGGGACATGAAAGCCCCGCGGCAAGGGTCAGAACATCGGAAGATCGGTGCAGCTCGCTACCGGGGCTACAGCTTCGGACGGTGGGTTTGGCCGGAGTGTTAACCTAGGCGCGACAGCGCCGTTACATATAGAGTAGCCCAAGGGCGAATCGTCTTCCCTACTCCCTCTCTCTTACTCCCCCCCCCCCCCCCCCCCCTCGGGTCTCTCTTGTATCGATTAAAGTCGTTTACCTAACATCTTAAAAATTGTACGCGTTGTGTTCGGTTACTGCGCATTATGATTGTTTATAGACAACGCACATACAAATTCAAAGTGTTGTTTCGTTTCCTACATTAAAAATTCTACTGTTTTATTGCCTTGTTCATCTCTCACGTTTTGGTAAGCCATAAAAAAGTTTATGCCAACGCGGCGGTTGCCTGGTAAGCTTTGCTACTCGGCACGGCCGTGGAAGTTAAGACACTTCCTTGCCGTGTGAGACACGCTGCTTCGACTACTGTCGCGAAACTTCCTTGTAATCTCTCGCTACTAAACAAATATTAAAAAAAATTCATAACTATAAGTGATGCGCCGCCCACAAGCTTTCCTGTTACTAGCCCGATCTTGCTCCAACACTACTTCTCGCTCATACACCAGCGGCGGGGACATGCGATAATTAACTCCTGAATTATTTAGGCCTCGCTAACTAAGTCTTTCTTTCCGCTATCCGACTAATACATGCATATTCGTGTCGCGAACGGTACGAGGGGGGGGGGGGGGGCAACAAGACAAAAGCAATTGCGCAGACCGTAAGGACCGAGCGAAGGGAAAGAGCTGCATTTGTTTCCACTGCAGGACGGACATCCTTCTCACCAGGTGGCACCTGCAACGTCACGACTTGATTCCGTAGATACGTCGTTATTGCAGGCTGCCGCGAATCCAGCAGCGCGGGTCTTCCCAGGCCGCCGCCGCCTTTTCCGGCTAATCGTAAATGATGACGTGCGGTGTTCTTGTGCGTGTGTGTCGTTACACAGGCCCGATGGAGAGACTGGTTGCGCGTTACCGCCGTCTCTGTCGCGTCCCTCGCGAATGACCATCTCACGATGACGACGTCGCCTTCGCGCACTCCTCTATCGTTGCAGAGACGCGTTACTTTTTCCTTTATCGGACCTGTCACATATCATCCAGGCATTTCGCCTCCGGCAGTACTGTGCATTGTGCTAAATAAAGAAAAACTAGACCGCTTCCTGAATTCCTGAACCTATATATACCTTACCGGTATATAGGTCCGACTAAACGAATATTCACATTTTTCGCCGTCATTTTTATGGCGGTCTACATTGACTGTTTTCAGCGTAGGCGTGCGCATGGGAGGGGAGAATGGTCCCCCCCCCCCCCCCCCCCCTAGTCATCTAAAGGAGGTTGCGAAATCTGGCCCATACCTTCACCCAGTACAACCTCTCGTGCTATTTTGAAATAGGCACGTTTTTTCATGGTTATGGCGACTAAGGATCTTTAACGTTGCAATCGAAGGACTGTTTTCTCCCCACCATCACCCCGGACAGCCTGTGGACCGAAGGCAGGCCTTCGTGAAGAGCAGGCCATCGCTCCATTTTCATTTTTCCATCCACTTTCGGAGCTCATTTTCTATGGGATTTGACCGAGAGGGGGAAGGGGGGGGGGGGGCTGTGGTGAAACTTGCTCCTTCTAATGGACAACTCAGTGCGCGTCTATAGCTTTGAAGTTCAAGTAATGGAAAAACATTCCGAAGATGTTCGCGTCTAGGACCCGCACAGCATAAATATGTGACGTGAGAATTCGAAAGATAACTGAAGTTAGCTGCTGTCTTCCTTGCTCTGGGTTTCGCCGCCTATCCATCGCATACTGTAACACACTGCAAGTCGTTCGCGTGGTAGAATCGCGAAGCATATTACAGGCAGCGTGCGCATGATGACGCCACTGATAACCTGTGAGATACGCTCCGGTTTAAGACCGTAACGATAATGTTTGTTCACATTTTTACGAAGGGCCGTTTCTTCGCAGACAACTGAAGCTCTTTTCTTTGCAGTAGCAAAGGTCCCTTGCCATCCTTGTTTGAACATCTACACTTAAGTGCGAAATCAATGTACTTGCTTCATAAAGGAGCAAAACCATTACGAGGCACGCCTTAGTGGAGGGGCGCCGGAAATTTCGATCATCTGGTAGTCTTTAAGGTTGCACTGACGTCGCACAGCGTGCGGGTCTGTAGCGTTTCGGCAGCATCAAAATGTGACTGCCGCCGCCGGCATCGAACCTGCGACTTTAGGTTGAACAGCCGAGCATGGGAACCACTCTACCACTGAGGCTGGATCGAGAAAATTTTAAGAGCATCACCATTTTTGGGCTGTAGTTGGACACAGACACAAAAAAAATTCAATTTTCAGGCATAGCAAACTTCAGATTAACATGGTCGTTAAACAACAAATTAATTCATACAAATGTATTAATGCCATAACTTTCGCGTACGTCAACAGACCCTCCGAAAAGTGACTGCTGCATTTTCAGAAACAGCCGTTGCTAGGTGGTCATGACGACAGCACTCCACAGTGCATGGGTTTTGCGTTCAAATCAGATTATTGATAGCACTTATGACGTTGACATATTCAGACTTCATTGACAGGTGTGATGAAACAGATCATCGCGATAGGTTCGAAGTGAACGAAAAACACCTCTCATGACTGATTGAGGGACACTGCCGTTTTATCGCGAAGCTCTAAGGTGCTAATCACAAAACGTTGCATGCATATACAGCAGCGTACTGATCGAGGCCGTGAAATTAAGGCCACGCCATTCTTGCGAATGCAGTGCACCGCTGAATGCAAAACCTTCCGTCTCGCCATTATTCCGTTCCGTGAGAAAAAGGCGAGTGATGACAGATACGAGACGCAAACCGTGTGTTACGATGCTGTCCTTGAGTCGATGAACCCGGCCATAATGGCCCGGCGGTCGGGCTCTTCTGAATGGAGGGCCCATCTTTCGTCGTTTTGGCCTCCCATCATCTTGTCGTTCCACTCGCCAACCGCGGTACGGTGCAGCGTTGGGAAGAGCCGAGCGCCCGAAAATCGCCGCTTTAGCGAAGCGCCACAACTGCGCGCCCACTTAGCGGATTTATGAGCACGTCCCCACGACACGTGTGCGTGATTATTCTTTACTGCGGCCAACGGCCCCACGGTGTGGGTTTGGACAAGGTTCCTTAATACGTTGGAATTGTGCAGCTGAGCACATTCGTGCGGCGAAGTGAAAGGTCATTTCTTATGTTTCTGCTTAACGCTTAGGCTGAGAGTGAAGTACTATACCAACGTTCACAGAAAAAAAAAAAAAAACAAAAAAAAAACAAGAAATGATTGGAAGACAGGTGAATTAGCTGAGAAGCTTCCGATTTCTCACCCTGAAATTGAAAAAAGAAGACTGAAGTAAATGTGGAAGTGTAGAACTTTGCATTGCTTGAGACGTGTAGAGACGGGCATTGATGCAAACCAGAGACGTGCAAAGAACGCGCTTTACATATTTTTTACTAGATTGAAGCCTAATGAACAATAGCAATGTTTCTCATGACCAGTGTGGTGTCTTTGAGGGATATAGGGTCGTGGTCAATTCACCTGTCAGCGCATGATAAATATTTGCTTGGGCTCTATCGATGGTAACACATGGGACCACCCTATATGTCTAGGACTCCCCTCTGCAAATGCGTTATTTGTATGCCAGCGATCATAATAGTGCATAGTGCTTTCGATTATTAAATTGGGACCATACATTTGCCTGACCAAGGGTGCTATGATCATTTCTATCTATCTATCTATCTATCTATCTATCTATCTATCTATCTATCTATCTATCTATCTATCTATCTATCTATCTATCTATCTATCTATCTATCTATCTATCTATCTATCTATCTATCTATCTATCTATCTATCTATCTATCTATCTATCTATCTATCTATCTATCTATCTATCTATCTATCTATCTATCTATCTATCTATCTATCTATCTATCTATCTATCTATCTATCTATCTATCTATCTATCTATCTATCTATCTATCTATCTATCTATCTATCTATCTATCTATCTATCTATCTATATATGTTGCCGCCTACAACTTCGGGGTCTGATGGCCGCCTGCTTAGCTCTATATATGCCAAAATTAGCTTGGGAGGGCAGTATCTTGTCACGAGCACAATGCACGGGTCACCACATGAATATCGAGATAATCAGATAATGTCATTGTTATTAAACTATATGCCCTTCACGAAAATGAAAGCTCGGAATACGGGAAACGTTTTTTTTTTTTTCACTCCTTGCAGTTCAGTTGGAGCGGAGCGTGTTGCATTATGGATGTCGCGAACATAAATGAAACACGGGCTGTCGGGTCGCTTGTAGCTGTAATAAGCCGTTATGAGTGATTATATAGGTGGGAAAGAACCCTCAATCCCGGAAAGAAGGAAGAACAGGAGGGGAATGGGTGCGCTCGCACCCCCCTCCCCCGCTCCTGATACTGTCCCCACCAAGCTCATTCGGGAGGGTCTCGCTTCGCCCTCCTCAGGGCGGAATAGTTTACATCCATAAATGGCGGCTGTGTTTTGCTGAGGGCTCATAGTGTGCGATGATGCTGTAATGAACCCTGGGCAGACAAGCCTCCAAATTTTCAGTGCACGAATGACAGATTTATTTTTTGTTCAGATGAGCTTGCGTTGGGGTGAGTTGGAACATCTTAATGCGATAAACAGCACTGAAAAGTTCACAAAAATGGAAGGCGGAACTCACATTACATACGAAACGATTATCTGATGTTCTTCTCTTGCGTCACTTTGTAAACTTGGCCGCGAGCCTGATCCACCTATTTAATGTACCTCACTCTTCATGCACGCAGTTAGTCCAGAGGGTAGCGCTGTGTTTCCAGCCCCCCACCCACTCCTCCCCCGTTACATTCTTTTCGGATGTATGGGAGAATTACGCCTCTGAGAGCACTCATTATGCAAATAAATTCAAACTAACGGACCCATTCTATGTAGAATAGGAGGCCTGATCGGTGTATAAAAGAAACTGACCAGTCAATGAAGCGGCGTGTTTCCGTTGATGGAGTTTATACATCTTAAAATATGGCCTGCGTCTCTCTTGGTGCCCGCGTAAACTTGGAGAGCTTCGAATTTTCTTGTATGGCATGTCCGCGCGAAACGTACGGCGACGCAGTGGCGACAACTTCAGTGAAGTTCGCGCAGTAAACACGAAACATGGCTCATGTATAACCAGAGTTTCCAATCTACCCGTCAAGCGCACCCGTCAGGCTGAAATATTTTTCGCACGCCCACTTTACTTAAAACCTTCTTCTGATACAGAAGTTTGAAACAAAGGGTACGTTACTCTAGAACTGGAGAAAACATTAGGAACCGTTCTCCTAGCAGGAAAGTGGGGTCAAGCAAAGCTTAGAGTGTGGTGTCTGGTTTGCTATTTTTCTTCCTTTCTTTCTGTCTCATTGCGCAATACTCCCTCGAAACTTTTTCCTTCCTCAATACCGGGAATAGGACCTTCATTCAGGTGCTTAGCAGCGAAACACTTCAGTTGATACAGGCAACAACGACCTTCACGCGTCCATAACTGGGCAACAATGAAATGTGGCAGCGTGGAAGTGACAAGTCGTCTCAGTAAAAGACCACATTTCCATGACAGCAACGGCTCCCCGCGGACAAGCTTGCCCTCGATCGGGAAAACATCATTTATCGGAGAACGGCGCATGCACATACGGATGTGATCGGCTCACATTGTAGGGCCGCATTCGTGTACGCCCCGCATTTCTGCGCACACGCCGACGCCATGTTTTTCGCGAACTATGCCGCCGCCGCCACCTTTCGAAATCTGTAACTCCTAGAAGCGTCGCTTGGAAAGGGACGCCTGTTGGCTGACTCTTGGCCGCATTCCGTAAAGTCGCTTAGTGCGGAGAGAACATGCATTTCATTCATTCATTCATTCATTCATTCATTCATTCATTCATTCATTCATTCATTCATTCAGTCCATCATCCACATAATCAACAATGGAAATATTGAACTCCAGATAATTATTTGTGTTGCCAATGTACTGCCGCCTCCACACTCTCGTTCAAGGAAGGAAGGGAAGAAAGAAAGAAAGAAAGAAAGAAAGAAAGAAAGAAAGAAAGAAAGAAAGAAAGAAAGAAAGAAAGAAAGAAAGAAAGAAAGAAAGAAAGAAAGAAAGAAAGAAAGAAAGAAAGAAAGAAAGAAAGAAAGAAAGAAAGAAAGAAAGAAAGAAAGAAAGAAAGAAAACGCTAGCAAACGAATGTTCCATGCAATTCAGCTAATCTCTTTGGAAAACATCTCTTCAATGTTTTCGCTGCATATCATTGCGGCGCAAGTTAAGGCGCATGCAGAAAAACGAATAAGTAGCCATCATGACAAATTTCATTATTAGAAATAAGTTGTAATGGCATGCGCTTTTCGTTAGCGTAAAATTAAACAAAAACCACTCCTCTACCAACGACGACGATGCGAAAAACGCCATGTAGCATTTGTCGGGAACATTTAGACATGCTGGCACAAATCAAGCGGTACCATGTGTAGGCATTCCATTAGCCGCTAAGCAGAATAAAAAGTTAACGCAAAAGACGGCATCTTCAAGTCAGATATATTATATCACTGTTTGCGAGTGCTCTCCGGGCAACGGAATAAACGTACAAACCGTCAGTTTCAGAGAAGGGAGCTGTGAAAGTTGAATCCTGGTTGCTGATCAACATGCTCTATTTTTTTTAATTAGGTGTTGTACATCTTTCCTAATGTACTATAGAGCATATGATAATGTAAAAGACGCTTCCTTTAGTCTCTTTTTTCTGATGTTTGCACGTACTTTACAAAATGTAGTGCACTGAAGCGGTTGAAGAACAAAGGGATTGGCCTCGAGTTAGCGCAGATTCACACAGTGCCTTCATTTCTCTCCGCATCTCTGTCAGTTTTCTGCACTCTACGCACACACACAGAAAAAGGAAAAAGTCTGGCATTATAGTCGTTCGGGGAACGACTATAATGCCAGTGTTGTATTCCTGGGGGAGTCGTTCGGGGTCGTTCGGGGAACGACTCCCTCCATGAATACAACATCGCATGTCAGATTTGCAATCTGCAAAACCGTGTACAGACTCAAGACGAAAGAAAAAATATGGCTGTGTTAATTCCAGACGTAGCTTTCGCGCAGGTGGTAACAGAATCCGTTTTTTAGGAACTGTGAAACAACGACATCATTCCTTTCCAGAGAATTCTTTGTCTTATTTGCACGTAGATGTTTGTGAAAGTATGTACAAAGAATCAGCTCCAAACTAAACATTTGCTAAGCAGCATTCGACTCATGAAAAGCGATCGAATGTTCCTAAAACATTAATAAAACAGTTCAGCGCAGTGTATGAAGTTACATGCAAATGATAGTTTCAATCAAAAGTAAGATCGACGAGTTAAAGTTTTGGCGCCGATTCAGTTCTGGTGTCAAAACTATTTTCCTTTTATATTTCGCGGCATCGCTCCTCTCTTTGTGGTCGAATTTTGCTTCGGGTGCAGTTGCGTAAAAGTTTCGTGCTGATTTTCCAACAGCCGCCAGATTTTCTGTCGGTCGACGGGAAATCTCGCCTGCGTGTTCGTGTTTAGATAATCCGTCCAGCGTTAGTGGTGTAGAAACCTTCGAAATAGGCGGATAAAAAAAAAAAGCATGAACTCCGCGACGACTTTCCCTATGTTTCCGCTCAGTGGATGAATGCGAGTCCCAATATGTAACTTGGTGGGAAAAGAACTATAGAAATAGGCTTAGGCTGAATAAACAAACTCGAATGGGACGAAAATACCCGCATTTGAACACATATTACTTATTTTTTGTAGATGTGCGCTTTCAATCTATTACCACTCATTATTTTGTACCTAAAACATGTTTTCCCTGTTTTTCCGAAGTTAGTGTGCGTTTCATTGATCCACGAAAAGTTCCAGAGCAGACCTGTTTGTGCAGCAATGTGAGCCTATTCTTGTTTAGTGAGTATTTTTAATGAGTGCACTTAGCTCTGCCTCGCAGATTTTAGCGCGAGTTCTTTCGTTGGAAACGACAACAGCTCGGTATTCGTGAGATGACAGAAAAAAGAAACAGCACTATTTGAATAGGCTGCTTTGTTTTTCTTGCTTTCGTTTGATGGCTAACCGATTAATCGCACACCTCCCCTTTTAACCATCACCGTCATCTCCTGCATTGTCTTCTACTTCCGGTGGTTACTCGGTGAGGCGTAAAACATTCAGCGCTGTCGTATTACTTCCGGCCTGATTATCGTTCAGACGCAGTTGCAGCAGCTCACATTGAAGGAAGAAACTAGTTAGATCCTCTGCAAAAAAAGAAGTATTAATAAAAAAATGGAAAATTAACACAAAGAAGCCTTATATGTGGGGATCATTAACTTCTTCAGATCGGATAATACTGTAGCCAGCTCGTTTTACTGCTCCCTGCTTCCTATTGTGAGATGCTTTTAAAAAAAACGCGAGAAGCATGAATAGAGAGAAAAGATATGAAGGAAAGGATTTAGAATTGCAAGATATTTCGCTTCTCGCTGCACTATTTTGCTTTATTTTGTATTACTTAACTTCCGAAGCATTGACTTGCATTAAAAAAAAAGGAAATATGAATGCGGAGCAGAGCTTTTGAATAGTCCGGCTTTTTCAAGCGAAACGTTGAGCTTCGTGATAATCTATGGTGTTTCGTAAAAAAAAAAAAAAAAGGAGTCGGAATAAAAATTTAGAACACGAATGTTGGTCGTTATGGCTCACAGATTCGTAAGCCCGACGACGGCTGTTCGTTTTATTTTCGGCAAGTCTTCATCCGGGGCCTGCGCAATCATACATTCTGCTGTAGGCCGCTGCGAGCTTATACGTGCCGCGCTGCTCTAATCCGAAAGAGATACTGCGAACTGCTTTTATGTTTCCTTTACTTTATTTATTTAAATTTGAATATATGGCAACGTAGGCTGCATTAGAACCGCCAGAACTAAATCAAGTCGACACTCCAGCTAAAACATGACCGAAAATGAGGAAATAAGAAAAAAAAATAATCTAGAAGCAATTGGCACACGTATCAGTGGAAGCGCAAAGTTCCTCTGTAGTGTACAGGAGAGTAGAGAAAGACCTCGCACAAGTATACAGTCTCTGTATAAAGGGAGTCAAATAACTTTGATATTTTTTTCTTGATCTTAGTAGCTGAATTACAGATATTGTGTGCGGTGATGTAATGTAGACCCATGTTAAAAGTGGTATTCCAAGATTATATTTACTGACGCCATTCACTAAGACGAGCTACATTACATTATAACGCCATATTCCCTTGTCTTTATCTTTATTCTTCGTATATATATATATATATATATATATATATATATATATATATATATATATATATATATATATATATATATATATATATATATATATATATATATATATATATATATATATATATATATATATATATATATATATCCCGCTGACGTATTCGATCAGATTGGGAATGGAGTACACGAAGATCGGAAGGAATGCACGGAAATACGTGTAAGAATGGTCAACAAAATAGTTTTGAAAATTAAACGCAGAAAGCAACGAGCTAAATCTCGAGGTGAACGCAGTGTTGCCAGTAACAATGTTCTTGAAAGAGAAGTTTATAGCAGCGGGTTTTCAACCTTCTGAATGAGATACCGAAATTAGAGAAATTTCATCATTGATCGCAAACGAGAATTGGCCTGACAAAAAAATCAGAGAGCACAGGTGCAGATCCGGAGATAAAATTGAATTCATAACGAATATTAAATTTAAACGGCACGAGAAGGGGAGACGGTAATTCTTGTTATATTTTACTTGTCTGAACGTGAATAGATTATTGTCCATAGTGGTAGGCGCTCAATGACAGGCTACAGCAGCAGCTGGCGATTCTGAGGGGCTCTGAATAAATTTGCATTCGTGATCCAGACTACAATTTCAGTTCTGATTGTGAGTGATTCAGTAGAGCTTTCTAGTTGCGTCCTTTAATTGTATTGTGGCGGAGGATTTCTGGCTGAATTGCCAAAATATCGCTTGTATGCGGTATGCTGGTGTGAGCAAAACGCGACTGAAAATGTTTAGTACTTATACATTCATTTTTTTCTGCGGTCGAAAAATGAAATCAATCTATATAGGATCACACACTGTGATGCATCTGGTGCTGAATACTTACAAATCTTGCCATAATTTCCAAATATAAGAGGTATATCCTACCTCTATTTGAAGCGACGACACCAGAAGAAAAACCAGACTGGATTAGCTGTAATCCTAAAAATTGGCGGCGTATCTGCGTGCTTCGCTGCAAATGTCGTCGAAAGACGATAGTCTTGTGCCGACTGCACTGCATGAGCGGCATGAGTACCACAATTTAATAGCTGGGCTAGCCGCTGGGCTCGTTTTTCGGACGTTTTCCGGGCGTGCTTAGACGGACGCCGGCGTTTCTCCGCTGAAATTTGGTCGTCGGTCTTTTCTCTGCGTTCTCTGATCATGTCTTGTAGAGTGGGTCGTATTTCATCAAGCGGCCATATATGTTTTGCCTTGCCTGAGACAGCGCTCTTCTACGATGAATCAGCCGCATCTGGCTGGCATTGATAAAACAGAAGAGGACGCCATCTACAGCGCTACCGGGGAACATCGGCTTGTGTTGAACAATGCTGCTGCCAGGTGGCGGCACCACAGCCAGCCACAGCGTCGAAGTTAAATCACTGGGCGGAGACTTGTTTTGTACACAGCAGCGCCGCGTAATAAACACTAGGATCTTTATAATTACGTATCTATAGATTTTGTTTTAAAGGAACACTGTGAATAGTACTAAGGTATTGATGTTGTGCCTCAGGTATGCGTAATATTTGATTTTTAATTGCCCACGCTCACCCGTATGAACACATGCTCCTTGGTCAAGATTGGAGGTCGTAAGGCAGGGGGTTAAAGTTTGGCCAGCTAGCTGAATCGTGTGACGTGCCGACAAACAGAGAAACAGACAGACAGACAGACCAAAATTTCTCCGTTAGGTATCCCAAGAAAGACTATCGTCTTTAAAAAAATAATTTTTAACAGCAGAGCTTCTGTGGTGCAGGTTTGTCGTGTGTCGTACATAAAAAATTTTCATCATCATGAGCCGACACACACTCAGCGACTCCCCAGGCACTCTGTACCATGTTTAACAAGAGAAGCTAAAACGTGCCGACCAGCTCCGCGGTAACCCAGCCTTGCCTGCCTGCCTGCCTGCCTGCCTGCCTATCTATCTATCTATCTATCTATCTATCTATCTATCTATCTATCTATCTATCTATCTATCTATCTATCTATCTATCTATCTATCTATCTATCTATCTATCTATCCATCTATCTACGTCTGGGTGCTCTCGTGATCGCCTCCTTTACTTAGTGTACACGAAAATTAATATGGCAGGGTAAGAGGGTTTGATGAATATGGCTGTTTCGGTCATGACATGAATAACATGAAAACTCTGTCGAGTACATCATCAAACCCTTTTCTGCAGACACGTGTGGCACATGCCCGTATACCACAGGCCGTGGTATGCTGGAATGCGCCACAGGTGATTGACAGCTTATGTCTACCCAGGAACGGCTAGAAGCTAGAAGAGACATCGGTAAGTTAAATACGAAAGCGTTAAGAAAAACTAACGTCGACAGCGTTGACCCGAGGAATGCAAAGATTAAAAATAAGAATCTCAACAGGAATCGAACCCAAGCGTTCTGCATGGCAGTAAGGTGTTCTACCACAGAGCCACGCTCGGTCTTGAAACTGCTTTGGAAAAAGATAGTATGGAGTGGTAAAGTTGGCGCAACTTCAGTTGCGGTTGCACTGCTGACTGTCTAATTTTATAAAAAAAAGCAATAAGCCTTACATCTGTCCTCCTATAATATATGCGTCACGTCGGGTTAATGTCCGTTCTGGTTCCAGTGTTGGCTCCGCTTTATAGTAGTCTAATAGAGATTACATTTGTATTCCCATGATTAAGCAAACTACATTCAAGCGTTGCTCGAGCCCGGAGGACTACGCTAAGGAAAGTTACGTATGATGTTCACATCATCGCGCCAGAAGTTGCACTTGCTTTCGATAGTGACGATGTCTGTGGTCTAACGTGGGTGCGGGCGTTACGTCAGACCGTAAGTTTACGCTTTAGTAAATGCCAGTGTAGTCGACATTTCTAGTAAACTAATGCTGTGCATACTGCTACTACACTTGCAAAAAAAATGCAGCATACATAAATATTCGCCAGACTGCTTATGAAACCGATTCGCATAAGGCGTGGGATCTGGCGAATCTTTTTTTGCAGCGGAACTTAATCTTACGGATAGTAAACTTGAAGCGCGCATACATTAGGTGACGACTACGACAACTGACACATTTCGTTGAACTTGCGTCACTTTCTTGTGTCCTTCAAACAGCGACGAGAGAAAATGAAAACATAGGTCACTGTAAAATGTAGACATAGTGACCATGCCGCAAGAAAATCTGTAAATCAATAAACACGTCCTAGTGCAGCGCAATAAATAGCTGAGCCGACTTATCGATTAGAATGCCGCAAATAGTGGCGAAGAATCAGTTGATCTGTTTTTGCCATGGTATATTCCCCCCGATTTCCGCCGCGCTCTTATTTGTCTTTTACCCAACTGTGACTCAGATTGTTGACGAAGTTTAGAGCTCTGTTCCCGCTTTTGGGTCGCAAACGTGTGTATTTACCTAATTATTTTTGCAACGCCCGCAACTCTGTTAAAGCTGAAGAGTGAGTTTGATACGTGTTAGCTTTGCTCACGTTGAAATATGTTCCCCTGGAGCATAACATCGCAACTGCGTGCGCATTTTCGCTCCAAGTCACGTGCAGTCCGTAGGCGTAGCATATTGGCCTCCAAGTTTACCTAGATTTTTGTATAGAACCTAAGCGACACATAAATAGAAGAAATGTGACGCTATGGTAGTTGTCAAGCGCGTTCCTCTTCCAGCATTGTTTTTCGAATACGGTTAAAGTGAATCAGGCGAAGTAAACAATATATTAAAATATAAAAACAACAAGAATCAAGACCAATGAAAACATCTAAACACAACATTGCAACACATTCATTTTTTCAGTTCAGTTTTTCTTTTCAAACATAACAAATTCATGTGGCCGAAGCAGCATTTCCAGTAAATCTATTCATAGCGACTGATGCATGACAGCAGACAAGAATGAAGGAAAAACAGAAAAAAAATAAAGAAAGGTAAACGACCAAGAAAGATGACAACTTGAAATATGGTCCATGCTTCGGGGTATATTCTAAAAATGCCCGCTGTTACTGCCGCTGCAGGAACAATTGCTAGGGATGAACGGTGCGTGACAGCATTTTGTGGGGCCTAAATGGCCGCTTTAATTGCTCGCTCATCTTAGTCTAATGACTACATCTTGTAAAGAATAGAATGGGGGGCCACTTTTTGAGGAGGCTGCAGTTGCTTCAAAAGAGCAAAATGCCACGTGCAGATACAATATGAACTTGCAGGGTGTTCTCTCTGGAACAATGGATGTGAAATTATACACGAGTTGTGCTACGCAGCATTCACATTAAAGTGGAGCCGAGACACTAATTCCTAAGTGCAAGTGACCGTGGTGACGGAATGAGAATGGACAGTGAACTATGCTGCAGCTGCGACCGCATTACTGCGTCCTCCGTAATGAAACGCGCTGGTGTTAGATGCTTCGCCTATTGCTATCACCAGAATATGAAAACTGGGAAGGGGCGAAGCAGGTAGGGAAGGGTGTTTCAAATCGATTTACGGGAAACCTGGGGAAAGGGCGAAACATGCAGTGTTTTGAGAGAGATTTCTTTGATGAGGCACTAGTGGTGCCAAGCCTGAAACCGGTCATGAAGGGAAGGGGTGTTTCCGCTCCACTAACATCGTCGGAAAACTGCATCGGAATGCAGCTTACCCTAAAGTAGTGCTTCTTCTTCTTCGTCTTCTTCTTCTTCGTCTTGTTTCCTACATGCCCAGTTTCAGTTCCCTTACGGCATGTAGGAAAAGATGTTTCAGCTCCCCTAACGTCGTCGGCTATTCGGTGGGCCAGCTGTTGCCTTCGTCATTTTTAGTGTATCCGGTAGCAAGTAGTGGCATTTACCCACTGTGGCGCATACCCGTTTTTGTGATGGGCCGTGACTACACGACACACCCGGACGACAGGAGACTCTGACTAGCCTAGCCCCTAAGGTGCTTTGCGCCTAATAATAATCTCTGGGATCTTACGTGCCAAAACCACGATATGATTATGAGACACGCTGTAGTGGAGGGCTTTGGAAATTTCGACGACCTCGGGTACTTTAACGTGTAACTAAGTGCACGGGCCTCTAGTAATTCGCCTCCATGTAAATGCGACTGCCGCGGCCGGGATCGAACTAGCGACTTTCGGTAAAGGCAGCCGGGCACCTCAACCACTCCACCACCGTTCCGGCATTATCAACCCGGTTATCTCTTGACAAATCATTCAGGGCTAATAAGAAACGAAGTAGAGCTGTATTGCATCGGGTGTTTTCACGTCAGCAGTATCTCGATCAGTCACGTTCAAACTCCAATTAATGCGTGTTTTTTTTTATTTTTCTATTGTGATTTTCTACTTATACCATTGTCACAATGCTCGATATTTAAACACAATTTGTCATAATACTCAGGTACGGACAGTGGCTTTAGAACATCGTTAATTCTTATTTTTCACAGGACACGATCCAGATTCCACTTAAGTATAGCGACAATGAAAGGAGCATCTTCGTTTACAAAACTGTAACGTTGTTGTTCACCCTGAATACATCTCATCGAATCCTTCGAGGCCCCTTACTGTCATTATGAAGGTCCGAGAGAGAGAGAACAATACGAAGACTAAAAGTTCACTAAAATTTCATTGGCGTACGCTTATTCACTAAGCTGAAAGCCTTATTTTTGCAATAAATGGAAAAATGCAGCGTCCGTCGTAGACAACACGCATGGTACAAAATTTAGGTCACATTACGTCACGAGTGACATCATCATATGAAATAGTCACTCGGTCAAAGGTGTGTCAATGCCGGAGGTAGTGCAACACCACTTCAAGTGACGGCGCAGAAAGAATTGAAGGACGGGGAGTTCAACCATACGCGTGGACAGTTTGCTACCCTGCGCTTGCGGAAACCGACTAATGGGATTAAAAGTAAAACACGCTTGAGGAGCAGAAAGCTTTAAAGGGACACTGAAATAGCAAAAAAAAAAAAATGCCGAAGCTTGCGCTAAGTCGGCAATGCTTGAAACGGCGATCCTGCACTATTTTGAAGCGTAATCTGGTTGCTTGTAGGTTGTTGATAGGCTTTAGCTAGGTTAGTCTTAAGACGGTTGTCCACACCACACAACCGAGCGTTCACACCTCTCATAGATCTACGGGAACATCGCAGGGTTTCCATCACTTCGGGCTCTTCTCGCAGCCCCCGTTGTCTTTCCCGTTTCCAAGTGTGGCAGCCTCGCACAAGTCGTTACAAGACTGAAGAAAAAGCACTGCTGGATGGCCTTCTTTCTTTCTCATTACTTTTTCCATATTTGTTCCCTTTCTTTTTCTCTGTCTTTGTTTCTTGTATATTAACTTTGTATCTCTTTCTTGCTATTTCTTCTTTTCTCTTTCTCTTTCTTCCCGTTCTTTCTCTGTGCTTTTTTGCCTTCTATTTCTGCGTTTCGCTTTCTTTCTCTTTGTCTCTCTATATAATTCTCTGTCTTTCCATCTTTTTGTCTTTATTTACATTATTTCTCTTTTTTCCCTCTCTCTCTTTCTGTAGCTTTTTCTCTCTCTCTCTCTTAGTGAACCAGTTGGTGAGCTGTGGGATTTGCACAACTTCTGTGGCACATAGTCGTTAATGATGATAGGTTTTGATAGGCCGCATAAATAACGTGCAGCTTAAACAGCTTCGCTGTTAAAACGATTTCCGGCTTGTTACTAGACTACAATTTGGCAATACAGAAAACGCCACTCTTGTTGCAAGAAGACGTTTGGTAAGCGAGCAAACACGCGAAATGAAAATGCGGGTGTCGACGCCTCCACTAATTTTCCGCAGTAAACACCGCGACGTCATAGATATCGAAGGCGTCTACTAAGTCGTACGTAGGTCCAAATCGTTAGAAATGCAGTAAATTGCTCTCTGAGCAGGCCATAAACTTAACATACCAAGTTTCAGAAAATTTCGGCGAACCAATGTTGCCAGAATACAAAAAATGCGCTTTGAAATTCGTGACGTCCTGCGCGGAGATTTCGGCGAAAAATTTGAAAATGGGTCTTCGACCTTGGTTTTCTCCTTTATTAATTAGCATGTGATGGTAAAATTAATGACATTCGAGTTTTCAGAGTACTATTTATCAATCTAAACACTTTCATTGTTTCACTTTAGCTTCCCTTTAACGAGGATGGACGGACGACGATACAATTTACTGAGCACGTCAAAGTAATTCTGTAAGCGTTTATTGAGAGGATACGCCTTCGCCTGTGTTCTTCTGAGCTTTACCTTAAGGAACTTCGAATTTTTCTCCTCCAAAGAATTTTATATAAATTATTTTGCCATGGCATGATCTTGCTTCTGACGAAACAGCGAAAAAACTTGGAAGGATGTCGGCGTAATTTCTCATTTTGTGTTCCCTGTGATAATAGACTCTACGGCGCAAGGAGGCGGCTTCCATGTATACATATATATAGTTGTGGAGCACCGTCAGCGTGGTCTGGAGAATGACGTAACTCAGTGTGGAATAAATATCCGCTTATAAAGCGGAAGAATAGCGGAAAGCTTTTCACTGACCTTCGTGAACATGCGCGCTAGCCGACCTCAGTGCGGAAGTCAATGCGACCCTTTGTCTGTCGGCGAACCTTCTTTTCTTGGAAGAAAGAACGTATCCACGGAACAGTGTTTACGCGCCAAGGAGCGCTCCTCTTTACGGTGATACTAAGTATAAACTCTGGCGGTAGAGGTAGCGTGACGTCATATAAAGCTTCGTTACATCTCAAGCGAGTCTATGAAAGCGGTCGCACGGAACGACGAAAAGTCACGCAGAGCCATAGGAAGGCAAGAATACAAAAGGAAGAAGGCTGGGAGGTTAACCAGACACACGCAGAAAACGACCCACGGCAAGCGGCTGCACACGACTGTTATTGCGGATGCAGCGAGAAAATTAGGCAGATGATGACGAGGGCATTTATTGGCATCTCCTTTTGAAACGCGACAGAGACAAATTGCTGAATAGCATGCTTCCTCTAATGAAGTATTCTTAGAAGGGGAGGCTGCCTGTTTCAGGCCTTTTATTTCTTGATTGCAACAATTATAGTTTTATTCTATGCTTACGTATTACTCTGAGAACTCCAATGTTATCAATCTGCGGTATGCTTTTCTTTAACCAGCCCGTTATGTATGCTACTTTAATACCAACTGTCTCGCGTTTATCTACACTGCTGAACAGTGAAGGTACCTTCCTAGGCTGAACATCAGAATTTCTGGAATTCGGATGTTTCTTATGAAGTATTAATGAAATGAATGGGCTTCCTGAAAGAAACATACTGGTGCCACGCTCAGTTGTTTCTGGCTACCTTCTCAGTTGCCGCCATAATTAGTAGCTCCGTGGGGTGTGTGGCATTCTTCTTCCTGAGGGAGTTCCCAATTTTCACTTCCGGTGGCTGCATTTCTAAGAGACGGAAGTGTTGAGTTGTTCGTGTGCATTAGGCGGCTTAATTTATTGCGCAGTTCCTCGCTAAATCTTCCCTTCTCAACCGAGAGTGGTTTTCTGGCAAAGTATAAATCAGAGTTTGACTTCCAATCTTCCAACATTGATTGTTCTCGTGACATTCGTTAGCAATACATTCGCAATTAGCAGTTAACACAATTTTCAGGTATTCGGATTTACCAAATTAATTGAGCTCAATTTACGGCTCATTTTTACCAGCTGCTTTCTTTTTTTTCTTTTTTTTTTGTATTCAGGAAAAGCACTGGTGATAGCATTCCTTCTTGTCCAGCACTACGGTGTACAAAATCTTAAAACTACGTGCTACATTCGCGATACCATTGCAGTTTTCTGTTTCTTAAAACGATACTCCCGTTATATTTCCAGCCTTGGAAGCCGCGTATCTACTGTGGCAAGAGATAAAAGCTCTCAAATACGTTGTTAGGGGTGGCAAGTTTATACCGAACGCTGAAATACCAGGAGTTAAAAATTAAGGCGGTAGTTCTCTTTTCTGACAAATATCCGCTCAATCAATCAATCAATCAATCAATCAATCAATCAATCAATCAATCAATCAATCAATCAATCAATCAATCAATCAATCAATCAATCAATCAATCAATCAATCAATCAATCAATCAATCAATCAATCAATCAATCAATCAATCAATCAATCAATCCTTAAAATACGAGTGAATATTGCGCTAAGCCGTCGTGCGATACTACGCCCCTTAAGGTATTTTGACTTTAATTTCATGTTTTTAATAAGCCGAGCTGTTTTCATCTTCTTAGAGCATGTAGGCCGGCTGCGTTTACGTTAGTTTAACTCGCTGTGTTTCTCGTGTTTGTGAGTCTCCAAGGCGACTATCTGCTGCCGCATTTCCAGTCGCTATAATCGGTGCTCTGCTGCTTTATTTTTTGTGCTACGTCAACGTTGGTCATAAAACAGCGTGCGGTTGTCTACACAGCGATCGTCGATTGAGCGCAATGAGAAAGGCTATGCGGGATGATGTTTTTCTGTTAACTGCACCGGCATAAAAAAAGTTGCATGATTAATAACCGGCTATCGCTAAATCATACCCGGAAGCGATTCATCAAACAGCGCAGCAAATATAGAACGAAACGAAGATAACATCCACGTAGAATAAAAAAAGAGGAAACGAGTGAAACCCTTAGTACAAATAAAAATATACGGCAAGAATAGAAGAATAAGATAAAAGCTGAAAAAAATAAATGGTAAGCATATGATTTAAAGGCTGTGGGGAATGCGGAAGTTCATGGACTGGGTTATACGCCACGATATTAAAAGATCCCTAATTACATAGGAAGCAATATTATGTGCGGAGAACTTTAGAGGCCCGGGCTCCCGTCTCATGTCTGATGTCATCTGTTAACTGCTGTCGGCTCATGTCGTCGCTTGGAGACACCCATGCAAGACCATGCATCACATAGTGCAGCAAGGAGGGGAGAAATGTAAGTGAAGGTGAGGAGAAAGGAGAGGAGGAGGGGAAAGGGTACATCATAGCATAGCTACCTATGGTGTCACGCAGGCAGTAAAATGTATACCATAGCCATGTACAGTAAAATCACGTTATGTCGGACTTCACGTGTCCGGGACAACTAATTAACCGAATGTCGAATTATCGATGGTATCAAGAAAACAAATTTATTTATTTATTTATTCAAAATACCTTACAGGCCCAACAGGGCATTGCGTAAGGGGATATCAAAAGATTATGTACATGCACAGCTGAATACAAAGAATAACAAATTTGAGGAAAAATTGTAGAAAATTGTACAATGCATAACAGTGACAATGATAAAGAAAACACAATGGGAACTAAACAAAGGCAATGAAACATGTGAGATTGTGACTACACAACCGGCTACAAAAAGTGAACAAAATTTCTAAAGAGGCATTGAGTTACACAAATCACAAAAGCGAAGACATCTCTCAAGATTACACATCGAAACGAAGTGCATGTTAATATTCAAACCTACCTCGTGATTAATCTCTCTTTGATCAATGCTCTTTCATTTTATGGAGAAATACGTAAATCTAGTAATTATTTTGCATAGGAGCAGTACGAAACGCCGCTATTATCGCCATTTCTGACTTTGTTCACATTGTCAACGCGGCGCCCGTGTTGTGTCCTCCCTACGTCCTCGTCTTTCTCGCGCTGTGCAAACATGTTGATTCCAAATCACCAACTAGCCCAAGCTTCCGTTTTATCAAGACTCCGTGTCTTAAGCCGAAAGGCGCTCTGAACTCATACCAGATTACGTACCGACAACGTGATTGTGGATGGCGACCACGTCTTCCTGAAAGTCAGCGGCCGTTTCGGCTGTCCCGCGAACGCCGTGTTTGCTGCTTTGGCCGCTCTGCGCGCTTGGCGCGCTCCGAGGATCGTCCGAATTAACCGAACTGCGGCCAGATATGACCGAATTAACCTGAGTTCGATGCCATTGAACCATTGTATATGCTGGGCCGTGAGCAAAGAACGCGCCCCAATTACCTGAATTTACTTATTAACGAGTGTCGAATTAACGAGATTTTACTCTATAGTATAGCAACTGGGTGGAAAAGGGGAAGTGATGGTGAGAAGGAGGAAAGAACGAGGGAGAGGGTAAAGCATAGCATATCCTTGTATAATTCCGTACAGCACGTCGGTGGAAAAGGAAGGCAATGGTGAAGAGGAGAGATGTAAGGGGTGAGAAAGAAAAGGAGGAAGGGGAGTCTGGAGAAAAGCATAGCCTGTGTAAGTAGTCGCAAAATGGAAGCGAGGGTGAGGAGGAGGGAAAGGAGAGGGTGCCACTGCATCACAAATAAAGGTTTCCTTTCCCGCGATGGACGCCGAGAAGGCAGTACGTTTGGAACGCCAGCGCGCGATTGCCCGTGAACGCCAGCTTCACGGAAGGGCAGGCCGTGGACGGACTGGAGTAGCGCACGGGCGTTTGTTACGACCTTCGCAACGCAGCCATTCCCGCCTCCCGCCACCGCCGCACCGCCGCGGATGTCGCATGACCGTGCCGCTGCGTTATCCACTGCCGTCCATGCAAAGAGTAACGGCGAACACACGCTCGTCTCACAGGATGTTTGCTACAACGTTGGCTATCTCTAAATAGATGGTGTGACACGATGGAGACAGGGATTCATGTCGGCAGTAAATTGACGTGCGATTGCTTCTCACTGGCTCAGTAGCTCTCCGTCATTAACGGGATTCGATTACGCGGTCCGATGGCTCTTCTGCTATGAAGTGCTGCCTTGAGAACGAGCTCGCGCATTCGATCGCACACAGCGCAGAGAGCGCATTCCAATGCGGAAGCAGAACAAAAACAGCCTTACATGGTGCCATGAGTGCGCGTTGAAGAAAGATCCGCAGGTAGCCGACATTAGCGCGCGTTCCTCCGGCACAGACTCCTTCGATCGCACGGAGCCATCGTGCTGTTTTTGAACGCTTTGAAAAATTGTGTTAGTGATCAGTCTTCGGGATCAAAAGAAAACAAATATATTCTTTCACGTGGAAAATGAAGCGGAAGTACTTTACTAAGTTCCATGTTAACGCCAAATTTCTTGTTATACGTGCTTATGCTGTGTATGTGGGTGAAAAATGGAGCGACGTACCCCCTTAATATGGTGCGTTTTTTTTTCTTTTTTTGGGGGGTGCGGGGTGTGGAGACGAAACTATGTACGTTTTTTTTTAAGTTTTGTATTTCTGAAACTACGTCGACCATGCGAACACCACACAGACAGTATTAATGATCGGTGGTGAACGTAATATGTGGTGTTTTTGATATTTGTGTTTTGGATGCGCGACGCCGGGTTCTCATGCCGTCGTTTGGAGCCGGGGACGCGGGCCTAATTAAGCGCTCGTTGGTGACAGAAGCAGAGAGAGAGAAAGCGAAAACCAAAGTGAAAGCCACCAACAGCTGTGCCAGAGACGCTCCTTCGATTTACTGCCCTACAATGCCCACTACCTGGACTAATTCGGTAGTCAGGGTGCAAATTCTATTTACTCTTCTGCATCCAGTATATGCTAGGTGTACATAAGATCATACAGAAATAGATCGCAAGATTTTAAAAAGTACCACAGGAATTCGTTTCCTTGATTACATAAAACGCAGAAAAAAATTAAGCATCAACTGCAATATGAAATTAACAAGATAACGGGTCGGCGGACAAGTTGGTTATCGGCCATAATAATGGAATTACGGTAAGACAACGGTAGATAACCAATCCACGAGGAACAACAGCTGTGTTTTCTCCTCGTTCCAGTGTATCCGTTGTCTAGCGCTGCCTTACCTAATTAGGAAACGAACAAATGGACCCTGTACGAAGCCATCTCATTCACGAGAGACGCTGGTTGGTCCCAACTTACCTGCGCTTACAGCCTTGGTGTCACAGAGAAAAGTAAAATAAGACAAAGAAATAAACATAAGAGAAAAGGGAGTGATTCAAAAGCTCGCACACAGAACTGAGAGCGCAGCAGGAATCAACGTAAAGCTCTGGCCAGTCAATGTTCTCGCTTCTGCTGTCTTAGAAAATGCTTTAATTTGCACTTTACGGAAATTGGCTTCATTACTTTTTTCTTCTACGTTGATTCCTTCGCGTCTTTTAGGAAAACTCGCGCTTCACTGAACACGCAGATTCGTCCATCCGGGTGCAGCGACATCCTTAAAGCTCTATGCATATCCAGGTGAATAAACTTTATCAACATCAATCCATCAGCCGAATACATTATTGATGAGTACAGAACATTTTGCTAAGTAGTGATGAAAGTACTGATGGTGACTACATCTATGTGACTAAGCCATATATTGAAGAAAAAAATCCGTAAACAGGGTGTGTTCTCGAGCCGACGTTTCCACAAGTGGTCTTGTATTTGTCAAGCCTAGAACTGATTTCCTTAGCGCTAGCGTGTACAGTCGCGCTTAATATGACTTGCAACACGGTAGCGCGTGGCCTCACGAGTTCAAAGATTGCGCATGGCTTCCAGTAGCTCTTATTTCCATTACTAAACGCGTTTCTCTCACTTGGGTAGGACCCCAAATAAGAAAATAATATTTAGTTGTTGAAATAAAAACAATTTGAAGCCATGCGCAACCTTTGAACTCGCGAGGCCACGCTCTCCCGTTTTGCAAGTCATATTGAGTGCGCTTGTACATGCTCCGTACCCTCTCCTCCAATCCGGACAAGGCAGGGAGAGAGGGCAACCGTGGGTGCGGGAAATGGGGCTGCCGTGACGAATTGTGTGATTAAAAGAGAACAAGTATGCCGTGAATAAAAAGAAATAAGCAAGGTGGGGGGGGGGCTAGGCTTTTCGCTGAATCACGGTTGCCTGAGGAAGTAACACGTAGTGCCAACTTTTTGGGCGCTACAAGGAAATGAAATCGACGTCGAACGACACGGGACAACACGAGCGCGAACTAACACCTCTTTATTTTTACAGAATCACGACAAAATATATACACACACAGAAAGGGGCGGAAAAACCAAAACAAAAAAATTTACACCATCTTCCCAAAGGGAACCCTGATGGGATGCGAAGCAGCAGCGTTGCGCACGGGTGGCGTCACGGGTTGAACGGCGCTAACGCGGGTGCTGCGGTGAGCGCTGGAAGATTCGTTTGAAGCGATGGCTGGCGTACGTCTTGTCGTTGCGCGTCAGGCGGCAGCTGCGGGCGCTCCGGCGAGTGTGCGGCAGGCGAGGGAGAGAGTGACGTCAGCGCGCACTGCGATGGGAGCGTGACGTCAACGCGCAGCTGCGGCATGACCTACTTGGCACCGCTCCAACACTTGCGGCGAGGGGAGCGCGTTGCGGCGCGTTCGTCCGTACGCACGGAGGGACAGCGTTACACAGCCTAGTCAAATAGCTGCTTCGCATCTAATAGAAACACTCACATGCGCAAGAAGTACACCAAGAGATATACTATCATCAATCCGGTGCCCACGTGTCTCGATGTCTATTAGCTTCTCTGCCCTGAAGGAACGACACCTCCGCTTCTGTAAATGGTAGTTGCCAATATTGCTCAATAGTTGCCAAAAATCGTGCGCGCACGCCGTAGCTAGAAGCCTGATGAAGCTAGTAGACAGATTAAAAAAAAGTGATTACCCAAATGCCCTGATAGCCTCCTTGGCTGAGAAGCTGTTAAAGGGCTTCAGGAATACTGATAAGACAGACGAACCGCAAAAAAAAAAGAAAATTAAAAAAAACGGCCTATTGTGTTGCCATACATTTACAACGTTTCCCACGGACTAAAGAAAATCGCGAACAGGTTCGGCATACCCATGATTTTCGCGGCTCCCAACAAATTAATCTCACTATGTCATAAAGTCCACAACCAGCAGCGTTCTAGCAATTTGTGCAGCGTCAGCCATTCGGAGAAGTTCACTGCATACGAAAAATAAGTTGTGTATTGTGTCACCCGTTCGTGCGGAAGGAAGTATATTGGTCAAACCGGGAGGTGCATATATACACGACTGCACCAGCATAACTATAACTGGCAGGCAGATTACTCACACCGGAAACATGGCTACTCATTGCAACAGGTGTCAATGGCATCCGAAATTTCATTGCACCACGACTGTATCACGATGTAGTAACTCAAAACAGAAGAAAGGGAAATCATGGAAGCCTTCACAATGTACAGGGCCGGCGTTGATACCTGTGTTAGCACTCCTTCGCTATCATTAAAGGGACACTAAAGCGAAACAATGACTTGGTTTAGATGGAAAAACTGCGCTCTGAGAACTCTAATTCCATATGTTTTCACTATCCCAAGTTCGTTATTAGCGGAGCAAATCAAGGTTCAAGTTTAATTTTTAAATTTGGCGCCCATATATGCGCGCGTGACGTCAGAAATTCCAAATGTATGTTTCGTATTTTCGCGACATTGGCTCGATTAAATTTTCTGAAACTTCGTATGCTAGGTCTATGGCCCACACAGATGAAAATGCACCTCATTTTTATCGATTAGAAGCTACGTAGGACTCAGTAGACGCCTTCAAAATCTATGACATCACAGTGTTTGGTGCGGCAATCTCAAGGTGGCGTCTCCACCCGCATTTTCTCTTCGCCTGTTTTCTCGCTTACCAAGCGTCGTGTCGCGATAAGAGTGGTGTTTTCGCGATTGTGAAATTGTGCTTAACTAATACGCGAAAAATCGTTTTGCCCTTTAGTGTCCCTTTAACATAAGCGGAGGTGTCATTCTTTCAGGGCAGGGAAGCTAACAGACCTCGAGACACGTGGACGCCGGATTGAGCATAGTGTATCTGTTGATGTATTTCTTGCGTATGTGTGAGTGTTTCTTTCTGTTCTGTTTTTTCCGCCTCTTTCTGTGTGTGTATATATTTTGTCATGATACTGTCAAAATAAACAGTTGTTAGTTCGCGCCTGTGTTGTCCCGTGTGGTTCTTTCTACGTCAATTTGTAGCGCGCAAAACCTTTACACTATGTACAACCAACTGGCCCCTACCCTGGCTCTTCTAGACGAAACACTTTGCAATGGTGACTCCTAGAAGGAGGGCTTAACTCTCATTGGTTTTCGTTGTGTATGTACGATATCGAATGAATTCAAGAGCCACCTTGGAAATGTTTATACCTGCTGGCTGGAGTGCATTGAACTTGTCAGTAAGGTATGACTCTATCTATTTTTACAAAATTTTGTTCTGTGAAAACACGAACCTAAACTTCCACCCATCGACAGAGCATCCTCCTATCATAACTCTTCCATTTTTACGTTGCTCCCTACCACTATAGAGTTTCTTCGTTCGTCGCAAGTCATCCCACTGGTCATTTCGCGGCTATTGCTTAAGGTGCTCATTTGCCGGCGAAGTCACGCGCCATCGCTCTTTTCAAGCCTGGTCCATTGCACAGGGTCGTTCGAGACGCGGAACCAGGGGAACACCAGGTCAGACAGTGCAACGGCGTAACGCCATGTCCGTATAGACACACGGGTGACCCTGGTGGCGCCGCTCGACGCGGTCCCAGGTGTTTGCTCCTGCTGCTGCACTGCGCCCGTTATCTCTCGTTTTCGTGTGCCGCTGTGTGTGTGTGTATATATATATACGCCTCTAGGTAATAGAGATGGTGGGAGCAGGTCGTGCGAATAAAATGCCGCTCGCTGGGCGACGCGATCGATGACACGGCCCACAAAGACGACGGCGGCCGAAGCAGCGGTGCTGTATAGCGGAAATGAGCGCCGCCCGCGGTGGTGGACCTTCCCTCCCTCATGGGCGGCAATGCATGGTCGTGACTACACCGAAAGCGGAGCCAGTGAACACGCTGTACATGCGACGCTAGAGAAGCCACTAGGGCGTTGTTGGCGTGCGTGTATACGCCCCTAATAGTGTATAGGCGAGCTGGTGCGCTCTCTGCGACGCGGTTTTCCACGAGCGGTTAGGAGAAAGGGATGCGCGAAAGAGGCAATAATAAATGAAAGGTGGGGAGGTTAACCAGGATTGAGCCCTGTTTGCTGTCCTGCACCGGGAAAGGGAGGAAAAGACAGAAAGAAGAGAAAGTAAGATTGTTGAAGTCGCTTACATGGTAACAGTTCTCTGTCACAGCAGTTTGATCGGACCGGTAGACTTTGTGCACTTAGAAAGAGAGATAGACAGAGAGAAGGAAACTTGTGTAGTGATTGATGTAGTTCTAAATCCTGAGCTAAGTGTATCTGCACTGCTGTGAAACCTGAGGAACTGCATAGCACGGGTAGCCAGTGATTCCGGTACGTAGATTTTCCCACCGCTCCGTTTTACTCTACCACCGACGACGTCAATATTTCAGGTGAAGATGTACGGTTTTCCGGGAAGGAATAGAATCTTGTTCGCGAACTCAGCGTGTGACAGGCACATAGCTTTTTTCTGCGCTTTATCGACCTCCTGCTTGTTGGAATACGTGTAATCTACAGCAAGTTCCGTGATGCTTGTTTCCTCTTCAGATGTAACGAAGAAGCGCCGGTGGGAGGAGCAATCGCGCGCTGTGTGAGCTGGTGGCGCCCTCTATTGCACGGCGCGGACGTTAGCGACATGTTTCCGAAGCATTTTTGGCGATAATATGTTAATAATTGCTATTATTTCTTGATTACTTCTGCTAAATTTATTATTTTCGAGCTCGTTCGTTCATTTTAAACCGGTTTCTAGCATAGGTGATCTTGCTTTAGGCTGTATTGAGCACTTGACTGTAAGCGTGATCACACCACATGAGATCTACGGACGAGAAGGTGGGCCTATAAAGTGGTACAAACATAAACGAGGAAATGTTGGGGTGTTAATGAGATCTTATTGTCCAGTTTACTGCCCTGTGCTGGTGCGGTGACATAGGTGTTGAAAAATTGCAAACCGAGGGAATAAAAAAAAAAAGCCCAATAAATATGCTTCCATTAGAGGCGTTCAGACATGTTGCTGTATCGGAAGAAGGGCACTATCACTTGCACGGTCTCGTTATGGAGTCCGAAGTCTTGTAGTTTCCTTAACACTTTTATTATGACAGGCTGGTCCTCGTTGGGCGGGTTTCCCTCCATCAATTTTACTGCAGGCACAGGCGCAGAAATCGCATGTTTCTTTGTAGACTTGACGGACTGGTTGAGTATAGATATACATTTTGGAGAGATATTGTAGTATATGATAACGTCAGTTCTTTTTGCTTCAGGTCAAAGACAACGTTCGGGAGGATGGTTTTGTGTTTTTTGCTGTATGATTCTTACGCTTTCATTTATTGTTATTGAAACAAATCGAAACAAAAAAGAACGCGTGATAATATTTAGTCGCCGTTGTAACGGCTACTCCTTTCCACTTGATAATAGGAGGAAGACGAACAGCGTAGCAATCTTCGCAATAACGTCTCAGGCTCAGAGAACCTACTTAGCGATTGCGACGACTGCAAACGTCTTTTATCTGTTTACATATTACACTTGAAATCGCTGCAACCAATTAGGCTCCGTCCCTTCCTTCCGTAGTCAACGAGAATGTCTTCTATCTAGTGCGCCCCAATAGTGCTGCATGCCACTCTCTGGCATTTACTGGCTGCAGCCCCGGAGTAAGCCAAAATAAAGTACGAATCGCGTTCGACGGCGGGACAAAGGTCGTGCAAACGAGCAAAGGCTTACGCAGGACAAGCGCCGTTTCGTTGTTTGGTTATCTTCGCCTATCGCCTGTCTTGTTTACTGCAAAGAACGTTGTCCAACGCGGGGAACTCTTTGTTCTCTTTGAGTACATGGCATCGAAGCTTAGGATTCGAGGAGACAGCTTGTTAGGCAACTTCCGGTGGCGTGGAAACATTAATGGCCGGACTTCCGGCTTCCTTCATTGCGCTGCAGGGTAGCGAATCGTGATGCAGCAACCTCCTTGCATTTCGTTTCCTCTCTGCCTTTCTCTTTAGCTATGGCACCGCGTCGATACGTCAATGCATACTTTAAGCCTATGGTCTTAATTACCACAACAACATTCGTGGACAGGGTTGCCGTTGGTGGCTACTTTGCGCCAAATTGGCTGCTTTAGAAATCTGTATGGCTACGAAAATTTGAGGTTGGCGCCATGGCTACTTTTTGGCTACATTGAACTTCTGTTTAGGCGCATTTAGTAGCCGATTCTCGTATTATTTGCAGGTAAAAGAACAGGAAAGCCTAAATATCAGCCACTGTTTTCCATTTTTTAGTCGCGTAAACTAATGCGCGCGCATGCATTGGTTCCAGCAATGAAACATGCGCAAAGCAGCACCCCGCAAAACAAATATCAGCACTAAGATGAAGCTGGTCTGTTATTATCGTAAATCTAGTAATCAATCTAGGTCTGTGTCTTCAAGAAAAAACTGCTTAAACATGTATAAAGTTCCCACTGACTTGATGGCGGGAATGATATAAAAAATTACCCATGTCTCTGGGAAGAACTATCCTGCATAAATAGATACAGACGCACTCAACTTTACTAATACGACATAGTTGCTGTGCCACCGGGTGCAAAATATGATTTATGGAACTAAATGTCAGAAAAAAGCAAGGTTATTCGTCTTCCGGAACACTAACATTCTGCTTATTTACGCCTTGAAAAACATTACATTTTATGACCTGTGACTTAATTGCTATGAATATATGTGCTCATATATATATAATGCATTATTAACAGGAAGAATGCGATCTTCTTTCTGACTACAGCCGAACTCTTAACATACAAGAGCTACGAAATGCCGCCTTTGCGCTCCCTCTCTGTAGGAGCGCATCAAGCCGCTTGACCTTATTTCATAGAATATATACCAGCGAAGCGTGCTCCACGACCGACTTATCACCGCACTATGGTTGAACCCTTTCATTATCGCTCTGACGTCATTCTATTTTGTAAAACCGAAGCTTACTAGTCTGTTGGAAGCCTGTTCGTTGTTCTTTTTTACCCACTAAATTCTGTTTACTTTTTTGTTAGTGTTTTATGCACCCACTCCTCAGCAATGCTCTTCTTGGCCTTGCGTTAAATAAATAAATAAATAAATAAATAAATAAATCCCTTTCTGCCACTCCCCTGTGACTTGAAGAGCAAGATGGAAAGAAATATTGTCTTATTGCTATGTTTTTGCATGCCCAAATTCATATTTATTTTGTGAGTGAGTGAGTGAAACAACTTTATTGATGATCCGGCACAAAGGGGGGAAGGGGTAAAAATTCTAGTCATAATACCGTTTTCTTGTATTTGGCTACAAATTTGGCGATAAAGTTAAATGACATGGCTACTTTGGCTACTTTTAGCTTGAATTCTGATCCTTTTCAAGTCTACCCAACGGCAACCCTGTTCGTGGAGTCTTGTTTAAGGATCGCGAGCTAAGTCTTCCCATCAAACTCTGTGTCTTCACGCAGGACTTACACGAGAGTTTTTGGGTCATTGCTTTCCGCCAATTTACGGTCCTCTTATGACTCCACTTGGAAACTTGGGGTGTTGTGTGCGGTGCAGACGACGTCGTACTTGCAATAATATCTAAACTTTGCTAATCGTAACAGTTTCGTGTATTTTAGTGCTTTGACATTCTTCAATAAAAAGTGGCTAAGTAGCATTATGATGAGAAATGAGGTTGATGTAATCTAATTTGCATCCCAAACTATTGAATTCCTTGTATAGCTATTATATTAGCATATTGGGACGGCTCTCCGTGTGCCTGCCTCTTTGCCACAGTCTTTGAGAAGGCGATAAAAGCGCCAAAGAACTGAGTGCTGCTTTTTTTTCTTAACTTAATCGACAAATCAAAGACAAAGTTGCTAGCAATTGAGCAATAATTGTGTTTATACCTCAAGGTACCGTATCCTCGCTATAAAAAGGGGAGAATTTCGTGACCGACTCAGGTGGGGAAAGTAGCAGGTGCTCCATATAGATTAGCGTGAACACCAACATTCATGGCAATAGCACGAGTGCGAATTCTGAAGCAATCGAAACGTAGGAAAGAACAAGAGACGTAAACAAAGATGACTGTATGGCGTTACTGTTGCTGTTAAATGGAAACAGTGTGACGACCGTACAAACACGTGGTGAGAACATATGCAGTGTATAACCAATGTAATTCTGAAGGAGTTCAAGGGTAGATCAAGACTCGAAGTGATGAGAAATGGTTGAAGAAGTAACATATCTAGCGACGTATCGCTTTCAACGACTTCTCATCTCCCTCGATCTGATCATTCATAGAGGGTATGCTATCATAAAAACACAACGACCTCGCAGAACCTCCAAAGGCCACGCTAGAGGCAGGGCTCAGTTTACGCTTGGGGTGTCGCAATCACAAACAGTGCGATATCTGGAGTGCTTTCACCGTTCGCTGATGACAGTGTGTCCGGTCATCGAGTATATACGCTGTCCTAGCCTCGAGGATCAGACGTCTCCCATTTTTTTCTTCGTTTTATAGTGTCGTCGTGTCGGTAGACGCATTGCCGAATCAGAAGTGCCAGCGTGAAGACTGCGAGGTCTCACTCGCACAATATGCAAATACAGCAGAGATTCCACGGCGCTCCTATGGCGGCCGCCAGAAACGAATGTAGAGAAACTAAAATTATACGTAATTAAAAAGAGCCCGTCGTTCCGGGGCGCACCTTGGATTCCCGATCGAGAGGGCCCCGCTGCAGGTTTCGATCGCGCACCTCTCACACTCCTCTTCAGGTTACGCCTCCTAGTGACGTCCATCCCTCTTCAGCCGCTTACGCCCCCCGATTGAGAGAAAGAAAATATCTGACCAATAAAACGAACTTCGCTTTTATGCGGAACCGCTGAAAGGAAGGGCCCAGTGTTCGCCGCAGGGTTGGCGATCTGGAACGAAAGCTCTTCGAGGCTCTTCGCTCTCTATTGTGCTGCGTAGCTATAGGCCCTTGACGTGGCGCGTATGGTGCTCCCGTCTCGTATGGGAAGTAAGGAAAAGCAGGAAACAGAGGAGATGGGGAAGGGATGGTGGTTAGCCAGTTTATAATAACCTGTTCGCGATTCTACGGAAGGAAAATGGATGGTAGGAGTTGTCAAGCTTGACACTTTTGTGCAGCATGCTTGATCACGGCCAGAATTCTGTTATTGTCAGGTGCCATCTATATAGTGAGGGCTACCGATGCCACCGCGAATGCATGAACATCCTTCATTTCTATGAATTAGAAGCTCCTTAAGCTGGCCTGGATGCATCTCTGTGGACCGATGAACGCCATCTAACCACCTCGCGCATGGACGACCGCGTTTTCTGCTACCCTACGCATTTAGCTAGCATCTATTAGTTTTCGCTCCATTGCACCGACAGCCCCCATGTCATAAGTACAGTAGGAAGGTAGAGTTTCGCTGCTCCTGCTCCGAATGGGTGGACTATGTGCTTTCAAAAGTAATCTTAGCACAGCCTTCCCGTGTAGACATAAAGGGAAGAGAATTTATTATGCATATAGTGTACAATGGGACAGTGTTTGGGAGGGTTGCCAGGATTGAGTTGGGAGCGTTGGGTTGGGTCTCTAACATGCTTCTTAATCAGGCTCGTTTACGTTAAGAGATGCTAAAGAACGGGTACCTGCTGTACTCGTTTCATGGAATGATTTTCGTTCAGTAAATGTGAAACAGCCCACACATGAAGAGCTGCAAATGTTTTACTATTCACATTCGTTTGCCATGGAATAACAGAACTGTGCAATGTACGCTACCTAAAGAACCTCGCTTTCATAAGTATAAGCCGTATCTACTGAAGCGACTTTCACGTTCTTTTTTTTTCTCTTATAAAGCCATTTTATGCTCCCTAGCCTGTTTTTGCATTTTAGCTTTCTGCACTAAGTATACGGGAGTTTTGACCACGCAGATTCATGGGGCTATTATACGCAGATTACAAACACCTCCGTGGCTTCACTTTTGAGCCAAAACATTAAGAGCCTCACTCGGCGTTCAAAATGCCTAAATTGCGTTGCAAAGTACATCGCTGCAACAACTGCCAATGGCAATGCCTTCATATGCAGCACATACTGAAGTTAGCGCTGTACACCGTTCTCCTCGGCATCCGACCTGGATCATGGCTCGACTGGTTTGCTCTACCATTCCTATGCAACTAACATTCTCTGGCCAGAGCTCTTTAAGCACGCCAGTGATACGTTGGGCGAAGACTACTAGCTGACCAACAAGAGGGGAGCGCCGAACGTTATCGCAAAGAAAAGATTTTACAGCGAACATATATGTAGCTGGGGTCTTGTGTGCTTCCCCTGCATGCCAACAAAAACTCTCAGCAGTCCAAGAAAATAAACTTCGTTCGACACTCAAAAGGCGAGTGTCTTAACACTGAACTACCCACCCACCCTTGTAGAAAATGGACACACCTGAACCACAGGAATACGTTACACCCGCGGTGCAGGACAAGTCAGTGGAGGATCCAGAGAGGGAGGGGGGGGACGGTAGGGGGGATAACCCCCCTCCCCCCCATCACCACCACCACCACCACCGCAATCCTGGATAGGAATCCCCATGTCCCTCCCTTCAGTGCTTGTCGCCCACCTCCTATCACCGATTAGGACAAATGAGTGGGACGACTGTGAGCACGAATGAGCAGTATTTACGCTGCGATGGGGTTCTTGTGGTGATAGTAAATATAAGGAAGTCAGGAACCCCCCCCCCCTCCCCCCCCCACACACTCACTGGTTTTAGTACTTCAAGAGACCGCCCACCTACCCCCCTTAAACTGAGTGACTGGATCCGCCCTTGAACAAGTCCACTTCAAAGAAAAGTCTTTCTATGAAGGCTTCGTTGAATTTCCTGGCGGCGGAGTGAAAGCTCTTGGCACGACAAGATGTAAAGCCGACATGGAGAATTTTACTCATCCGAAACATTATGGCTCTGTGAAAATTCGATGCCAATGATGCGTTGCGGTGGTACTGCGATGTTCTTTTTAATGGGCCGCTGAAGAAGGCAACGACTGCTAGAAAGAACACGCCATGCCCATGTCGTCATGTGCCGATCCATTCAATAAATAAGTTCATACCTTTCTCGAAAATTCTGTGTCACCTTGGTGTCATGCGCTAAACCAGCTTCGTTGGTGATCCACCTTCACAAAATGGCTTCTCAAATATCTTTTCTCTCGCCTAACGCAAGTGTCAGGAATGCCATCAGACAGGTGGTTCTTCCCGGGAGCTTTGCACCGCGTGAAGATTCCCATGTCGTTGTCTTTTAAGGGCCCGATAGACTTTTCATTGAGATTCATGATTGTTCGTCTTGTTAGCAAAATAATGACACCGCAGCTTTCGCGGCACGCCTAAACATACCTGATCCTTCTCGTCAATTAATCCTAGGACAAGCATGTTGTTCTCTGGTGATGCCAGGATATCCTTCACGCTTACCAGAGTGAACGCTGCTTTCTTACGACTGCAAGAAACAACAAACCATGAGTTGAAGTAAAAGATGGTCGCATGCATGTCACCTGCGTTATCTGCTGACGCCATTCCTAGAGGGATGTCACAAATGAGACCGTAACGATGCCCTTTGACAGGTCAATGGTGCTCCGAACGCCGTCTCCCGTTATAAATTTGCGCATAAAAGAAAAAAAGAAAAACGGTATTTGAGTCCTTTGAATCAGCGTATGTAAAATCATTAGAGGAAATGTTCGCCTATTTCTTCTGCAGTATGTCCCATATGACGTATAAGGAATCTCGCGTTATTTGATACGCGACTCCCATATTTCATTGTGTTTACCTTGGTGCAGGTTCTCATTTCTTGGTCATCTTGATCGCGAATTATGAAAAGGAGCTCTTTGTGGCGTATGTTGTGCAAACCCTGATGTCACCAACAGTAAAAAGAAAGAAAGAAAGCAGACAGTGGGGTTCTGCACAAGACAAACATAATGTACATATTTCGAAAAGACAACACAGTTTTTTGTCATTGTTTTTGTTTTTTTGTTTTTTTTTGAGAGAGTCAGCAAAAGAGGCAAGCTCGAAGCAACCTCGTATGCACCCGTGACACCTCAGTTTGAGCCGAGAACTTTTTTTCTTTTCCAAAAAAAAATTGGAAGAAGAAGAATATCCAGGGGGACTCGGCACCCAGCCGGAAACGCATAGAGGGGTCGTGACGTGAGGGGAAGTGCCTTGGCGACCTCCTCGAGCGATCGCGACGTTGATGCACTTGATCTATTTCCTCTCTTTGCCATCTTGTCGCTGCTTTGCAAATATACGTACTTGGCTGCTAAGCGATGAGGCACGTTCCCAGACCATTGGAAATGCACCGCACGTATGTCTGCGGAGGAAGGACGCCGAAGCTCGCTCGCGTGATCGGTTCGCGAAAAACGCCCTGCCAGCAACTGCAGAATATGCCACTCAGCGGATATTTTTACCTTTTATGTTTAAATGTCCTTTCGAAATTCGCTGCTGCCTTCCATTGCTCATCTGGGCACTGCTGCTTCGATGCTCGTCTTTAGCATACATGTTGTGCAAGTCTTGAGAACGATAGCTGCCTGGCGAATGCGCTTCGCGCGTGCATCATGTAAGGTAGCTTAAGTTAAAGGGATCCTGAACTTGCCCTCGTGCTCGGTGAAAATTTACATACTGCGGTAAGCGGACGCTGCTGTGAACAGCGCAGCGAGATCTTGCAGTCGGGGGGGAGGGGAGGAGGAGAGTTTACAAGCGGAATGCGTCGTGGTCTTTTGTTCAAACGCTTTCTTTTCGTGAAGACGTTCGTAGTCACTCTCTTCGGAGATGCCGGTGCCAGCTTTGTTTCGTCGTAGACCAGTGAGCTGCTATTGGGCGATAGCTGACATGCACGGCGAGCAACGGTTTCGGTCAGACGCGCTTCTTGCCGCGGGGTGCCATAGCGTGCCAATGACTCGCTGTACAGTGGGCAAAAATTACCCAGCATCAACACTAGGGCTGCACCGAAATAACAATTATGTAATAGCGTAGATCTGTGGCGCAACACATGCTTGCCATGCAGAAGGCCTGGGTCCGATTCTCACTGAAACCGGAGGTTCTTGAATTTATTTTATTATAAGTGAGCGAACGCGTTTCACGGCCCGAGTTTACGCAGCTTCGGCCATTCCCTGCCTGTGTGGCATCTAAAGCGCTCGTCGGGACGAAAGAAGAGAGAAAGAGCTTAAAGCGTGTGACGCGACAAAATCATCTCACTTCGCTCGTTTTTCACGGACTGGTAAAATTTTTGCGGTGATCAATGAGGGAGGGAGGTAGGTCACACCGTTCCTTGTAAATTAGCCTAAGAAAATTAAAAGGTGAAGGCCATCTTGCCCTTTGTTATTCTCAGGCCACATCTACAGTATTCCATCGGAGTGCTGGATATATAGCTGTAGCACTGGGAATTTCTCTTAGATACACCATATTTGTTTATCTGTTAAGATTATTCATAACAAATTTTCATTTCCTTTCCCCCCGAGAGTTCTGTGCATATAACTGCGAGAACTCGGCCATCTCATCGACATTCCGATTGGTGCCGTCTCGTAGGCTCCTTACTGACCAACGGTAACCTTAAAAAGGCCTTCATTTATCCGCTAGCGAATTGCGAACCAGCCGGTAAAGAAAACGACGCTATTTAAATGGCACGCTAGAACGGGAGCATGGACAGAAGATCGCATATCTTTCACCTCGCACATACATTTCATTTCTACCTACGCAGTAGCGCTCCCTTAGCAGCTTTTGACGTGGCGCTCTAGGCACATATAAATAGCAATATCGACTGCCCAGCACAGTGAGCTTGGAATAGGCGGCAAACGGCCTATTTATCGCTCGCTTTCAGGAGGCTGTCCCCCCAGCGTAGGGTAGCCATCCGGGCATGTGCCTGGTTAACCTCCCTGCCTTCTCTCTTGTTTTTCTCCTCCTCCTCCTCCTCCTCCTTCAGGAGGCTGTCTTTCCAGCTACCTGCTGGTCGCTCACTGTTGGTTACTTACGCGGAACTAGGGCGCTCCATTTATTTTGCGAATGACGATTTTTCACCATATATATACTTGCGGCTAGATCCCGCCGTTCTGGCAAAAGAAGCTGCTAAGAAAAAATTCGTTTGGGAAGTTGCACAAGGAACATAGATGGTGCTTCAGCGCACGAGGCAACTGCGCTGAAATGGGCATCATCTTTCCGGGGTAATAAAGCGAAGGGCCAGTGTGGGTGAATGCCGGAAGAAAACAGGAACAATGTACTACGGCAATTCAATCATGTGGTTCTGCTTTCTGCACCATTCGGGCTAAGCGCACCTCGCTTTGCAGAGACCGATTTCTCGAACAGGCTTTACTGAAGGGCTTTTTGCGCAAAGAAAGGGAGAAGAAAAAGAGAGACTGAACGGGTTAATGTTCCGCCAGCTTCCACTTAAAGTACTACGCAATTTCTTACTCCCTAAAGATTTATAAGAGACGTTAAAGAAAAAGCACCCCATTTCCTAGCTTGTTTTCTTTCGCTATTCCACAGTTCGTTATACCTTTGTCATTTTTTTGCGGAAGAGTACCGGCGAACGCTGATTAAGTAAAGGGTTCGATTCCTTTGCGGCATCCAGCGGAAAAACAAACATGGACGGCACAGCTGGAAGTGGCAAGGCGGTGTTTGCGCAAGTGGCGTTGGCGCCTTGTAATGTAATCATTTTGCTTAGCCCGTATAAACACAGCATGCGCAGTTCGATCGCGGAACATTTGTGTTACAGTACCATTAATCTAGCCACACGACCACCGCTTCCCGAATCTAATTCTTGCTTTTTCTCGTTTTTATCGTCTTTAATAGCCCGCCCGGAGATGAAGTGTTGGTACTGAAAACAGCACGCTTCTTTGTATTGAATATTGTGCGCTGCCTTGAAATGCATCAGATGAAACATTTAAAACTGTGAAAGTTATATAAGTAGATAAAAATGTGGAACTTTATTCGGAAAGGCGCTTAAAGAAGTGACACAGGCGCTGGTGGTTGCACCAGCGCCTGTGTCATGCCCTACCTTGTCCTTGTCTGTTTTTAGCAATGTAGTTCCTTCATAATTGGTACCCAGAATTACAACGGCTTTACGAGAGCGAAATCTATTCCACTCGAAGGCTTAGGAAATGCAGCAAGCACCGAATGGAAGCGCCAGGGACGACTATCTAATCGGACGACGGCCTTACGACGACTCTGTTTATCTTCGACTTCATCTCTCTGCCGCATGTTAGGATAACAAAGGCCATGTACTCAGTCGGTGCTGGTAGAGGTGTTCCGGGTGTTGTTCGTCGCAGTTCGATTGTATGCAAATCTGTATCCAAGTTAGCAACGTGCGAATCGATATAAGTGCTATGGCTATTGTAGTGCAGTGCATGAGGCGGTTTAAAACAACGAAGAAATCAAATATGTGGTCTAGGAACTGTAGCTCGGTAGTGTAAAGGAGATTAGAAGGAGAGGAAGGAAAGGCCAGGAGATCAGCCAGACGTTGGTCCGGTTCGCATCCCTCTGCAAGACGAGGCCCCTTAGTGGCTAAGTGAGCCTGCTGTGTCCGTAGTGGCTGTGTTCCAGTTCTGTATATAATCGTAGACAGTCCACGCTGACAGCTTATAAGAAGACATTGAGGTCATGTTGTCCGAGAAACGGAACGCGCCTAGAGGACGTCTACGTGAAGTGGTCAATTTCTTACAGAACACTTTCCACTCCCCGAAAATGCCTCATTTCCCAACCTCAGAGAAGAATAAAAGCGTGTTATCGTATTTTCTTGCCACAAGAGATGTCATTTACGCAGGAGCGAACACACTCTGAAAACACAAAGTTTGAAAATTTGTAAGTTTGTTCTGATGAAAATGATGCAACATGTTTTTCTAGAATATCATTCTGCAATCCTCTGAGAACAATCGAAATAATTTTGTGCAAAATTTAGAATGGTTTTTTTTATTATAGAGTTTTAAATTGACCAACAGTTTTGCTTTTTTGATGTTTTGAGCTACAAAATTCCTCACTTCAAAAATTACTAGACAAATAAAAATGCAGAGGATAACTGTTAACATAAAGGCCTATCAATGCTGTAAATATGAACAAGCTATGACGTTCACAGAAGCAGAAATTGCGCCCCAAAAACGAGCGAGTTTCAAAAACACAGCGTTTTTCGAGAATTTTTAAAAATACATAAGTTGCCCAGAATTAGAGAATATTATATGAGCTATTTTTCCCTTACTTCTATTTGTGCCACGCAGAAAGATATTTATGATATAGAGCTTGCGTGGCTGTCAGCATGATCGCGAATTTACGAAAACGCACTCTTCGTAAAATGGCCATCGTCACCCGGCGACGCTTGTCGATTTTTTCCTTGGTTCAAAAAATTTTTTATTTGAAAACAAATTGTGACTTTGCGCTATTCGATAATGCGGGCATAATATACAAAATTACCAGGAAAATCGGAGACATCAAGTATACCACGTTTTCTGATCTTTCGTGGAATCGACCTATTATCAAAACTATTTACGAGTAACATACGACCAGCCTTATCTTCAAGAGATGTTTGTTGTTTTTCTGTAATATAACATATAACAAGAATATAGCACAATTAAAATTAATTCAGAGGCTGGAAGAATACCAAATATACCCGAGTAGTGCTGTCTGGCTTCCGCGTGAGACCGACCTGCAGCTAAGTTCACTTCATCTGCTTCCTTCCTTTCGCTGTTGCCATTCCGACGGACTGAGACCGCAGTGTATTTTTTTTCTTCGTTTTTTCTTCTTCTTTTTCTCTCCACGCTATACTTCGCGTTTCAATAGGCGCACTTTCTTTGACGACGCGGCCTTTTATATATACGGCTTCCCATGGTGCTTAACGGTGCACATTTTCAACTCCCAACTTTCCACTACCTCTGAGCAAACAAAAAAGCCCAAGGGAAACAATGGCGTTCATTTAAACTGGCTCCTCTCTTCCCCGTTTTTTTTTTTCTGTTAAATCGCTCGCACGAAGCCATCCCTCGCCTTTTGCCTCCCGTCTCGCGTTTTGCTGGTGCTGCGCACAAGCGCCGGAACTGCAGCCACTGGTTTTCAATCGACAAAAGCAAAAAAAAAAAAATAAATAAAAAAAAATACCGCGAAATAACGGGCCCACTTTACCGCCGCTGATTACGGGTACGGCTTAACGGGCCGCCGCAGTTTGAGTGATCCGGCAAAAGGCCTAGCGGGAGGTGGGGAAGAAGTGAGGGCGCGCGCTTTTATACTCTTGTGAAGCTCGTCGGCCAGTGTGTGGGCTGCACCTCCATCGGGTGGGACGGGTTACAGAGCGGCCGATATTGGTCGCCAGAGTGGGCTGCACTCTTGCGGCTTTGGGAAACGCTTTGGCGGAAGGCATTGGGATCTCTTAAACTTCGGTATAGTGGACACCAGAATGGAACACAGAACATAGCATACGTAGCCTATATTCCTATGGTAGGGAATACGAGGAAATGAAATTAAGGTCAGGTCATGTGGCCAGATAATAGATTGTCAGCTGGAAACTAGGAATGGACAGAAAGAGATGAGATGCGCTGCCGAGAACAGCGAAGGCCTTGGTGGAGCTACAAAATTAATAAACTTGAAGGCACCTCGAGCAGCAGCTTGAGCTGAACAGGCTGGGTACGAAAACAAAGGGAGGGGCTTGGTCCTGCAGTTAATCTAAAGGTAGGCTAATGACAATAATTGTGACTGTCGCGCCAATTATATTTTTACCTGACATTCAATGATATGTTTGCACAAAAACTTCGTAGTTTAGAGAAGCGTTTGGCAGGGGCGTATATTGGATTCTTCATGGGGGGGGGGAGGGGGGAAGGGGTTGGTCCATCGGAAGACGTGATAGGTCCTCTTCTTGGCGATATATTATTCTGGCAGCACGGCGCGCTGAGTGAAGAGGATGTGACATCGGCTGTTCTCAGTGACACAGCTTAATTCTTTGTCAGTTTCCCTTAAGTGGCCGAAATCTTGCTTCGAAAATTTTAGCTTTTGGTGTTTTTGCAACGTTCGCCGATTACAAAACGTCCAATAATTTCTTGCGAACCCCGGGTCCATTCTTAGACGGCTGTTTTAAAAATGGCGACAAGTTGGGCATGCTTAATTAAGGGATAAGCAATGGCTACTAATAAACACATGAGTTGGCTGCCTTCCTGCTTGCCGTGGTAGTTTAGGCGAGTAAGGTGTCGCGTTACTTTGGCTCGAGGGCGCAGGTTCAATCCCCGGTGAAATGCAAATGATAGCGTATGCTTACATGCAGGTGCATATTAAAGAACCCCAGGTGATGGAAATTAATCCAGGGTCACATTAAGCATATCATATTATCCTTATAACCGTATCGTGGTTTCAGCACGAAAAAGCCGAGCACTCCTAATTACTACTTCCGGCTATTGGATTTTGAAGCTGAACTATGTAAACGGATTAGAAAATCCCACGTTTCAGTTTACGTGGCAAGACACGCTATGCTTCGGCAATGGGAGGGTCCATTTCCTACCTGAATCATTCAACCATTTCACTGCGAGAATGGATGGTTTATTTATTTATATATTTTATTATTATATATATGAATAATGTACGGTTGCTGTATGAAATCAAAGAGCGTTAATTTTGCAGAACCGAGCTGAGCATTCAAACCAAAGTAACAGTACAATTATCTTTGAAAATGAATCCGTATGTGCAGCCCCCATTTTACAAACACGAAAACACACAGGCTCGCACTACCTCTCTTGCTTCCCTGCCCACATGGCCAAAGACGTCCACTCACAACAACCCAGCCTCTACGAAACGGCTCATGACCGAGCGCGAGAGCTCACCCTCCGTGACGATCTATCGGCCACTGAAGAGCTGGGCACAGACATACAGTTTAACGACACCTTGTTCACCTTCCACGAAATCACCTCTCACTATCATAACTACAGAAGCCAATATCCCTTACCACACACGGAACTCGAACGCGCGCAAGCGGTAGCCTTTCGCATGCTACAAACGAGATTGTACCCATCACGGGGCCGACTCAGCCATTACAACTCGGACATCATTCCACAATGCCCAGGTTCGCACAGAACTTTATTCTTCACTCCTGCACATGCTCTGGCAATGTCCCGCGTTACCTCAGGGACCTCTCGCCAGTGAGTCCGACTGGGAAGAGGCACTCAGGAGCTCTGAGCTCCACCACCAACTAAAGGATGTCCAGAGTGCCCAAGAACTGGCGGAACGCCACCACGTTCCCGCCCCGACTCGGGACGTTGCCTACTATAGCGGCTGCTAGGGTGTCCCTCATGAATCGCCCAGCAGCTTAAAGCTCCTCAGGACAGTTCGATAAAGTTCTTGACTGACTGACTGTTACTAGGGGCCGTAGCAGCCTCACTAAAGCAAATACAATAAGCACTGTGACAGGGACATCTGACGACCAATCAAAGGCCGAGAAGGTCATGAGGATAAAGGCAAGACATCGTCCCAGTGAAAGTAACTGTTATGAGGCTTCGACAAACACGCGATAACGCCCATGGATACAATGAAAGCTAAGACAGTGATGTATTAAAAGTCAGGGTCGACGTTAATCTCTGCAGGACAGCATGTGGATGTTTGTGTTCGGGTGTCTCATTATATACACACTAGAGGACGTATGACTACGATGATTATAAAAGAAAATTTGGCTGAAATGTCTCTTTGCAATAAATGTACGCGCGTTTTAATCAGGCATAAGCCGACGTCAGTTTTCTTTACTTAACAACGCTACACCTTGCTGTTATCCACCCGTCGTCGTTAGTAATTGTTAGTATTCGTAAAAGACAGGCAGGCGAGGAGAGAAGGAAATGACGCACATATCGGACAGTCGTGTGTTTAGTGTGCAGCCAAAAGATAGAAGGCGATGTGCGCACACATTTCCCTGTGACAGCAATACTAATTGAAACAGTAATCAGTCGTTCCTGGAAGCACTTAACTCACTCTCCCCTGGCTTGTATATGTACCCGCTCGACTTGTTCAACAGAGCATGCCCGGCGCAAACATTCCTTAAAGCGCGCGGTACTGTTCATTGCAAAGCAATTGGAAGCCCAGTGAAGCCCCCGACGAGCAAAAAAGCAAACTATGAGCCCAGATACAGAGCACGGAAGTGATGTGCTCCTCTGGTTTGTCCGAGACCGGCGGAATGTTTATCGCCAGGCGGCGCTGCTTGCTGTATACAGCGCCGAGGCACGCAATCAAGCGATGCGAGGCAAATGTTTGCCACGCTTTGCCGGCAGCGCCAGGCGTTCGACGACGTGATGTTCTGCTACCGCTGCGACTGCTATCACCGCTAGTAGCTAGACTGGCAATTTCAAAAACAATAGAAGGAAGGACAGAAAGAAGAAGGGAGAGCATGTTGGTGGCGAGAGCAGCAGCAGCGGCTAGGCCGAGCTCGGACCCAATTGGGCTAAGTGCATCGGGCCGTGGCGTCCTTGGGAAGACCGGCCTCCCCCGTCGTGTCAGAGAAAAAGGGAAAGGGAAGGGGTATCGGCGTCCCATTTGTTTCACCGGCCGTCGCCGTAGCGTGCTGCCGATTCTCCGGTATCAGCGATGCTCCCGGCAACCGACACGGCGGTGGACAGCGCTCTGTTAGCGCCCTCGGTTGGCGCCCTTCTTCCGTTTCCCCACTCCTCTCCGTTTCTAGTCCGGCTCTTACTTAACCTCAACTGCGCGATGTAGTCTCGCTCCGGCGGAGTGCGCTCGCTATTCTGCACACAGTGGCGAGTGCCAACCGCGGCCGTGCGGAACTTGCGTCTGGATGAAAGACTGTAAGCGTTAAATGCACGCGGGCTAGTTTACCACTACTGCGAGTCGTGTGTGATAGACGAGCGTGCGTTTTATTTGTCTACGCCTCGTGTTGTCGTTTCGTATTTCGGCGCGCTTGGCTTGGCTTCCATGCAGGCGTAGTTTGGTCAGCGTTGTTTACGACCACCGTTACTCGTCCGCCTGTTAGACCTCAAACGCCAACGAGGATGCGTCTGTTGAGAGAAACTACACTTAATAATTATATCAGACTTAGCGTTTCCCCAAGCGCGAATGTGTCCTTCAGTGGTGCGTGAAATGAAAAGTGCCAGATTCTATTCTTTTGAATGAGTACTTTTTTCTTCCCAAATTCCAGGACGCTGTGCTACCTTTGGGGTAAATGGTTAGGCGTTATAGGTTTCTTACAGCGGCGTTTTGGCAATTTCACACGAGTAGTTAATGCTTATGTACAACAGATAGAAACATGAAACATGAAAAACACCACTTTTTTTTTCAATGCCACTCTGCCTTCCAATATTGGGTATGACGTCAGTTGTGCTATTGATGACCAGTGTTGCCTGGTCGAAACGACAAAAAATAGCCAGGAAATGAAAAAAAAACTAGCCATAAAGTAGCCAACTTGATCCAAGGGCATTAAAATTAGCCAGGAGTAGCCATGCGCGTGTGAAAACAACCGCGATGTTGTTATTCAAGTAAGTAAATTCAAGATCCTTTTAGTGGAAATGTAAATAAATGCAGCAAAAACTCTTCAACATCACAATTTCAGTGATTAAAGCATAACTTGTTGACTTTAGCAATCATTTCGTGCAGGATGACAAAGTTTCTTGCGCTGCTGCAGAAATGACATTCTCTTCACGCATCTCGCGTCACCCCCCCCCCCCCCCCCTTTTTTTTTTTAAAGGCTAGAAGTACCAGCAACAACAAAAATGAGCACAGCATGAGTGTGCTGAAAATCGCAGTTGCTGTTATTGAAGCATAAATTGTAGCCGCTTCCGCAATCGCACCTAATCCTGAAAAACGGCACAAGCAGTTTGTCAGATATCCAACTTCTAATGTCAATGAGTTCAGAGCGTTCTAGATGCGGAGCGTTTAACTTGTCCTTATCACTTCTAATTACAGTTTAAAGTCGCGTTCAGCAATTAGTGTTCTGCGAAATGAGGCGCCATGCGATTGTTTCCCTCCTTAGTTCAAGCTACTTAATAAAAGACGTTTATATTGTGTAATGCAAGCGCCGAATTCAATTTTGCGATCTGAAGGCACTTCTTGGTCACCAAGTTTTGACACCGCATATGTTAACGGCATCAGCTGCGATGTTACAATACATTACTAATTTGGTTGAAATTGAGGCAAGAAGAGAAACTAGACAAACAGTAGCCAAGTAGCCAATGCGTTTTTTCTGCCGCCACTGGCCTAAACAAGTAGCCAAATTGGCGAAAAGTAGCCAAACCTGGCAACCCTGTTGATGACATACACTACACAAACTGTTCACAGTGAAGTGCAGTTATTGGGCGCTGTGGTTTTACCCTGTTTATTAAAATCGTTAACAAATTAACGTGTTGCTAGTTGTTTTAGGAAAAATATAAGTTGAACGAAACCTACCTTTTCTCTGGTCCCTAATATGTTTTATAACCGGAAATGTTGCTATGGATGCATAAACAGACTCAGCATAACAGGACAATGAAGTTTATCGTACCATGTGTTGTCCCGTACCATTTTCTTCGTCGATTTTGTTCACTTCTAGCGCAAAAAAATTTATACTATCGCAGGAAATCAAGCCATGCTGTTCGTTCAGGAACACTGCTTTTTATCTGTTAACATCTGGCGATCACTGGGCACTCTGAAAGTACAATATTCGAGCCCTTCCTTGCATGTTTGTTTTAATGATGTTCGTATTAAATCGGCGCTTGTAGCATCGCACTCTCACATGATATCGCGTCTTAAATATCGATGTATTCTTTCCAATCAATCATACTGGATGATTCTTGTGGTCCGGACACGCGTGGGAACTAAACTCCTTTGAAGGACACTTGCGTTATTTTTTTTTTCGTAGAAAGATTCCTTATATATAAAAAAAGACAAACATTGATTGGTGAACAGAGCGAGAAAAACGACAAGATATCGCAGTGTCCGAAACAGAACACGCCGCAAATCCGGGGTCGATTGTCTTCATCCGCTCAAAGAGATAAGATTCATCCCTCCGCCTACATATCTTTATTAATCAAGTAGTAGGACGTCACAATCTTACTTTTTTGTGAGTGTGTCTTTCTTTATTTATTCGTTGAACATATATGTGTTTCGCGCAAATGAAATACTGCAGCTGGAGATTTCCTGTTTTCAGTCGCTCCTGTGGAAACCAATATAAGGCTACTTTTCCTAAGAAGTCATTTGACAGCGTACCGGATCAACGCGATACCGTGGTAGTTCTTGATCAGATGCACATAAAAATTGACCCCGGCCCTAGAGATAGGCCTTGACAGTATTTATGATACGTGTTTATTATGTATCATTTTCGTCCTTTATTGCCTCTGTTTCATGTAACTAGACCCTCTAACCCCTCCATCTCGCACGCAGACATATATATTGCAGGATCTGCAAAGAGGAATGCGAGGGTCAGTGGACCAGAAATAGCCACACTAAGGGGACAGCGCAAGAAAAAAAGTGGGAAAAAGAGGCAAAACAAGATGAATTGGTGGCCTGAAGTTTATTTCATCGTATTTTCTTCTCAAGCGACTAAATACGAGAATTCATGCATCGAAATGTTTGGGATCACCCTACTTTCGGTGCTTCCCGTAAAAAGAAGACTGCGGCAAATATTTCATGCGGGCTCTATCTTTTTGCTCGACAGAGTGTCTCAAGTAAAATCTTCACGGTATAGACATGAGGGTTTTTAATTAAACACCGAGTATGAAGAGCCCGACAGTAAAGGCCTGGAATAGCAGAATGCGCAGTTAGGCAATGCGGGATTCTCGGAAGACTGATCTCAAAGCTCTTTTGGGGGGTGGAATAATTAAACATTATTTCTCTATAATTATGGTTGGTTTTATCATCGGAGTCGCCCAATGACCAGACGCAGTGACATAGGGGTATAAAGTGCTCTTTCATGTTATCCGACCTGGATGACCAAGGATATTTTAATGCTTCTTTTTTTTCATAGCAAGCACAAGGTGCTCTTTCGTAATACCTTGTGCTTCTACCTGCGCAGTATGTCTTCCATTCGATCGACCGTCATCAAAGGCGCCTTTGAGACATGGGGCTGAACAGGCTAGAATACTCTCACTTCTCACCATTCCTTTTTTTTTTTCTTTTGCGCATTTGCTTTTCTCTCCGCTCTTACTTACATATTTCTTTCCATTTCCCCATCCTTATGATGTGGGGTAACAAACCGGATGTTTCAATTCTGGTTGGCCGCTCTACCTTTTCCCTCGTTTGTACCTCACCCCCTCGCCTGCTCTCTTTGTGACAACTACATGGCGATCGGGAAGACTTGTAGAACACTTCTTTTTATTCATCCGGGTCTTTGCGATTGACAATCCGTAATTTACATGTAGCAGTTAGTGTGATACCCCTTAAGGAACTGAAATTCTTAACACGGATAGTACTTAATTTTCGTTTTACTCTGACGGTACAATAGAAAATTCTCAGCGACGGATGAATCAGAGAGACAATGTAAATTTGGCCGCACTTGTGATTAAATATTGGGTCGTGAATGCATCGTTAGGCAGCATCATTAGCCAGTATTTTGTTGTCGAGAACTTGAAAGGGGACAGCGTCGTCTCTTCATTAGTACAGGTTATAAAATTCAAAGTAAAGGTTATCAAAAGGAGTTTTAAAGTTATAACGGAGTAAAGGCTAGGAGCATAACCTGTTACCTTGGACTGAGGGAAGGGTTCAGGCTAGACAGAATAGCTAAAGGGAAATTGTTTGAAGAAATATATGCATTCGAGCGCGCGCGCGCGCGCACACGCACGCACGCACACACACACACACACACACGCACACGCACACACGCACACACGCACGCACACACACACACACACACACACACACACACACACACACACACACACACACACACACACACACACACACACACACACACACACACACACACACACACACACACACCCGCACACGCACACGCGCACACACGCACACACACACACACACACGCACGCACACGCACGCGCACACGCACGCGCACGCACACACACGCACGCGCGCGCACGCACGCACACACACACACACACACACACACACACACGCACACGCACACGCACACACACACGCACGCACACACACACACACATATAAATAGACGTTGAAAAGCGCGCGAGTGTCACATTGAAACAGCTCGTTCGAGCAGAGAAACTTCAGTTGCACCTTTCTCGCTTTCTGGCGACTTACAACAACGAGGGCTGAGGCAGCGCCTCTTCATTCACAGACGAGTCGGGTGCTTCAGCAAAAATCTATTTGGGAGTTCCTTTCAGACAGTGCGGCAGACACCGTGTAAGGTGTTTCGAAGAACCTTTTAACGTAGCAGTCGGCAATTTCGCTGCGATGCAGCCATCGATGCGGCAAGCTGCGCGCTTCGCACCGCTGAATTCCGGAACGGTTCCTCCTCTTTTTTTTCTTTTTCTTTTAATCTCGTAACCTGGGAGGCGTAGCTTCGCAGTGGAGCAGCACTGCCGCGTGCCCATCGACGAAAGCTTAATGGGCCGGCTTTCAACAACGAGCTGTGGGCGTGGCGCTTTCTTTTTCGACTAGTGAAGCGGGATAGAAACGTTCCATTTGGTCACGGATCGCGCACGTAATGAGGCACGCACGTCCGATGCGCTCGCCCATCTCGCATCGGCGAGGTCCCGTTCCGCTTCCGTGGATGGCAAGCCTACACAGTGGAGTTTGCGATGCACGGAATATATAATGAGTGCTACTAATTATCTGAATTGAAGGCAGCAAATTGTCCGAAAACTGCTGTTTAGCGATTCCATTGTAACTATGTAATGTGTGCTTTACATCTTCTAGGGATGAAAATAGCCTAACAATAACATTGTTTAGTTCCTATTCAAGGAGGCTATGAACAGGCGTTTGCCGAGAATACATTACAGGGTGGCCACAGCTAACTCTAGCCAGAGTTTAAATCTATGCTTACACACTCTATGACGACGCGATGCAATGAATGTTTGACTATTGCCAGTAACGAGTCACGTTATTTTTCTGTTCGCCTTAATTGTCAATCAGGCAAGATTAGTTAACAAGCTTCTGAAACAATGTGGTTATGTCGAAGATTCGAATGAGAAAGTTGAAATCCCGCTTTTTTAGGGGATTAGTGGATAGTAAGTTTCTAACTTACTATTCACTAAGTGCCTTTTTGTATTTAATCTGTATTAAGAAGCAAGGAAGTTATGCAGTTGAACTCGACATGGAAGCTGCAGGAACTGCGGATCAGTGATTCGCCAGCCCTTCGGCGACGCCAGCGCTTCCGGGCAAGCACGCGCTGGCGTTTTAAACGTGCAGCCGGCTCGGTGCCCATGACGGGAAAGGAAACTTTCTTTTTTGATGCAGTGGCGCCCACCTGTCACCTCATTTTCTTCTCCCTCTCACCTTCGCATCACTCAACTTAGCCTAATTTCCCTTTCCCACCCCTTGCTGTAATATAGTTTACACGGCTATGATATGCTTTATCCCTCCCGCTTCTCATTTTCTTCCTCCTCACTCTTACTTGCTTTTCCCTCCTCCGTCCTAAACCATCTATGCTGTGATTTGCCCTTCCACTCCTCTTTTTCCCACCTGTCACCATCGCTTCCCTTTCCCCTCTCTTGCTGGATTATACTATACACAGCAATGCTATGCTCTACCCTTCTGCTCATCCTCACTTTCCATTTCCCACTCCTTTATACACTATACTACAGATGGTTATGCTATAGTATATATGACTACGCTTTACGCTCTCCCCTCTTCCTCACCGTCACTTCACTTCGCCGGCCTCATTTCTCATTCCAATTGCCTTGATATGCTACACTGTAAAATGGCTATGCTATACATAGTTTTGCCTGCGTGACGCCATACATGGCTGTGTTCTGCCTTGCCCTCTCCCCTGTGTCCTTCCCACCTCCTGATCATCAGATCACACCTACTCACCCACACTTTCATATCCCGCATGTTTGCTGTGCTATACTATACATGGCTATGCTATACATTATTTCGCCTTCGTGACGCCAAGCGACGGCATCACAGCAGATGACATGCCACGACGGTCAGGGCCCCTCAAGCTCGCCGCTATTAAAAATAAATACTAATGCTAATACTGTCGCGTCTTCAGGAGTGTGCCGACCTAAGCTGGTTAGTGCATCATTTGAGCGGGAACAAACAGCGCTAGGAACGATCATCCTCACGTCTGTAGCGCTCCTTCCTTCTGTCCTTTTAATGTTGCGTGTTTATCTCCGTGTTTAAGGAAACAAAAGCCGTTTTTGTCGTATGACACATAAGGAGACAAAAAATTGGGCAGATCCCAAGTACCATGGGAATCGATGTTATGCGAAGCATGCGGAGGCAAGGTGACTGGGTTGTAATTTTCTTATTGCGAGAAACGTTACGAAATGACGTTAAAATTATGTACAAATGTTGTATGCACAGACATACGTTGAACAGTCGCATATGTTTGATATAACCAGTTGTTTAGAGTTGCGTAACGATGCCGACAGAAACATGGGTATTACCTACCTACACCAGAAGCGGTAATCTGATATGTAGCACTTGTGCTTGCGAGGATGGTAGCCCTGGATAGTGCTGCGTGGAACAACTACAGTGGATGGCGCTTCAGTATACAACTGACGTTAACCTGACATGACGCCTGCCTCGTAAGAGTAACTATGTAATGCTTATAAAATTAGATAGCGAGCACTGTAACCAGAATTGACGTTTCACCAACATTACGCCTGCATAGGGTCTTTTTCTAAAGCAGTTCCGTCACCTGACGTGGCTCTGTGGTAGAAAAAGAGGAGGACACCTGTTGGTCTATGGCAGAGGGGAAATAGTCCAAAAATATCAGGCCACCTGATCAATCGCGGCGAAAAGAGGCACGCGCTCTTTACACCACTCACTTCCGGCATTGTATGTGACGATCAACGAAGGAAGCCTTGACATCGCGTGAAAGCACCGTGGGCCAACCACAAGCGTTCGTTTGTGGAGAATGAGTGATAGAAGATGCTATTCCCGCCATTCGCATTGCGAGAGTGCAATGTAGTGCGATCGATCTTCCCCGGTCGATCGCGCATCCTGCAGTTTCATGGTGGCCGCATTAACGTGTCGTGTCTCCCCGGCCATCAAGAACGGCGATAATGACATTTTAAGGCGAAAGCCTTTAATGTCTCATGCTCACGTCCGTCCGGTGTCCGTCCGTCCGGTGTCCATCCGTCCGGTGTCCGTCCGGCGTCCGTCCGTCCGGCGGTAGTGCTGGTGGTGTGCGTCCTCACCACCCTTACTGCACATGCGCGAACCCTCCCCACGCACCTCCTCTGCTGTGCTTCCCCTCTCTTTCCTCTAGGTATCCCTCCCGCCCGCGGCGTTTACACACCCATTGCGCATGCGCGTCCCCTCCCCCCTCTCTCCTCTAGGCATCCCTCCCGCGGCGCTAACACCCCCATTGCGCATGCGCGTCCCCTGCCCCTCCCTCTCCTACGTTTCCCCCTCTCTCTCCTCTAGGCATCCCTCCCCGCGGCGTCTACACCCTCACTGCGCATGCGCGTCCCCGCCCCCATCTCTCTCCTCTAGGCACCCCCCCCCCCCCCGCGGCAACCACACCCCCCAGTGCGCATGCGCGTCCCTTCCCCCCCTCTCTCCTCTCCTACGCTCCCCCCTCTCTCGCCACGCAACGCCGACGCAGGCAGCGTCTGCTAGCGAGTTTCTTGGTTGAAAAAACCGACTGCTCGCGCTGCACAACCGTTCACTGGCCACCCCGTATATATGGCAATGGATCTTGACCTGCAAGGTGGTGCCGGTGGGAGATTTCTCCTGTGCGTTGCCGAACGATGAAAAATTCGCAGCGTGCGCGTTAACTAAAAGCGAACTGCGGGTCTCTGTGTCCAGTCCGAGTCTTCTGTCTCTCATTGCCCAGCAGCGATTGGGATGTTCCAGTAGGAAACAACCGTCCATCACTGCGTACTTTGCGCCCCCCAGGTTTCTCTCCTGTGCAACGCTGCGATGAGCGCCAGCGTCAACGCCGCCGCCAGTGTAAGCGTTAGCGCCCGCTGCTTCGCATCTACACATGGTTCCCTTTAGTGGTGGATGGTGTAATCTTTAAGGCGAAAGTCTTTAATGTCTCATGCTCACATCCGTCCGGTGTCCGTCCGACCTTCGTCCGGCGTCCGTCCGTCCGTCTGTCTGTCTGTCTGTCTGTCTGTCTGTCTGTTCGTCCGTCCGTCCGTCCGTCCGTCCGTCCGTCCGTCCGTCCATCCATCCATCCATCCATCCGTCTGTCCGTCCGTCCGTTCATCCGTCCATGTCCGTCCGTCCGTCCGTCCATCCGAGCTCTGGCACTGAGCCAGGTGGCCGCCGGGATGCGCAGACGGACGCGGGTCGCGTCGGACTCTATAGCGCTCGCGCTTTGCTTGCGTAGCGTCGCTGTGACCAGAGTTTGCAATCATTCTGACCGACGCCGTCTCAATGGACCCAGGCGTTCACGGAATACACTTTCCAATTTACAAAGGGTCCGTCAACTTAAGAGCTGGAACGCGGATGGCGTTTGCACGATGCGCAAAGCGCGAGAATATACTAACGCATGCGAACGGAGGAAGATGAGTCTCGCGTCTCGCTGCGATTCGCGGTAAAAAATTAAAGAAAACACGCACCCATTAGGTTTGTGTCTTATGCCACTGAGAGTGTAAAAGAAAAAAGACATGGCATAATCAGTGGAATAGCCACACGCTTTCGCCGAACACACTTCGGAATGTACAAAGTGTCCTTCAATTTTTTTTCTTGCAGTGACAGGAGTCGGAAAATAGCTGCGGCCACGAATTGGCGCCTTGCGCCATCGTCTTTAACCAATTACAGACACTGTAGTCTTTGACCGTAAATCATGCGTTTATGTATGGCGTATTCGTAATAGACTAAATGGAGTCAACCAATAATTTTATTACCGTTAAAATTAGTGTCACTACAAGGCAAATGTCATACACAAGAAGATCCTAATGTGTGAGAACAAGGTGTTGTCAATAACTTCGTCGTATACGTGTAACGTTATAACAGACGCTGAATGATCGTTGAACGCGTATTTTAAATGCGAAGCATTTCTTAGCGAACTTCGGCTACTTTGAGCGTATCTATCTATCTATCTATCTATCTATCTATCTATCTATCTATCTATCTATCTATCTATCTATCTATCTATCTATCTATCTATCTATCTATCTATCTATCTATCTATCTATCTATCTATCTATCTATCTATCTATCTATCTATCTATCTATCTATCTATCTATCTATCTATCTATCTATCTATCTATCTATCTATCTATCTATCTATCTATCTATCTATCTATCTATCTATCTATCTATCTATCTATCTATCTATCTATCTATCTATCTATCTATCTATCTATCTATCTATCTATCTATCTATCTATCTATCTATCTATCTATCTATCTATCCGCCTGCGACTTTGTGCTGTCCTGGCCGTATCGTTAATGGGATTTATACCACATTTGGTATGGCATAACATGACTGTATGACGAACATAAATGGCTGGTCATATAATGAAAATCATGACTAACTTGTCATGAAAAGTATGATTTACATGCCACGCTCATGGCGCGCTCGCGGCCATTTCGTTCGCTTGATATACACCAAACTTGGTATTGTGTGACGTGACTGTATGACGAACATAAATGACAAGTGGTACTATGGAAATCATGACATGTCATGTGCGACATGACTTGCATGTCACGCTCATGGCGCGCTCGCGGCCGTTTCGTTAGCTTGATATACAACAAATTTGGTATTGAGTGACATGACTGTATGACGAACATAAATGACTACTGGTGAAATTGAAGGACACTTTGTACATTCCAAAGTGTGTACGGCGAAAGCGTGTGGCACTGACTATGCCATGTCTTTTTGCCTTTTACTCTCAGTGGGATAACACACAAAGCGAATGGGTGCGTGTTTTCTTTTTTTAATTTTTTACCGCGAATCGCAGTGAGACGCGAGACTAATCTTCCTCCGTTCACATGCGCTAGTATTTTTTCGCGCTTTGCGCATCGTGCAAACGCCATCCGCGTTCCAGCGCTTAAATTGACGGACCCTTTGTAAATTCGAAAGTGTATTCCGTGAACGCCTGTGTCCATTGAGACGGCGTCGGTCAGAATGATTGCAAACGCTGGGCACAGCGACGCTACGCGCGAGCGCTGTAGAGTCCGACGCGACCGCCGTCCGTTTGCGCACCCCGGCGGCCACCTGATTCCGTGCCAGAGCTCGGATGGACAGACGGACGGACGGAAAGACGGACGGACAGACAGACAAACAGACGGACGGACGGACGGACGGACGGCCAGATGGAAGGACAAACGGACGGACGGACGGCCAGATGGAAGGACAAACGGACGGACGGACGGACAGACAGAAAAACAGACGGACGGACAGACAGACAAACAGATGGACGGACGGACGGACAGACAGACAGAGGGACGGACAGACGGACGGACGGCCAGATGGAAGGACAAACGGACGTACAAACAGACGGACAGACAGACAGAGGGACGGACGGACGGACGGACGGACGGACGGACGGGCGGACGGACAGACAGACGGACGGACAGGCGGACGGACGGACGGATGGACGGACAGGCGGACGGACGGACGGATGGACGGACGGCCAGATGGAAGGACAAACGGACGGACGGATGGACAGACAGTGGTGCTTGCATTATGTATCATGTTCAAACACAAAAGAGAGAAAAAAAAAGTATTCGTCATTTTTTTGCGGTTGTTGCGCATGTCAGTGAAATATGTATAAATATACATCCTTTCCGTACTATGAATAAAAGTGTTGCAAGTCAGCGCTGTGTGTGCGTCGCCCTTCCTTGTCCCCGTCTTCTTTTTGCGCTGTGTTCCCTCCGATATCTCTTCTGTTTTAATTTATCAGTAGGTGCACACACATAGTCTTCAAAACTGAGCCTTCCTCGGGTTTCGTGAGATTAAGTGAATTAATAAGTTGTATAGATCGGGCGCTGCGGGGCCTGGTTCATGCTGATTTCATGCGTAGGCACGAGTCCCTGTCTTATTCCGTATTCTTTCCATATCGAATAAGAGATTATTCTTGGGGCTGCAGATATTTGAAAGAACGGAGCTTAACAAAAGCTCGCCCGCATTTCACGTTCCATGTATCGAGGATGTACTTAGCGAGAGCAACCTATCATTTCTATGCCACGCTCGTGACGCATTCAAGAGAACGAAATTCCGCTCCGGCGAACAAGAAAGGACACCGAGTTCTCCGCCAGATAAATCCGCTCGCTTCTCTCTGCTGCCGCGCAGCCATCTGTGTTCCGAGCGATGCCGTCTCGATGTAAGCACACGCCTCAGCAGAGACCGCCTTGCTTGACGGAAGCGAAAGACCCGGAAAATGAAACAGGGAAAACCAATAGGAAATCGGAGCCGCCTCCGCAAGACCGAGGGAAGCACCGCGAGACATAAAGCTCCCTAAGAGTCACGCGCGAGCTGGCTTGCGCATGGCACACCGTATCAGAGAAACACCGAAGCGAAGAAAATTGAATAGGACCCTTTGTTTCCGTTTTGTGCCTTATTTGTTTTGGTTTAAAGGATATCGCTGAATGTATCAAGAATGGAGCACGAGCAAGCTGCCAATCCAGCGTTTACCAAAGGACGTCCAAACACGTGATTATATAGAAGCTGCGTACCCTGTGCCGTCGGCGTCATCGTCGTAGTTGTGGTAGTACTAATTTTAGTAGTAGTACTAGTACTACTAGCAGTAGTAACGTGGTCATGTGGCCGGAGATGAGAGTGAATAAATGAAGAAGTAAAAACGAAACGATGGTGATGATGATAACTGTCGGGCAAAGATACCCGGAAAGCGATTCCCACACTTTCAATAATTACATGAATTAGACACTTACGTTTAATGTAACAAATCAAGACCAAGCAAAAATGACGCATAAAAGGGTAATGTAGCTAACAGGGCACACACATCGAAGGATTGTAGCTTCGCCTGCGGCAAATCACGTGATGCGAGGCGTTAGCTGAGGCACCGTTGGGTAATCCCGTAGGTCACGTCATCTCGCTCTGCCCAATCGAGTGTAAGTGCGCGTATTTCAAACCTAGCGGCGGATTTACGACATGACGTGATCTTGCTAGCCAATCACGTACACTCGCGCCTTTGCTGCTGCGATGGTCGACGGTAGTCACTGCGTGGAAGTGGCTGAGTGTGTGTGTGTATGTGTATATATATATATATATATATATATATATATATATATATATATATATATATATATATATATATATATATTACGTAGCACGTGATCGTGCTACGTGACGCCAACAGGCAAAACAGAAGGTTCCACTCTCGCCGTGATGGCTACTTGCGGCGCTGACTGATACTTCCACGTTTAAATGCACATATATACCCTATAAATGTAGACGGAGGGATGACCGCCGCCGTAGCTCAGTTGGTAGAGCATCGGACGCGTTATTCGAAGGTCAAAAGTTCGGTTCCTGCCAGGGGGAAGTTATATTTTAGATGCAAAGCATCTTATGCTCGGGGCTATGTCCGTCCGGCGTCCCCCGTCCCCCGTCCCGCGTCCGGCCACTTTCAGTGAAGTAGGGAAGCACCCATTATGCGAACCAGAACACTGTAGTAATATGAAGGCCGTCAGCCCTACCCCAGTCATCAGAGTCACGGCCGAGAGCGCAGAGAGGCTGCTTAGCAATGGCTAGGCAGGTGGTGTCTGTCGCCCAGGTTGACCCCATTCCTTGAGTCATGGCCGAGAGCACAAAGAGGCTGCTTAGCAGTGGCTAGGCAGGAGGTGTCTGTCGCCCAGGTTGACCCCATTCCTTAATTTTGCTTGCATGTGTTTGGAGGGGGCTTAGTCCGTCCCTCCTTCCCGCGTCCCACACCACCACAGCGCATGCGCGTCCCCTCCTCCTCTCTCTCCTACGCTCACCCCCCTTTCTCTCCTCTAGGAATCTTCTACTCTACGGAGCGGCCCCCCGCGTCCGACATCCCCACAGCGCATCCGCGTCCTCTCCCCCCTCTCTCCTCTAGGAATCCTCTACTCTACGGAGCGGCTCCGGCGTCCCACATCCCCACAGCGCATGCGCGTCCTCTCCCCCCTCTCTCCTCTAGGAAATCCTCTACTCTACGGAGCTGCTCCCGCGTCCCACACCGTCACAGCGCATGCACGTCCCCTCTCTCTCCTCTCCTACGATCCCCCCCCGTCCTTTCCTCTAGGAATCCTCTACGCAGCGGCGGGCACGACAGGTGGTGTGACAGCTGCATACACCGCTGGGGGGCGCCACGGTAGTTCCGCGGTATGAAAATGACGGAGCGCGCGCGCCTCATTCTCTCTCCTGTGCAGCGCCGCGATGAGCGCCCGGACCGCTGCCGTGAAATGAGAGCGGCGACGTTCCTCCCGCTCAAGCTAATTATCTCCCCGCTGCTTCGCATCCACACATGGTTCCCTTTACCGGGAGATGGGGAATTTTTTTTCGTCCACTTTTCTTTCTCCACAATTACATTGCAATTGCTTCTAATAACATCCCCCCATACTTTCCTTGGCATCATTGCCTGATAGTTCTCATTAATAGTGTGTCTAACAAAGAAAACGAGCCCTTAAATTTACAATTCTCTCATTCTTCATATATATATATATATATATATATATATATATATATATATATATATATATATATATATATATAAACATTCTTTGTTGTGTGTGTTGTGCGCACCAATTGCTGTACGGCTGTCCCATTTTGTCATGTTTGTTTAAGCACACGAGAGCTATGTGGGGCGGAATGGTATCTTAGAGTAGCCTACCGTATGTATGCTTACAGCTGCCGCTCACATGAATTCAGTATGCTGGACGGTAGTACACTTCATAATCGTCGTTTCCGTGTCTTCAAAGAATCACTCATCGCTATGTTCGGTAGGGTTCCTTCTTTCAGGGACTTCATTAGCCGGTCTTCTTGTATGTATTTCCCGTAATTAGGCTAGCGGATGCGATAAAAAAATAAACGTAACAGAGCACGCTTTCTGTAACTTTACAGAGAGAATGTAAAAGAACAATAAAGGCGCCCTACAGTGATTTCGTAGAAGGCTGCCTACGGGGCTTATTTTAGACGACTTCGTATTTCGCTGAGTGCAGAAAGTAAGTTCATCGCATTCGCCCGTCTTACCTATCTTCCACGTTTGCCATGGAGCGGTAGCAATTACGACAGTATATGTATGGAGCTTTTGTAAACGCGCGAGTATAATTGAACTTTCTGGGGACGTCTTCGCCGATGTGGTTTGTAATGAGGACAGGCAAGCAGAGACGAGAGATTTTCAACGTCTTTTCCTTTCCTTACGTATGGGCTCTAACAGACAGGAAATGAACTTATTAAGGTAATGAGGGGCAACTTGGAAAGACCCCCGACGGGGGAGGAGCCACCGCGGGCAGCTCCCACGTCAGGGGCGGGCAGGCCGTGCCTGACCTCCGCGTCGCGGGCCTTCTGGACGGCTCGTAGCTGAGCGGCGAGGTCGGAACTCTTGGGTGCCTCCTCCCACTCTGCTTCCGTGGTGATATGATCGTGGTCCCGCAACTAGGGATGCCGTCAGAGCACGGTGCTATGAAGTCCAGAAGGGATTTCCGCAATCCAGACAATCGGGCTCGAACGAGTCCGCATACCTACTGACCCTGGCCAGGCTGGGACACGACCCAGTCTTCAGCATGCGAAAGGTGGAATACTGAGGCCTGGAGAGCTTATCCGAAAAACGGCAGAAAGGGGAAGATAGAAGCTTGCGATGAAAAAAATCAGTAAACAGGGATTGTGTGCTCGCGTCGACGTTTCGGCAACTGGACTTGTCTTCTTCAAGGCTAGAACTACCTGAAGAAGTCCACTTGACGAAATGATGGCTCGAGCCGAGCTTATACTGCTTTGTAACCTCGTTGAACACGTGGAGCGAGTCCTTGTCGAGCCCAGCGTCCTTGACTGCGAGCAGCGTTTCCCCGGCATGGCGGGTGAGTTCGCGCGCGCGGGCGTGGGCCAGCTCGTTGGCGTTAGGAATCACGGGGGAGATCCGAGGCCCCATGAGGGCCGTAACCAAGTGGTGGCGTGGGGGGGGGGGCGACGCCCCTGCCGCAAAGCAGGGTGGCTACCCCCCTCGAGGCAGAACCCGAGGCGAAGGAACGAATCTAAACTGAGGATGATACAGGCGAAACTGTGTTTGTTGAAGCTGTGGGAGCCAAGCTAATGCTTTCTTTAGACCAAAAAAAAAAAACCGTCCTCATTATTTCTAGCACAAACACGGACATTCGCAGGCACAACAGAAAGTATGGACTTCAAGCGCGCTCTGTTGTGTACCTTCAATAGGGATTACGTTGGACAAATGCGATTGTGTTGATTACGTCATTCCAATTATCTTCGGCTCGTCTCTAATTTATAAACGCTAGTTTGTGATGGTGAAACTCATTCATATTTTTTGAAACTTTTTCGAAGATGTATGTAAGTAAACAATATAAATTTAGAAGCATTACATAATCAGTGCGGCAAATTGGGCCTGTTGGTAAAGATGCATAACTTCGTGTACATTACATGTAGCTTGTTTTTCTTGGAACGTAATGAGTGAATATTGAAGTCGATGCGCTTCGTGTTGTTTTCTAATAACACTTCAAAAATAGCTTCGATGTTCTCATTGTGTGGTAATAAAAACTTCGGTTCATTATCACTGTGTTATGTTACAGCCATAGTAATTCAGGAATAAGCCTGAAATGCTCTTTTTACTTAACTGATTTTTGCCGGAATTTGTCTTCCTTTCAACAAGTATATGGACATACGCCGAACTTTCTCCGGATGCATTTGGTCTTTGCTTTTACGCATTGTTCAGAATTGCCTGTGGTTGCCTGACATGAAGAAATCAACGGTTATATAACTTTGCAGGAACTTTGAATGGATGACGCAAGAAAAAAAGCTGAGGTATAACAAAACTAGAGATGAACAAGAAAACACGAGCATCGCGAAGTGACAACGTGGTAACAACGGCTGCCTACAATTTCATTAATGCTTAAGATTATACTTATCCAGAAGGCTCAACAAAGTTTTGGGAGAATGGCTTATTTTAGCACATCAAAAAGTGGATGGAGCACTAGAGGAGCAACAAAAACTGCCTGACGCACACGGAGCACGTCGCTGGCAGGCGCGTTTGCTTAAAGCACGCTAAGCATAACATCAAAGCAAACGGAGGCTGGCTGAAGCCTAGACGCGAGAGGTTTAGCATATCGCGCATGCATTTACGGGCGCGCGAGGGCACGTCAACAAATTTTCTATAAACAAGAAACAGGTAAAGTCAGCAAAAAACATGGCCAGGCTCTCGGAACTCTCTGGAAAGAACTCTTGTTGCCGGTTTGGCTCGCCTTTTTCACTCGAAATACTGCGCAACGGCATCGATCTTGTCGTGCTTAAAAATACGAGTCTTACACTTTCTTTCTTCCCCTTGGTTAGCATCTCTGTGCTTTTTAACAGAGGTGCTATTTAAGCTCAAGGTTGGTCCGTGAGGCGTTGGCAGAAAACTCCTAAGGGAATATGCGCCGCAGTAAAGGGGTTCGTTCCAGACAGCTCCTAGCATAGCACATCCATACATAGTATAGTATAGTAAAGTGGTGAGGAAGGGAAGGGCGGGCGAGGAGCAGCGATGCGAGGGTCAGGAGGAAGGAAAGGGGGGAGGGTGAAGAATACTAAGTGAGGGATAGGTGTAGAAATGTGACGGTAGGGAGGAAGGAAAGGAAGAGGGGAGAGAGGAAGCATGCAATAGCCACAAGAAACGGCTACGTGCTCAGCAGCGGTTAGCATAGCATAGCTTGCATTGTAAAGTATAGCAAATGGGTAGGAAAGTGGAGTGAGTGTGAGGAGGTAAGCAAAACAGGAAGGGACAGGGTAAAGCATGACACATCCTTGTGTATTATAGTTTAGAAAGGGGAGCAGAATGGGAAGTGAGGATGAGAAAGACATGTTAGGGTGAGAAGGAGGGAAACGGGGATGTAAGATGGCAAACCATAGCATAACCATGCGCAGTATAGCATAGGAAGGGGTAGGAAAGCGACGCAAGGCTGAAGGGTGGTGGGAGGGCGAGGAGAAGCAAAAGGAGGAGAGAGGGCAATAGAGATTAAAATGAAGCAAGAAAGATGAAAGACGAAAGAAACATGCAATATAGAAGAAATAAGCGGAAGGTGAAGAAAAGTGAACAACTCAATCTGCGTTCGTCTTGTAGTGGCACTTGCTTGCCAACTCCGCTGCTTACTCAGATTGCACAGGCGTGGAACGGGATTTATTCTTTTTCTTTAATTCTTTTTCCGAATTTTGTCGGCTGTATTGCGCCTGTGTAAATGTCTATTTCGGGAAAACTCTAACTTATTTTAGTCAGCAGTGAAAGAAAAAAAATCAGCCAGGTGCACGCCGTGAAACCGCTGGACAGTGAAACTGTAATGAGGATGATGATGATGACTTTCGGTACAGAAAAGTCGCCATCGTAATTTGATTTTGTTTAATTCTTTATTCACACCCCCCCTCGGTTTACGTGACCCGAGTGACGCCTACTGCTGCGGCTGCAGCTCCTCCTGCTACTACAACAACTACAACTACTACTTCTATTACTACTACTACTACTACTACTACTACTACTACTACTACTACTACTACTACTACTAATACTACAATTACTACTACTAATGACGAGGGCACAGAGTAGAGCAAGACAGCTTTGCTGTAAAAACGAGTAACGGCAGCACCCTTTCATTGTGAGTGGTGGGAACATCGTCTGAGCTATGCCGACTGGAAAGTTTCACGGAAGTTGCGCACACTGGACAAGCTTTGCTTTTCCATCCACTTAGAACGGGCAGCCGGCTTCTCTGTGCAAACTCTAGTGTTCGCTGCCCCGCTAAGCGTTAGCCAGAAGCAGTGTAGTAGACAAGGACCTATAGTAAAGTGCGCATACACCACACCAGGGGCGCTGCCTGCATATAAAGATTGCACAAACGACAGAAAGGGTACAGCGTGCGGCGCAGACCGGAAAAGCAAGAAATCCGCACTGTTCTCGCAAAAAGGCGGTGCGTGACCAGCTCAGGGCGACTTTTTTCGTTGTTTGTTTCTATGCAGGGATCGTATACGTCCGGAGACCTTTTATTATTGCATGCGCCGTCCGTCTCCCCGCTCGCTGCGTCCAACGACTGTTCTTTGCCGCCGCTTCGGAAGGTGGCGCGACATGCCGTAAAAATAAATAAATAAATAAATAAATAAATAAATGGGGGGGGGGGGGGGATGCATGTGAAGGCAATGAATAGGCAAGCTGCGCGTTTTCGAGCAAGACGGGACGCTACGACGCAGGGCGTTGTCAGAAAAAGAGAAGTCCCGGCTATGCTGCGTTGTGTAGAGGCGGACAAAAGGATGAGTGGCAGGCCGTGTTCTCCGCAATGTAGGACTGGAATAGATATGATCGCCAAAGGACGAGACACAAGAGGAGTGTAGTCGTCTTGTCTTCTTGTGTCTCGTCCTTTTGCGATCAGATCTATCACAGAATGAACCAGCGTGCCGAATAAACATTTTATTATGCTGTATGTGAGTGAAAAGTTCATCTCAGGAATTTCAATCATACTATCTTGAGAGGGTATACAAGTGTGAGAGAAAGCAGGCAGAACAGTTATACAGAGTGTTTGCTACCCTTCTCGGGGATGCGAGACACGGGGCTTATAAATAAGTGAAGAAAAAATAACGTCCATTGCTGTACACCGAGTCTTAATGTTTAGGGAAAGCGCTGTAATGCTTTCAGGAATACCGTATTGCGTTTATGATGCAGGTCTGAAGACCCCGACCGATGTCCGCTAGAAAACATGGGCAAGAGCTATAAATGTGGGTTTCCACATGTGTTAGCCCTTCGCCCTGGATCATATTCAGGTTGATAGTTTACGCTTCACTTTAATGGTCACATGCTTGTTTGGGGGGTGGTTATTGTTATCGTTTGCAGCCCATAAGGAAGTGCGGCTCAGCAACATCCGGAGAGGGAGTAGCAACCTAAAAAAAAAATGAATGGGAAGTAGGTGTGACATCTGAAACAGAACACGAAGCCGGCATCCGCACGTCTGCGGCCTTTATTGATCGTGCGAGGAAGCGCTCGGGCGTGGTGGGAATGGTTATGGAGAATAGGTAGGCGCAGTTTGTTTTAGAGAGCGTTCACATTACCTTTCTAACCAACATCAAGACACTGAACTTAGATTTCATTACCGTATATTTTGCGTTAATACAGAGGGGGATGCTATCCCATACCGTGCAGTTGTTGTTTTGGTTTGTTTGCACACAGCGAACAGAAAGGTCGTTGTTGTGTATTGTTGCTTCAACTAAACGTAGCGGTTTCAATTCGCACTCCTGCCACATATCACAGATAAACTCAAGGAAATTGAAATTGAAATCGAAATAGAAATTTATTCCGCAACAAGAAAATGTTACGAGGAGGGCAGGTAAAAGCTATTGAACAGCTTGAGTAGCCCTGACCAACGTTACTAGACTAGGTTGGCCCTGACGTTGGCCCTGACCCCCTAGTACACAGGGTGGCACAAAGAATGCGGCTAAGTACAACCTAATAAAAGAGTATGTTTCATAATGTGCTTAAAAAAAAGATTACAATGCAGGCATAGAAAAAGAAAAAAAGGTAGTGGCCACATCACATCATTATATAATACCCGAAACACTTGTCCGATATAATATGAAACACCGCAGTTAGCGGAGTGGCCTGAAATCTACTACCGCTATTAGGTTTACCTTGTGTTGCCGCCTGACTTGTCTTTCGAGAGGAAGTTCCTCAAGCTTCAGACTCTAGATCACTTGATGTGTTGTTTGGACAGGTTAAATTGCCTTCGGTTAAAAATGCACTTTGAAAAGTTTTGTTCCCCCCTCATTGAGTCTTATCTCCGCCACAAATATTCACCTTTTGCACTAGGAGTTCTTGAGCGTGAAACTCGGCTTAGCCCGCATCCTGGTAAACTGTGCGACCTATAGCTTTAAAGACCCGAGTTCCAAGTTCGCGATAGTGTGTAGCTCTAGCCACGTTTCATAAGTGGCAGGCGACGCTCCTAGATCTGTACAAACATGAAGCTTTCACGAAAGTCTTAATCCACGTGTTTCAACACGACGTGGTCTCCGTGATCAGCTCTGGCAGCGCGCTGGCGCCACTGATGGCGGAGTCCGCACGATCAGTTGCTTTCTTTCATTTGCTTCTGCCTTCGCAAATCGCTTCCTTGTAACATGATAGAAAAGGGAAATAGCCGAATGAGTTGCTGTGACGTCTCTGATCATCAATAACATCTTCGCTTGAACACAGTGTCGGCCTAGGCTCTTCTAGTGAGGTGTGGTGATGTCTGATTTTTAAATTAAAGACTGATACAAAAGCCATTACTAATAATAACTAAGAAGCTATTAAAAAAGCAAATACGAGGCCTGTTCCAATAATCAAAAACGTCTAAAAATTGCAGAAGTGTCTTTGCTCAATGTAATTCTATTTTTACACTGCAGCAACAATGAATCTAACAGAGAATTTGGCCATGGAGAGTACATGACTTTATTTTGCAAAAGAGTTCTGCTCAATCCCGCAAGGTGTCGGAAGGATTAAGAAAGGGAAAATAGACAACCACCCATTTGTAGCACGAAGCCACAAGGAAATCCATACAGATTTCTCAGAAAGAAAAGCTTCTTACTTGCCGAAAAACCCCGGACCAATGATGAATTTTTCGGCAAATAAGAAGCTTTTTCTTTCTGAGAAATCTGTATGAATTTCCTTGTGACTTCGTGCTACAAATGGGTGGTTGTCTATTTTCCTTTTCTCATGGCTTTATTCTGACTCAAATTCTCACTGATTGTTCGTTCCTTTCAATTTAGTTGAATTTATTTCATTATTGGCACACAACATTTAAAGAAATATATTATGGTTCCCCATGCTTTCCCTAATGTAATTCGGTTGTGTCTAACAAAATAACGAGCGCCTCAGAAAAAGAAAAAAAAGAGAAAAGCCTTCTTTCGTTTAAGCACGCACTGAAATATAATATTACGATGTGCCTTTAACATTTTAAGTGATGCGATGATCTGTTTTCGAAAGCAGTTCGTGCATCAATAATTATGCACGAACTGGTCACGTTAGGTCCCACCATTTACTCAAATAAAAAAGGGGGGGGACGGGGGGGTGTCGGAATGGAGTTGGGGCATGACCCCAGTGGGCAGTTTGTCTTAATGACGCTTGCCTACTTACTCAAAAAATGTTTTACTACAACGAAATACTTGTGGTAGGAAAATCTAATGAAACATAGTAATTATGATTCGCTTAATACGTACTGATGGGCTAGTGCCATGATATTTGAAGTAGCGCACGATACGACACAACCACGCAGACACAAAACAAACATTTTATGTGCGCACAAAAACACACATACGCGCATTTTATATGTGCCTGATTGTGTCCTTTCGTGCGCTGCTTCATCAAATATCTTGGCTCGCTTGCTTGGTGGAAGACGTGGGGAATGATAACGAATTGAGGCACTGTCGGCAAAAATAGGACAGCATCGTCTTTATCTCTTATTCAGTGACGCTTTTCGATCATCATTGCTACATGGTGGAGATGGAATTTCCTTTTTTTAAATATGTCGGCTTGATGCTTCGGAGGCTTTGTATAGGTCGGTAATAATATATGCATATGAGAGTACTCATTCCCACGGGCGTATGCAGTCACAAACCGAAGTCATAAGCAACGTCCGAGAAGAGAAGGTGACGATGATTGATAATGTGTGCACGGCCTTTGAGATAATTTGTAATCTGGCAGATATTCTGCGCTTTCCTTAACAGACGTAAAATATTTCGTGGCCTTTTATATACGTGAGGCATACCCACAGCATGATCTAGGATAATCAACAGCATGATTATGAGAACAATAGGGCTCTGTCAAAAATAATTTAGCCACGTCGCATCGTCGCTTCAGTTTTTACCAATCTTACACTTAATCTTTTCTGCGAACACTTCTGAGCGAAATGATACGAGACAGCGTTAGCTGCTGCCGACGCGAGGAAATTGCTTCGAGCCACTCGCAAGACAATGCTTGTAAACTGCCCAGAATTTGACAGCGATTGATAAACCCGAAGAGCAGTGTTCTTTCGTCGTGGTTGTTTTCGTCGTAATATTGGTTATTCCGTATTGCTCAATTTATGAAAAAAGCATTGATATAACAGCACGGAAAATATTGAGCTGGGGTAACTTGTAGTGTATCGTCCCGGTGAGATTTAACAATTGCGACAACACAAAAATAGCGATATAAGTAGAGGCTGAGAACTTAACGAAGTGGCACACTGTTTTCCACCCACGGCCGCACAAAGTGATGATAAATGATACAAAGAAAAAAAAAGAAAGACTTTTGTATTTATTGTTTTGAGACCCAAATGAGATTGGAAACAGGCCAAAAAATTGGCCGCGTATCTGCGTGCTTCGCTGCAAATGTCGTCGAAAGACGATAGTCTTGTGCCGGCCGTACTCCTATGTTTTGCCTTGCCTCAGACAGCGCCTACTATACGTTGAATTGGCCGCATCTGGCTGGCATTGATTATATATAGGCGGTGCTGCGCGAGATATGGACGCCATCGAAAAACAGAGCAGGCGCTACGTTGGCGCTACGTGAGATATGGACGCCATCTGTCGCGCTACCGGGAAACATCGGCTTCGGAACTCCCAGCTTATGCTGCCAGGTGGCAGCACTATGGCATCGTAGTGAAATCGATGGGCAGACGGGTTTTTTGTGCACTGCGTCTCGCTTCTTTGAGCACTAGGATCTTTAGAATTACGTATCTGTAGATTTTGTAATAAAAGGAACACACTGTATAATGCCTAGATAATGATGTAGTGCCTCAGATATGCGTAATATTTATTTTTTATTCGACCACGCTGAAAGTATGATCGCATACACCAGATCACGTTTGGTGGCCTTTAGGCATGGAGTGTGACGTGCCGAATCGTGTGACGTGCCGACAAACAGAGAAACAGACCACAATTTCTCCGTTTAAGTGTCCCAAGAAAGACTATCGTCTTTAAAATAAAAATGCGCTCGCCTCAATTAAATTTTATTTTCATGGATAACTCAATGAAACAAAAGATGATGAACGAGAGTGACTGATATCAAAGCTTAGGTTATAATCAGCGTACACGGCGACATTTGCTAAGCAGTGCACTTTGTGAGATAAAGCTTTCTTCGAAGCACTGACAAAGGACACAGGGCTTCCGGACCTTCTCTGCACTAGGTTCGAATGCATCAAAATATAGCTATGAATACATAATATATCCGCATGCACTAAAAACATCGTTAACCGCGCACCTAAAGCAGAAGCGCGAAAACGCTTATTTAAAGAAACCATTGTAACACGAAAGTGTTTTATGCCGGGGTCCACCAAGATTTTCATGGCGCATTTCCGTCACGGAAATACGCCAGCAAAGTAAACGCCACCAGACGGCAAAGAAAGATGTTCCGTTGCCGGGAGTCTATGATCTCTCTGTCCATGAAGATGGCTATCGAGCGTTTAACCCACTACGCCACCGACACAGCCGTAAGGGAGGCTACACGAACGCGCCTTTTACATCTCTCACAGTGCTCTTGTTCGAAGGGTGGTGTCGCCGTCTTTAAACAGAAGAGTCAGATTATGCGTGGCTTCCGCCATTAGCTCAGGCAACGCGCCGTTGCAACTACCGTCCCATTCGGCGCTTTCGATAAGTGTAATTTTGTCAACGTTTTGACACACCGCAAGGAGGCTGCTTTAACCCAAGCCTAGCTCATAACATTCATCCATATTAAAATTTAGCTCTCCGACGCTCGCCTGGCTGTCGCACCGCGTTCCGCGCTCGCCTTGTGAGAAATCACGGCCGGGCTAGAGGGAAGACACCACGCGCGTTGCGTTTTTCTTCGCGTTTCACGACGCTTTGAATGAGTGGACACCGAATACCACTGTTTATTATGTGCTTGTTGCTGCCATCTTTGCGCGGGATTCAACATATGTGGCGTCCAGTTATACGTCAACAATTTGAGCGGCCGCAAAGATTAATTATGATCATAGGCGTTAGTTGTGGGGCGGAGATGCGCCGCTAGGTGTCAGCGTGTGTGTGTGTGGAAAGGGGGGGGGGGGTTGTCCACATCAAGCGATGCTATATCTGTAAAACACCAATAGACATTGCACAAGCTCTCGTATATCAATGAACTATCAAGAACCAAGTACTTCTGTGAAGACGTGTTTCACTTTCGTGTTATACTGATTCGTATGACGGAGGGATCAGCCATGTTTTTTTTTTCTTTTTCATAACTCGTAAGTTTAGGTCTTCATGGTTGAAATCAAGCTGCTGGCATTCCTGACGAGTTAATTTGTGCTGACCTGGGTACGTGTTACAGAAACGTCTAAAGCCAAAAAAATTGTCCTAAGACCCACGAAAAGAAGTTTTGTGAAATAGGGCCCTGTTCACTCGACGCGTGCTGCCTGCTGTGCCTACGGTGTTGGTCAAGGCTGTTGAACGAATAGGTCATATGATATCTGTGAGGTATCATAGAGCATTCATAACCTCATCACGGCCGTTTACAACTTCCTGTGTGACACTTTTTCCCAGCGCATTAATAGTTTTACGACAGAATACCGAAATGCACTTTCATGGCGCAGACTATAGCCCTTAGAAATGAATTTTCGTTTGTGTGTGACGTCGCTCTTGACGTCGGAATAGTTTCTGCATTTCCTTCAATACATCACTGCACCCCTCTATAACAACCCCGACGCTTTCCATTTTCGTATGATGGCAGAAAAAAGGTAATGCAACAAGGGACGTCGCTCTCCATCTACCTTCGATATGCAAAAATGACAAGATGTTGCGGAACTACTGCGAATAGCACTTTTTCGAAAATAAGCTTTTCTTCGCGTTTGGGCGCAAACTTTTTTGTCTTGCTGATCGATCAAGAAGAATTGATCTTATGCAGCAAGGAATCGATTTGGTTTGAAAATGGAAAGAGTGAAATAAAGAAAATAGCAGAATAAAACTTTAGTAGCCCAGATTCGCAACTGAGTAAATTTTTGCATATACTTCATGATGACCTGTATACGTCGGATGAGCTATGTACATTTTTATTTTTCCATCATTTCAAAAATATTATAAAAGAAGAAAAAAATATTGGCACTTGTTGGCGAATACCAGTATTTGCTTTGGAGAACTACATTGTTTATACATGGGGGAAATTTGTTGTGTTTTCTTTAAACGGAGTGCTTGCAGAGAAACTGAAGAGAAACAAAACTTCGATTGCTCTGCTTTGCGCAGAAAACTGAGTGAGAAAAAGGAAAGAAGTCACGAAAAAAAAATGACCAGTCTGTGCGCGCTGTGGGAAATGGTTTATGCGAAGCGTTCCTTGGTGCTTGCGAAGACTGTTTCTCTTTAGGGCTGTGCGAATATTTCAAACTTCGAATATTTGGTTGGATCCAAATCGTACGGCACTTGTCCAATTCGAAATATTCGAACGTCAGAAATCTTCGTGACAAGTATTTTAGTCAGCACCAATGTTTACGCACATCGGTGTCAGAGGTTTAGAGACCAGTAGGTCCAAGAAAACTTTGAATTTCCTCGCTATTTGTGACTTGTTCTGTCGAACTGCACAGTACATGTTGTTAAAGCGTTTTATAACCGGCCCGAATTCTAAGTTCCACCCTTGAGTGATGAAGCAGCAGGATTATTCAGCTTTCTCTTTTCTCTCGTGATCCCGAAATTTTTTGACGTTGTCTGTATCTGTTTTCAATTTCGCAGAATGTGATGCTCAAATTGACAAATTTTTTTTCAGTCACCGCTTAACACTGCTCCTTTATTACGTTATTGCAAATGTCGTGATTATATTCAATTCCAGTTTACAGGGCACGGTATTGTGTATGAGGTTGAGCGCGTTGTTGCAATAGAGAGGCGAAACTGTACTGAATCAAACTAGCGATACCCACGGGGAGCCATTTCAAAATTAATTAAGAATGACTAAAACAAGGAACCCGAGCATTATTCTAGGTTATTTAGAAATGAACACCAGCAGTGAAAATCATGCCGATCAGATTTCATTGCTCCTCCCAATTCAGAAAACATGCTGAGAGGATTCAACTATCAGAGCAAGGTCAGCACATCCCAACCAGTGCGCCTAGGGCATGGCTGTTCTCGTTGTGTAGAGGCGTGGTCACATGAACAGCCGTGTCACTGCCACCCGAAAATACTAATTTCCTATCCTTCCTCCATGGTAACATCCAAGTAACTGCATACGCGCTAATGTCAAGCAATAGTGCGGTAAAATGTCTGAATTGTATTATTTGTTGTACAACAAACCTACTGTTTTAGGTCAGGATTGGTGAAAAAAAAAATCTTCCTGTTTCTTGCGAAATTCAGTAGTTTGTACTAATCGTGTTCTCTAAAATATTGGAAAACGATTTGATTCAATCCACACTTCGTTTTAAATATTCGAAAATGATTGAGAGTTTTAACTTTTTACATTCGCACACCCCTACCTCTCTTGTATAGTGATCATTTGTAAGCGCAGTATATTCGACCAAGCTGGACAGGTAGTCACAGGAAAACGCGTCACTCCGCCTAAACTTCCGGACGCTAGAACGCGAGGATCGTGTAGTTGGTTGCAAACCGAGAAAAACGTATGAAATCCACTGCGGTCCGAGGCAAAAAGGGTTTGCGTAGATATTTGATCCAATAACGTTTGCCCATTGTAGTGACGTTAAGCACTTCTGCGCGTTAAAGAAAGTCGAATTTAGCCACGCAGAGGTACATTTGTGTTACAGAGAACACTCTAAACCGGGGGTCTCAAACGTGCGGCACGCCGACCTTTCGCTAGGTGGCGGAACCGGTCGCGGACTTAACTTTCGCGTCCGACTCTGAGGGGTCATTTGACAGTGACGAGGGGGGAATAAAAGCAGGAAACAAATAAAGCGATTCATTAGAAACATGGATGGACGTAATTTTTTTATTTTTAGCAGCTCTCCCGACGCCATCTTTAATTTCGGTCCGGGAGCGAGCAAGCGCCTCCCCCCCCCCCCTCAAATCTGGTCCGGATTATCCTTCACCGTAAAGGGGGGGGGGGGGGGCGCTTGCTCGGCATTTTACGGTAGTGAAGGGACGAGCGAAGTAACACAGAATACGCGCGGATTACGAACTTAGCTTGTTACGTGGAAAAGCAACTCATGCCTGTGCGCGCACGTGCCGCAACAAATAATTAGAGAATAATAAATTTAATGAAAAAGAAATATTCTGAACAAATGTTTCACATTACGCCGACGTAATACATAACTAATTAAAAAGTTCGATGTCCTTAAATTGACTTCATGGCAACGCAACAAAGAATATTACCAGCCGGCTTAGCGTCTCTGCGGCGAAATTTCGCTAAACTCCGCCGTGGAACTCCACAAATGAGGAAGGGCTGAAAAAAGTGGCGGGTATATAAGCACATTTAGGTGCCTCTTTCTTTGCGTAATCAATTCCCTCTATTTTGATGGCATGAAATTCTGTAAGAATGACTACAATGGACATACAATAAAAAGTGAGTTATATGGTTTTTGTTGAGTGCTTAATTTACGACAGCAATTTTTTTTTATTCTCCGGGTTCTTCTATGCAGGAATCTTTAACCACTCATTCTTTACTATTCCTTTCATAATTTTCCGTTAATGTGGAATTATATGCCGTTCATAATTAAGGCCATAATCTCCTTGCATATAATGATATTCCGCTTTATTCTGTTGTACACGTGTCGCTGTGGAGACACTGAGGTGAAGAGTATTACTTTCTCGGCTGTAAAACAAAACCCGTATCCAGCACCTGACTGCTACTCATCAATTTAGGCCTGTTCTGCTGAGCTAGCGGCTCTGACAATTAATGGTTATCGGGATTCTTATAATAACTACTTTGTTGGAGGACATTAATTTAATTGATAAACTATAAATTAACTTACATCACAATAACGCTGTCACACGCACATACAAAGATCATAATATTTCCTGTTCTTTTCCTGCCCTCTTGGTTCTAAGGTCTTTTCTGTCCTCAGTCGCCTTCTCCTATTCAAAGTACCCTGTCGGTACCTTTACATACGCCTCCTCGATTTCTTAATATTCATTAAAAGCTCTCACTCTCCGTCCACTTTGGCCTGACATCAAAACAATTATGCAAAACACAGCCAGCGCTTTCTTGCCATAAAGCAATTCAAAAGTCAGCGATGAAATGTTCTGACCACTTCTTCCCCGTTGTGACTTATTTGTGTTTGTCTACTTACGCCGTACTCCGCTTAAAAAAGAACTTAGTTCCCTTTACCTGATTTTTCTCAATATCTGCCATATTATACAGATTTAAACGGAAGTCGCGGAGTACAGCACTTATTTGGTCGTTTACTCCTGCTAGGTATTTTGTATTATGTCGCGTCAGTACTTTTTAAGTTCTTCAATGACTATGCCACACGCCCAATTTTTCGCCTTTCTTCTGATCAGCTCAGGCTAGAATCCACGGTACGCATATTTTGTCAGGGATAAAGAGAGAACGAGTGATGAACTAGCTGTAGCGCGCACACAGGGCGTGTGCGTGGAGGAGCGCATGGGCGTGGTGCGGCACTGGTCCGTCATCAAGCGAGCGTGGAGGACGTACTGTGTACCGCGTCTGCCGTTGGCTCAGAAGCGGGTATTCGGATCTTCTTCGAAGCAAGGTTCCCTACAAAAATTGCAATAAGGCAGTCCGGCCAGCGTTGTAATCGATCATCTATCATGAGAATAGTGTATAAGTGCCGACATGATCTATCTATCTATCTATCTATCTATCTATCTATCTATCTATCTATCTATCTATCTATCTATCTATCTATCTATCTATCTATCTATCTATCTATCTATCTATCTATCTATCTATCTATCTATCTATCTATCTATCTATCTATCTATCTATATCTATCTATCTATCTATCTATCTATCTATCTATCTATCTATCTATCTATCTATCTATCTATCTATCTATCTATCTATCTATCTATCTATCTATCTATCTATCTATCTATCTATCTATCTATCTATCTATCTATCTATCTATCTATCTATCTATCTATCTATCTATCTATCTATCTATCTATCTATCTATCTATCTATCTATCTATCTATCTATCTATCTATCTATCTATCTATCTATCTATCTAATATGTATGTGAAATCCCAGATTTAGTGGTTGTATTTTTCAGCACGTCCTGCTTCTGGCATCAGCAACGCACGTCTTCGTGCGTTGCTGACAAGACGCTCTAGCTTTCACACTTTCCACGGAATTGTGTTTTCTTTTCCCTTTTCCATACACAGGGAGGACAATTTGCCACGTCACCTAAGTCGTTCAAAGAGAGAAGCAACAATGCTTCTGTAAATCATTGTAGGTTCATTAGTCCCAAGCTGGCTGAGGCATATTACTGCTGGGTCCCATTGGCGCGAGCGCTACATTTCTCGCCTTATAGAATGTGCTAACCGGAAACTCTGCTCGCGACCAAGGCGAGTCGGCGGCGGCCATTGGTGGAATCACTCGCTGCGTGCACAGTTCGTACCATCGGATAATTGGCAAACCATTTATTAGAGATCGCGGTGTTTGACTGTTTGAGAAGGTAGGTCATTAAAAATTCTAATTATGTAATACTTACAAAAAATTCATAGGCAAACAAGAGTAGACGCTGCAGAGCTTCATAAACAATAGGGAACTGGTTTAAAAACTTCGCAGTGAACTGCCACAATTTGTTTAATCTTGCGCCTATTTCTGGTCACTGAGTCACAATGCGAATAGGGTTTCTGCAGCTGCAAGAGGGTAATACGAAAATGCGTGTCCACTTTACTGTCCATTTACAGAGTGCGTACTATCTTGTCGCGTGAAACAGCTTACTTGCTGAGGCAACACGGAGATGTATCCTTTGCTCCTGACGATCGTTCCAGGTGCTCCTTCAAAATATATATTATTTATTTTTAAATATTTCTTCCGTCTTTCTTTGCCGTTGGTTCTTTCTTTCAGGCCACTTCTATAAATAGCGGTGTATGTTTATTTGTCAAAATATTTGCACGATGCGATACATCTCGCGCATTTTTTCACCTGCTTGGCATTAATATGGCAGCAACCATCTCGACTCATCTACGGTACTTTTTTTTTCGTTTTAGTACAGCTGAATTAAGTTTATGCAATAAACTACTCTATTTTCTACGGCAGCCAACTTTCTGCCCTAATATAAAATCTCCCTTCAAAACTAGACTTAGTCCATATATTGCAGAAAAACGGCAAGTTTGGCCAGTTGGTTGGGATTCGCCGTGTTGTCCGTTTTCCTTTTATTGTCCTCGTGTGGGTTGCGCTGTAACCGAGTGCAAAAATAAATAGACTTAGGCCCGTATTCACAAACGCTCCTCGACTAGAAACTCGACCTCAAGGGATCCTTGAGAGTTCTCGCGTTGCAGAAATCGCCACGCGAAACAGTCCTCAAGGATCCCTTGAGGTCGAGTTTCGAGTCGAGGAGCGTTTGTGAATACGGGCCTTAGTCCGCCACGGGGGATATGTCGTTACGGTGCTCGGCTCCTGACCCGAACGTCGCGGGTTCGGTCGCGGCCACGGCAATCCCATATTGATGGAGATGAAATTGTGGAGGTCCGTGTACTGTGCTGTGTCAGGGTGCGTTAAAGACCACCACATGCTCGAAATTTCCGGAGCTCTCCACTACGTCGTTCCTCATAATCATATGGTGGTTTTGGGACATAGAACCCCAGCTATTATTTTTATTATAATCAAGACTAGCCTTAAACAGAGATACGGTGTTGCGAATCCGTGCTCGGCCTGAGATTCGTGCCTTTTTGGGAAAAAAAAATCTTTTCCGCACAAATCAAAGCTGGTGGGGACAAACACACTCACCGAAAGGAGGTATGTAACACAATTAGCGCCAAGGCTTCGTTCCACTTCTTCGTGTCAGCGCCTGATTACTGCCTCTCAACACACTTATAGGGAATAAGAAAACGGATACGCAGAGTGATGGATACATGCTAAGAGAGAGAGGATCGATTGAATCAGTTCACAGTTAGTTTGGTACAGCGCTGGAAAGCGTTTTGGTGGTTGCATTCGTATTTTGTTCTTGTTTTTTTTTAGGAGCGAAGCTCCTTAGGCCCCCTCCTCACCCGCGCCATCGCCGCCGTCGAGGCTCCTCGCCGCATCAGCGCTCGCACCCCTCTCCCACCTGTCTCCCTCTTTCTTCGTCTCTGCCCTCTCCCCTCAAACCGGCGAACGCGCTTTCCCGCCACCGAGCGCAGCAGATGCTCTCCGCGCGTGCGGCGCAAACAAGGTGAGCGGCGCAAGAAAGCACTTCGCGTTCATAAACGACCGCAAAATTCCCACTTGAGATTAGTTAGGGCTGCTCACAGAACATGTATAGTCAATGAAACGCCGTGGGCGGCGTTCCGTCGCCGCCGTCGAAGCTCCCCGCCACATCACCGCTCGCACCCCTCTCCCACCTGTCTCTCTCTCCCTGCGCTGCGTGCGCCGCACATTGACTCGCTCAGTCGTTCCCGCCACCGAGTGCAGCATACGCTCTCCACACCCGCTCCCCACCCTTCCGCCTTCATGAAAGCCAGCAGCGAGATCAGGCGCATAGTCGTTTGCGTCCCATTTCTAAGGAGCTTCGCTCATCGGATGTATTCGTACACGGAATAACTGCTAGTTTTGTTTGCGGTATTTCTTGCTTTTTTATTTTTTTTACCTCACGTCTCATCATATTATCTTCCATTTGTGCAATAAACTACAGTTCCAATACAGCGCTTGATCTGTTCTGTTACTTCTTTGTATGTGTCATTTCCGCGCCGTTAGCCTTCGACTTGTCATTCGTTGCTTACTTCCTGGACCAGCCCATACAAAAGGACAGAGAAAAATTTTGACCACTAGGCAAACTCATTCGCAATAGCAACTTCTGTATATAAAGGCAATCAAAGCAAAACTAATTTGAAGAAGGCAATAAACAGCGGGACTACAGTGGAAGCAATTAAGTCCCCGATTCGAAGTGCAGCGACGGATGATTCGGGACTACACATCAAGTTTAGTTTGCGTGTGTGCGGCGTCTCTTGTGGTTTTTCTGTAGCCTCACCCTCGAGTTAAAATTGCTTGAGCGAGATTTCGTCTTGGCTCTGATTTCCATTGGCTCGATTAGCGGGCTTTGCAGACACTCGTACGAAGACCATGTTTCGGCGCTCCCGAACGCCTTTGACTCAGTTCGTCATTGTTACTACAAACGCTCAGTTATTTTTTCCAGGAATTTTGAGAGCGCCACTAGATCGCCTATTTTCTGGCGCCGATGCAAGCAGACGGCCGTCCGCCCGCAAACGCCATGATTGATAGCAGTGTCAGAAGTGGTGGCCTCCAGAAAGCGTACTGGTTTCCTGAACTGATGATGGTTGCAGTATACGACTTCCAATGGCTCTGCAATCAGAACTTTTGCAATGATCATGGTGCAGTTGTGCATTGCTTCAAGTGGAACGGAAGTATTACTGGTGTGTCTTCGTGCCTTGAACCGCGACGCCTTTAACACCATTTCGAAAGTCAGCAGTCACAACCAGAACTCACTATGGACAAGTTAAAGCCAATCATAAAACTAGATCAGCGTTTCTTCAGTGTTTTGAGGCGTTGACCGGTGTCCAGATAATTCGAAGACGCCACATTGAACTATAGAAAGCAGCTCATATCTCGACTTGTCACTTGATACTTCACTTTTTGAACTTCATGGCGTAAAGGTCTGCTGGTACATTCCTACGAAAAGTTTGGCTACAGGTGAAACTACTTTTCTAGCTGAAAATACGAGCATCTGGGACACAGATGATCATATCTCCGGTCCATTCCACATAAACCTGCTGGCTATTTCGCCGCAGAAACTCATGAACGATTCCCCGCGCGTCTATGTGTGTGATGATGATATCCAAACGCGCACCGTTGCCTCGATTTGCTGCTTAGGAGGAGGATGTCGCGTTGCGGAGTTCTAGGGCAGGAGTTCGATTGCCGACCGCGGCGGCCGCATTTGGATGGCGGCTAAATGCAAGAACACCTTTGTAATTAGATTTAAGTGCACAATAAGCACATCCGGGGGATCAAAATCATTCCGAAGACTGCCACCACGGCGTGCCTCACATCGCTCCTCTTCGGCCTCACTTCCCTTTCCTGCCGCCTTGCTTGGCATGGATATGGTATATATGTCTATGCATGGTTTTGCCTGCATTACGCCAAGCGACATGAGACGATGACGACACAATACGATAGCGTACGACAGCCCTATCTCCCAAAGCGCTCCGCAGTGAAAACGTCACTTCTTTGCTAACGATGTTGAAGACAAGACAAGTACAACACCTAAACAAGTGCACGCGGGCACTGGTCAGAGCTTCTGCTTTCCGCTAGGTTTCTTTCGCGGCCATAAACCATACTTTGCTTCGGCGCAGTTGGGCTTTTATTGGGCGTCTAAGTGCTTCGAGTAAATTCTACGAAATCACCAAAGGAAATCTTTCCTTTTCCTTTTTTTCCAATACTAAAGCTTACAGTGGCAGAAAGTACTACAGGATTCCCCGTTCGCTCATTGCCAAAAGCATGAAATATACTCTCAAAAAAGAGAAAAAGTGGCGGCCTTTTTGAGTTCGTTAATAATAGCACACTAACAAAAGGGGAGATGCTTTAGAAATAAATAAAAAAAAAGAATTGTGATTTGAACAAAATGGAGAGGTCCAACGAAATTTCATATTATTCGCGAATATAAAAAAAGTCAAAAGCTGAAAGAAAGTCACAAGGAAAAATAGCCAGTCTCTTGAAAAGGTCTTGACGAGTGGCTCTGTTCTCATGAACTCTACTGATCCCCGGCGGGAACTGATTTGATCTTGAGTGGAGCATCCAGAAGTGAAGCCTGCGTGAGGCAGCAATTGCGTTCCATTTAGACTTGCCCGAGGATCCAAGGAGCACACCGATTTCTTCGCCGCTCGGTGTGTTGAAAGGCGGTGCGGCGTGCGCTTCGGGGCACACGAAGACATTATCTCTACCGAGTTATCTTTTTTCTTTTTGCAACGGCTCGACGAACACAGACATCATCGCGGTGAAGCGAATACTGTTCGGTGAAGCTGCTAACTTTCTTGGGCTGGGAATCAAACTTACGCTCAGGCTGCTCCTCTTGCGTCCCAATTCCTCGTCAACCTGCAAGAAGACAGCGCTTATTATGTCGCAATATATTCTTACTCTCTGCCTAACCATATGAAGGCAACCGTTAATGAATTCAAGGAAGAGGTGGTGTACGTTATTTGTAGTTTTCAACGGAAATGTATTAACTATCAAGTATAAGAAAAAAATCACCCTCGTTATAACCATTGCTACACATTAATTTAACTTACAAATAACGCCTGCTACGCTTCCTAGATATCGCTTTGTCAAAGGAAATACCAGTCAGCACTGATCTATTCGTGTTCTTTCGTTGCCAATTAGTTGATAATAACAATTGCACAGGTGATGAGAGGTCCTAATTTAAATGTCATCATACACATATTGCAGATAACTAAATGTCCGCGTATTATGCGAATTGGGAGGGGATGTAACAGAAAAATATAAAAATAACAGCAACATGGCTATCAAAAGTTTCATACATTAGTCAAGCTATGCACGCCCTTGCACGACGTAGTAAGAAGTGTAGTGCATGCAACGCAACCAAGAAAAAAAATAACGACGCTAGAAAGGATAACAAAACAATACGTTAAGTGCATGCGGAGTTCGGGTAAATATTAAAACAAACAAAAAAAAAAGCGGGCAGAAGAAATAGCATACGTATGAGCGCGAGATGTTTGGTGTGAAATAGAAGGAACATTCAGTACAACAATGTCACTTCTGCGGAAGAAACGTGACCAAATGTATTTTACGCTGTAGTAGGACCACGCCAGAAGGAAAATATGGCCTTTACATTTCCTTTCGTAGGCACGGTCCACAATATCGGACATAAAAGACAGAGAAAAGTTACATTCTGAAACGGCTCGAATGTGGAACAGTTCTCCAGAAACGTTATATAACGTTGTATGGGCGTGAACAGAAACATCGTTTAAATAGCTGACAACATGAAGATACACGTAAGCACTTCTGAATTAGGATGACGCTTCACACGATCAACCACACAAGAGTCGACTTCACTCGTTGATCGTGAGCGCTCGGTGTCATTACTCTACCATGGTGATGAGTAGCGTAGGAAAATGGGAAAAAATATTTCGCATGGCTTTGGGCTTCGATGTGTTTTCGAAACTTCGAGATAACGCGACAGCAGGCACCATAGGCGCATCGAAAAGACTGTGTGGAGCATATGAGCAACACTTGCAGTATGCGATCTCGAGAGCATTAACTGATTTTGAGACTTCAACTGCGTTGCCTTCCGTGGTATTGTGAAAGGCCGAGCTAGCGACTGCGGATCGAGCATGGTGAGCTGCACCTGCTGCGGTGCCATCATGTCAATCAACCACAAAGTAGAGCCCAAACATGTGCACAACCATTCATCGCTGACGCCTGTTGCTACGCCTGTTGTTGTGTCGCCTGATATGTCGCGTAATTATTCGCGTACGGCAAGACACCTTTTATAGATTGCCCTGCTTCGTTCGGCTCAGGTGGTGCATATTTCAACTCGAATGTATTTGTGGAGTCAGAAGTGATGTACTTCAAACCATGAAGCAGCTCCTCAGATGTTAGTGACGCCTCGAGTTCCATTTGCATTCAACTTGCTTTCTTTATCCCTTGTATTATAAGTGGCACGATGCATCATCCCTGAAGGTTAGGATCAGCGTCATACAGCAATTGTTGTTTTACAAAGAAATAGTTGACTAGGTTCTCACTGTACTGTTCATAAATGATGGCTTTGTCCTACAATTATACTGCGTTCTTTTGAAGGCACTAACAAACGTTTCCTTCCATGACTGCCATGAATTTTCTTTATGTTGGGCGAAACGCAAGTCAAACAATTGTTTGGCATTTCCAGAAAGGCATGCTCGCATATTTCGTGTTTTGTCGCAGTCTGTGTGCCAATGATTCTGTTCACATGCACACTCGAATGCGTTCAACCAATAATCTACACCGGAAATGCCGTCAAAGGTGTCCGGGTTTGCTGTCATGGGATGAGTCTTCCCTGATGCCAGAACCGTCAAGAGTGCTTGTTGCTGCTGTAGTGGCTGCTTTTGCAACCAAATCAATTGAAAAAGCACGTTCAACCAGCTTGGTGAATGCGCACTATGCGCACCAAGTGGACAGTTAGTGCAAGAGCATCTGACGAACGAGGCTAAAGCTGGAATGAACTTTGCTTAATAGGTCTGGGTAAATAGAACGAGAAATATGGCAAGACACCGCGAGTTGTTTTCGTTAGGGCTCTAAGATCAAGAGCAAGTGCATTATTTGGCAAAGCTTATAACGTCATATTCTGGAAAGAAAATGTGTTTAGCCAAAGAATACTTCTTGGAAGTGCTGACTTTCTCTTTGTGTTCTGCAAATAGATCGATTTTTCTAAGAATTACAAGTTTCGCAATAGTACTGCGGGAACGTCGAAGAACAGTTGCTGATGTCAGTTGGCGTGCGAAAAAAACCGCCGCACATCAAATAAGCCTTTCCGCTATTCCGTCTTGACATCTCGAGAAAGTTGGTCTCGTGTATTGTTTCATGCTAACAAATCTTTCGAAGCGTACAATCGTCGAGGAGAAGTCGTAATTGTCATTATGAAAGCTTAGCGGACAAACTCACAGCTTCAAAGGAACTGTCTGCATAGAGAAACTATACCGCAGTCGACGAACCTCCTAACTTTTTATAGCGCACGTGCATCCTTCGTTTTTTTTACCTTTTTTTTCTGCTCTGTTAGACGCATGCTGTGTTGATAGTTTTAGAATTCGAAGCTGATATGCCATCGCAGCAAATGGTAACGAATGCCTTATTGCAGTTATTCCTGACATACATGCGTGAACAAATAGAGCATTGACACCTGTCATCCTTTTGCTGTCGCAGCAATGATAGTGTGCAGGTGCTCTATTTCTATTTATGCCTCTCCTTCTTCTCCTTCTGACGTAATTTTATCTATCCTTCAGTTTATGGTAACAAGCTGCAAACATGCACTAATATTGTTTTCTGGTTAACCTCCGCAATATACTTTCCACTTCCAGGAATAACTTTTGCATGCTTTTGAACCTGAAGGTAACGGGATATTCTATACATCGGCGCGCCTCTTTTCCCTTAATTTTCAAACCTGCGCTTGCAGGAAATCTGAGTGACTTATGTAGATTGGCGCAAAAGGAAGAACGAAAATCGAAAATAAAAAAAAAGACGTTTAAGAACGCCACACAATTACCGCGCTCTGTTCGCTTGTGGAGTTTTCAGGAGAACCGTCTTCCATTCGGCTTTTCGTGGCTTTAACCCTTTATGGAAGCGAAATCGCCGTGGTCTCAGCTCGAATCTTTACCCCAGAAAGCGATAAGAGAAACACACTGCTTAGGTACGCTTGACTGTGTCGCAAAATACATTTTTTAAAAGAAAGGAGGGAAAGAGAAGAAAGTGCAGCGCTGACTACCAACTGTTTAATGTATCGGAAGGAAAAACATACAGGAAAAAAAGACACCTTCCGCGCATTCGTACAGAGCCAAAGTATGACGTGGAGCGACATGGTAAAGATAACGTGTTAGGGAGAAAGCGAATTTCTGAGGAATACGAAGTCTTAGATGTGTCACTTACACAATCAGACCCTTTATTTGTGATATAGAGGGCTTGCAACAACTCTCCAGCAGTTTGTTTTCTGCTGTTGCCGAGACTCAGCAGTCAGTATTTTGCGCCACAATCAAGTGTACCTATGCAATGTAAACACCAACTCGCCAAAAAAAGGAAATCCTTTTGGGAGAAACACAGTTGTGAGTTCGGGAATAAAACGGGTTATTCCTCGAGTCGTGGAGGGATTTTGTCGCCGACTTCCGGGTCTCGTATCGGAAGGAAAATAAAGATCCCCGTAGCCAGACCAGCTCTCTGCTTCCGGTCTTAGAGCCTGTGTGACGAGGAACTCCGGCTGTTTACGTACATTTCGCCGCTGCTCATGGCAACCTAAAGCCAGTGCGTGCATTGGCATTTTGCAGTGTTGTTTTGCGTATTTTGCATTGCAGCTGAAATGGCGTAAACACGCGGGATAAAGGAGGGCGTGATTTATTGCGTGAGAGAAAGTCTTTTGCATGTTGTCTGAAAGAGCTCGCGTTTGCGAGAACAAGCTTTGTCAGAGGTGGCTGATTCTGTCAAATAAAGCTCTGGAAACTGTCAAGTCTATAGTTTAGTTTGTTATTGCTTTATCCACTTGTTTTGTTGTTGTTGTGGGGCAGGATAATATAAGGGATATCATTTTTCGTTTGAATGTATAGAATGTAAGTGCAAGTTGACCTTCGGGAAAAGCTCTTTACGCTTAAAAATTTTACATTGTTTAGACTTGGATAAAACGGCTTAGTCGAGGCTTTCGCGCGTTTGCTTTGATCAATACTTCTGCGTCTTTCTTTTTAGTGAGCTTAAGCAAAGCGATGCCAGCCCACTCACACAAAATATATCCCGGAAATGCAAGCCACTGTAGCTTTATTTAGTAAGGCCAGGTTTGTTATTTCTTGTCAGAAATTGTGTGTGAATAGAGCATATACGGAAAATAAGCATAAAAGGATGGGGTGCTCTTCCAGAAGGTTGCTTCCGCTTTCGGATTCAATAAAATTAGGCCGGGCAGGGTCCTACCTAGTTTTTTTTTTTTTTTTTTTTTTTTTTTTTTTTTTTTTTTTTTTTTTTGTGGGACCCCGTCGATAACTAAACTCCAATTTTGTCCCTGTCGATAAACTCCGAGCACTTGAAAAATCACGTTCAGAGATTTTGAGTCGATAGTCGTGAAAAGTATTAAACAAGAGTACGGAGGCACACCCGCGTCTTGCAAGAAATGCGGTGCTACGCATACCGTTATTGACGTACGTCTTAAGTGAGGCCGAGGTTGCAGAATAATATATCTGCGTGGGAAATGCTTTTGATGTTCGCCGGCGAAACGGCGAAATTTTGCCGCTAGACACTAACTTCAATCAACGCGGAAGACTACCTAGTCAGCAATAACACAGTATAACTTTATGCGGCGGACCACAGTATAACTTTATGCTTTATGTATTCGCTGCTATGTATTTCGTGTTCGTCTGTAAGGCGCTACATGGACCGTAAACCAAACCAAAACAAGCAAACAAATAAACTGGCCTGGAGGATTTCATATATGAACATCTAGTCTGTACTGAAGCTAATAAGGGCTGCACCATGTGTCCTCTCTATATTAAAGACGGCAAGCTGTTGATAACCCTAATACACATATGAGAACCTAAAATATGACTTAACTACGTAAACCTGACACCTGCATCTCCGCAGACAAAGAGGGTTAGGCTCTCGAAACTGTTGGCGTAAATAACTATTGATCTTAGTTTGTCAGTACCTTTCTATGGCACCGTTCCTTTCCTGCAAACTATCTAGATGAGGCGTTTTCTACATGTTCAAGTCTCCTTGCGCCTTACATTGTTTTAAAGAAGTGTAAATTTAAGGGATCGTTAGCTTTGTTAAGCACCATATTAATTGCCACCGGCAGGTTCGGTCCCTGCCGGTGACAAGTTATCTTTCCGTGCACTTTTCATTCTTCACATTTATACATTACAATTACTTCTGATAACATCCCCTATACTTTCCTTGGCATCATTGTCTGTGTGTTCTCATTTACATTTTTTTATGAACTATTAGGTTAAATTTTATATACTGTTCACTATAGTTAACTCAGACATTTAGAGGTGCGTTGAAGCCGCGCTATTTTGTTCGAGGTGCATCAGTGCAGAATAATTTCATTAGGGAAACACGCGGCTCTAATGCATGACTTCAGAAAGCGGCATGAATTGATTTATTGATTGGACGACTAACTTTCGGATCGAATAATAATTGCAATGTTGTCCACTAGGGACGCATGTAGCCGTATTTTCCACGATGGCGAATTACTAAATTAAATGCTAGACAGGTGTCGTGGAATACATTTTGTGTGACAGTCTTCAGCTGAACTCACTGACTCTCGTTTGTAATAATAAAACCCGCATAAGATGTCGTAATTCTGATCATTATAACCCATTTCAATATAGTACAAACGCGTGGCTTAGTTGTAATCGCAGTAGAGCGGGAAATAACCTTCTCCATTACGCTGAGCACTGCTGACGCTCGAAATTTGGAAGGTAGATGTTCGGTACGCGTCTCCAGTAGACGCTCCCATTCCAGAACTCGCGTTCCTCTTGGCTGGCTTAAATGCGCCACGTAGTCTTAATGCACTCGAGCCCGTCGCTTCCTTACAGCACTGAAAGTGTGCTCGAGTGGAGAGATTAGCGGCCTCGTCTCTTTCAGAGATTTACGTTGCGTTGGATCCTCACTCAGGAGAGCGAAGTAACGTTATTGTGTGCAAACTCGGCGAGGTCATAAAGAAGGTAGATTGTAAATGTCGGAAAAGCGACAGTTACAAATCATTCTTCCGGAAGAGAAGAAAGATAACCCTAAAGGAAAATAAACTGGCGGTATTTATTTTTTTTAAAGCCTGTACTTGAGTACAGTATCAGTAGAGAATAAGTGGTTGTCTAAACAAAGACAGTGGTCCATCGACCAGCTCACGCTTTGTAAATTTGTGCGACATTAGAAAACCTTAGCGGAACCTTACCTACATATATGTCAGTGAGTTATTTATTTATTAGGAAAGTGATGTTAATGCTTTGTGATGTTCTACTTTCCCCTATCAAATTAAAAAAACTTAACTACGGGATCTGTAGGCTTCACCAAGTATTACGGTTCTTTTACCTGGTTTGCTTGGTTCTTTTTTTTTTTTTGTCTGACAAGATGTCTTGATGCGCCAAATTTCGGTCATTGCACGTGGTCAACTCCACGTGGCTCGTTACATTAACGATCCTTCACAGTGTTTTACACTCGACATTTACGCTGTTTTTTTTTCAATGTAATTTTGCGGTCTAAGATGAAGTCAGATAATTTTATTTGCGCGATCAATTAGAAGACAAAATTGAGAAATAAAAAAAGAAACTACTAGACGGATAGACATAAAGATAATATTTGTGATTTGAACCGGTGTTGAGCGGCATCTCACCGACCAAACCAGTGCTACTGAATTTGCAAGTTTTCTGCCCAGCAGCTTTGCTGGCCCACGCTGTGCGTGCTCTACTTGATTAATGATCGCTGCAGGGAGGCGGCTCAGTCGGTTCGCGTACTGTTGGTCACGGCAGGCGGAGCACAAACCAACGCAGAAAAGAGTGCGCTCGTTCTTCCTCAAGCTTATTGATTAGGTGATTCTATGCAAAGCTCTGGCGATAATTTAGAGCAACGGAAAATGTTCTATCAACGCTAGTGCAATTGATGACTCGTTCTTATGCCTTCGCCACACCGTTAACCCACCGTTCCTTTTAACATAATTGGTCTTCACTGACGCTGCCTGTGATTCACTCGCGTTCTGCATCTCTATACTTCGTTATGCCGAGCATATTCAGTCGGGCTGCTAATGGAATGAAGTTATTATAGGAAAGTAGATTACTTACAGTTCCAGAAGCTTTTTCTCCCTGCAGTCTGTTACTAACAGATTGCGCGCACACACACGCGCGCACACACATACACACACACGCACACACACACGCACACACACACACACACACGCACACACACACACGCACACACACACACGCACACACACACGCACGCACACACACACACACACACACACACACACACACACACACACACACACACACACACACACACACACACACACACACACGCACACACACACACACACACACACACGCACACACACACACACGCACACGCGCGCGCACGCACACACACACGCACACACACACACACGCACACACACACACACACACACACACACACACACACACACGCACACGCGCACGCACGCACACACACACGCACACACACACACGCACGCACATACACACACAAACGCACACACATAGAACGAATATTACTATGGTTAAATAAATAAATAAATACATAAATAAATAAATAAATAAATAAATGTCTTTCCTGGTTGCTGCACCAACTGCCAGGAAAGCACACGCACATAAAGCCGCAGAACACCTTCGAAAATGCACTGACAAATTTACAGTCTGAAGCAAATATGTGCTGACGCCAGAAAAATTAATTACTTTCACAAATATGACGTCATGGTCAAAATTGCGGTACTAATATTTGGAAACGTTGAAGCAGTACTGATTCCCGAAGAACGTGTAGCACTGCTCCGGCTGAAATGCGAATGAAAGAGAGAATATACGGCGAAACTAATCCGAGGATTTTATGTTGGCAGTGATGATGGGCGAGTGGACGAACATAGTATTATTATGAGTACGGAATGGACGAGGTTGGTCTGGTTGATGGTAATGAATAAAATAGCCCAGACACAGGCACAGAGAAAGAAACAGACGACACGACCACTCTTGAGGGTCGCCGCGTGACTTCAAGATTTCGGGCGATTACCGCAAAGTGTTCGCTTGTTCGTAACTCAGGGACGAAACGACGTGAAGGAAGAAATACCTCAACACAAGCAATGACTGGCAACCAATATCTTGAGATATTTGTTCCTTTCAGTTCTCGTGCAAGTCGCGCTGTTTAGTATTGAGATCTAAAGATGCCAAGAATAAAACGACAGCTATAAACTTTGGGGACTAATTTCGTGTCAATGTGCACTTTAGAACAAAACGGCACAGTTCGTGTTATTGGCTTCGTTCTCTTTTTTTCTCCCTTTTCAACCAACTTTGCTCAGCACAGGCTTGCAAACCGGACGCACGAGTGATTCACCTCACTATGCCTTATATTTTTCTTCGTTTATCTATTTTTTTTTAATATAAGCAGCTGTCCTTGTTTCTACTTTGTCTTCAAAAGGGCTTAACGTGGCACATTCTCAAGGATTCGCATTTTAAAGAGAGCTTCTACATCCGACCGCTGTGAACGAGTTTTCATTGACATCGTCACGAGGAGTAAGCGTAGGAAACAAGTGCGCGAAAGCGCATTTGATATGTGAGATACTCTACTCGCCTGATTCGAGCAAAAAGAGAACTTGGTCTTTGCGGCAATGGCTGATATGTTGGCTCGAATGCGGACCCAGAATGTCTGAGAACTAAGTAAACGTTGTATATGACTCGCTGAGGTTCGGGCGAGTTGATAATTCATTCGCGCGAGTCAGTGCGACGCATAAGACGCTTCCCTCGACGAGAATCTACGAGCCCGACGCTCTCTTTTGTTTGTCTACTTATTTATATATGTATTTTGCTCTGTCTCACGCTCTGCTCGCCGTCATGTGGAATAGCACCAGCTGTCGCGGTAACAAATGTTTACGGAGCACCGATGTCGGAGCATAAACTCACTGCTTGAGAGCACAGATTGGGACCATGTGGTGTCACCCCTACGCCAACATACAAATATATGCTGCGCAAGTATTGGGACAATGCATAGGCTCCGAGAATAGCATATTTTTTTTACAGTATTGGGGTGACCGGTGAGGTCTGTCTTCAATAGCACGCACAGTATTTACTGTATGGGCAACAATACTGCAAATTTTCCGAAATCTAGCTAAGAGAACAGGTCGGTGGCTATATTCAGAGTGCATAATGAAACGAAAATCAAGAAATAAAGATAAGATAAAACGGCAACGACATTTCAAGACCTGTATCAGGTACCCTATTCATAGAAAGCCGGTCGTAAGAACATCCGTTTTTGGGCGGGAATCATCACCACAGTAAACTCGCAATTGCAGTGTTTTCTAATTAAAAAAAAAGTGGATCAGTGTCTTTCTTCAATTATAGCCTATTTGCGCAGAAAATGCCGGCAATTTGAGTACAATAAGATACCACGGAGAAAAAAAAGAAGTTCAGACTAAACGAGGACGAGGTTCATTGACTTCACGAATTACACACTACGCTCGCGATTCGCGGTCGCGGTCGTTCGATTCGAAAGGCGAAACGCTAACGTAGGCAAGTATATCATATGAGCCCGAAGAAGCAGAGGAGGCGGCGGAGGCGCACGCCTTCACAGATCCGACCTTCCACGACGGTCCTCTGTGACTTGAGAGAAGCGGCAAGAAACTTTCCCAAAGGACGGATCTCGTCACGAGCGGCCCGAGTCCTGCGAAATAGCCAAGTCCTATGGGCGGTTGAATTTTAAACTAGAATCCTCTGGTTCCCGGCTCACATCAGAGACACACGGCAACCTGAACGAGACGGCACACGCCACAAGGCGCGCGTGATCGCGAACCGCGCCGGCGATCGTCGTCCATGGGACAACACCAAAGATCGCTTGACTAGCTACAAGGAAATTACCAAGGCCCACTGCCTGGCCCGCTGACCCTTCTTTCCGCCCAGCTACGAGCTGAACAGGAAGCAGGCGGCAGCCCTCATACAATTGCAGACGAGCACGTACCCAAACCCGGCACAGTATCACAGACTCTACCCGAATAACACACCCGACAAATATATGCAAGGTCTGCCACACTTAGGGTAGCCACTTGCTCACAGGCTCTTGGACTGTAACGAAAACCCGCAAGGTGCTAACATCGGAAACTTTTCGCTGCGGTGGGCAGCTGCCTTGCGCAGCCCTAGCATTGGCGACCGACTTCGGGCCCTCCAGCGGTCCTGCGAGGCGGCGGTGAGGAAAGGCATCGACGTCTCTACGTGGGAGACCTGAGGCCCGCTCAGTGAAAGCTATACAGAACTGCCAATAAAATTGTTACCAACCGAATCTGCCCCCCTCCCCCCCCCCCCCCCCACACACACACAAAAACACACACAAAATTTAATATCAATACTCAGGTTTCTTAACGGGCGTTCCCTTACCACAGTCGACTTGCGCAGAAGAAATTGCAAACGACATAGCGGGTGCAGAAAATAGAAACGTACGCAGTAAAAAAAAAAGTAAATGCCAATAGTATAGGGAAATGCAGCGACACATCAAGTAAGGAAATGATTTGTGCGGGAGGCCAATTTTACCAGAAGGACAGGTTTGAACGTGTGCGAGACAGTCAGTGCTGCCTGGTGGAATTTTTTTCGGAACGCTGACAAGGAATCAGACAGCACGCAGGTCATCCCTTTCCACTCCTATGAGATTCAGCAAGGGGACGACCGACTGCATTTTGGCTCCCGCCGCTTGCTTGCTTTCTTTCTTTCTTTCTTTCTTTCTTTCTTTCTTTCTTTCTTTCTTTCTTTCTTTCTTTCTTTCTTTCTTTCTTTCTTTCTTTCTTTCTTTCTTTCTTTCTTTCTTTCTTTCTTTCTTTCTTTCTTTCTTTCTTTCTTTCTTTCTTTCTTTCTTTCTTTCTTTCTTTCTTTCTTTATATGATGATTGGGCCACGCACCTAAAACACAGCTGAGTTACCGGAGCACCGCCTTTCATCATTTGTGCACGGTTATCTCGGCAACGTTTGCGCCGAAGCTCCAAAAGCGCGCGTAGATGGAGGAACTGTATTGTCTGGGACCTGTGAAACCAAACAAAAAACACCGTCTTCCACATTTTGCCGTTCTATTCCGGCGCGGAAAATTAGCGTCCTTTTCCTCGTGGCTTGCTATAAGCGTCAACAAGGCGCGTATTGTTGGCCTCAGCTTCTATTTACGTCGCGCCGTGTTATTTCCGCCGTCAGCGGGCGACGCGCCGGAGTCCCCAGACGGCTGGCGTTCTGACACGTCGAGTATTTCTCGTGTTTTCATTCGTCATGTGTATTCGCTGGCGAAGGTGGCGAAGGACGGAAATTCCTTGGCAGCCCTAGAGGGCCCCGGACGTGTCAACGAAAAATGTTTGAACGAAATATATGAAACACCAGAAGACTTGCATAGATAGAGAAACGGAAGGTGGTCATTATGATTAATGTGCTTTCATCTGGGCAACGGCGTCGGTGAAATGAAAGTGTGCTTACCATTTATTCCTAATGACATGTACGCGTTCGAACGCGTCAGCGTGTGGCGTGTAGACTCTGCGCTCTATAGGGAGAGTGCGCGACGCCGAGTGTACACGCCACGCGCTGACGCGTTGTAACGCGTACATGTGGTTAAGGCTTTAGGAAAGCCTTGTGAAGATGGCGACATTGTCGATTGTTATTATCGTTTATAATACCGTTGTCCTTTCGCTGCTGCGTATACATATGTATGACACTGGCATAGCCAAAAAAAAAGGGGGGGGGGGAGATAGAAGAGTTCAATACCCTCCCCCTTCCCCCGAAAACAATTTTTTGCTACGGTACTTATTTAGGGGATTCTATGCCTACGTAGTAGCTATATAGAGTTTTGTACGCGCCATCCACTTATTTGAGAACTTTTAGTAATGTGACATATTCATTTGATACTTTGAGATTTTCCTGAGCAAGTTAATGGTGGAGCTTGTAAAAATGCAGCATTAATGTATCGCACTAAGTCATGCCTCCGTTACTTTATACCACATTGTGTGAACCGCAGCCATTCGGAACTTTTATGCGACAAGAAGCCTGCTGTATGCTATGTGCGCGGCTTGTTCTTTTTGTTATTTCGTCGAAATCTTAGCTTGATTTGATAAGGAAAATTGGTATGTGGGGTGCGCGACCTATTTGTGAACCAAATGGTGGATGTACATTTGTGTGCGGTCGTCTTCTTTTATAATAAAAATAAAGAAGGTGGCGGATCGCATGTAGATTAATAGGTCCTGATATTTTTCCTAAAAACTGCTGACATAACGCTGGCATAACGTTTTACAAAAATAATATTTCATTTGTGAGTAGTAGACGCTGTGATATTGCAATGTCCGCTAATTTCTCTTTGTTAAGTTGACAGCAGATACCAAATATAGTCCAGGTTTCAAACAACCGAAAAAAGCGTATTTTGTTTGATATAATCTCGCTCAATGTTTTTCCCATTTCACCAACTGACAACATTCAGAGCAAGGGTTTCAAACGACATCCAAATCTACATAATTGGGTGAAAGTGCAGTCAACGTTCTTTGTGATTTTTTTAATGGAAACAAGTTTAACGAACTGTGTACAGTTGTTCTTATTGCTGCCTTCCATAGTGTAGAGTTATTAATGAGCATATCTCATAGTCAACATGCACGTAAGTGCATAAAAATTATCCGTAAGGGCTATCCGCGATGTGGCCGTGGTGTATGTACTGGACTATTCCTTTAGGACTGTGTTCATGCTTTATACACCCCATGTGGTATAGATGCACATAGTGCTTCCGATTACTTTTTTTTCTATTCTTTTAATCTTCGTAATTTTTTTCTTATATTTGTGTTTGTCCTGAATACTACAACCACGATAATGGGATAGCCTGCTCCAACGTAGCCTACCTTCCCATTATTTGTCATATATAAATTTTGAAAAAAGAGTGCCCAAACATGGGCTTTGTAGATTACATTTAAGAATCGTTCACTACATAGGGGCTTTCGAGAATACCCTGCAGGGAAGATATCCTTGAGATATACTGGCCCGTGGAATTTTTTTTTTTTTGGATCTACGCTTGAAAAGCTAACATATGCGGGAGATTTATTTTAATATGGACCCAGTTTCTGATGGCAGTTTTAGTTTTCCTAACTGATGCGAGAGAGAGAACATTGGACTGAACGTAGGTGCGATTTTGAAAGCTAAAGGTTGCACAGCTGGCGCCAGCAGGAATGCTTAGGTTGACACTTATAAATGGTCCATTCTGATTAGGGAGTTTTGTTTTTAATTATCTCGAAATAACGCTATATAGACGAGGCTTTGTAAAAGATAAGCCAAGGTACATTTTGGTAATGTTTCTGCGTTACATAAATACAGCATTTTTTCGCTCTCCCAAATCTGCAGTCATTCCTGTAAACGCGATATGTGAAATAGTTTATTGGTTTTCATGTGGTCGGAAAGTTTTTAAGCCTGCGCTTTTTGGCATACAAGCATGAACGCGCTTATTTTGTTCATGCGTGTACGAAAAAAAAATGAATTTCACTGTGGAACCTGGTATTCGTAGTGTGGATTCAGCATTTTCACGGTTCACTCTACCTGCCCCATCTTCTAAATTGGCCTGAGTTTTTCCTTGAATAACGCTAGAGAGTCATGCACAATTCATGGATAACAAACGAAGAAAACAGTTTGTTTAGGATTTAGGAACACTGAGGAACAGTATGACTATACGAATTTCTGGGCACAAATTACCCATTGCAAAATTGGAAGCAGCTGTTCAAATAAAAAAAGAAATTAGCGGAAAAAGAAGCTATACAAGTAGAAGGTTTTCGCCTTCGAGCAGCCTGGAGGTCGAACCTGAGAGTCATCTGCAAAATTGTGTTTCACAATATCATTGCTGCAAGGTGCCTGGAACGTTGACCGCAGTTATCGCCGTCTTAAGCGTGCATTTTCTTTACGTTCTTTGTCCGAGTGATTTCAATAAGCCAATAACATTTTCAATGATGTTGCTTTTTGTTTATATATTAGTACTAGTTAACACTGAGCGACGAGGAAGAAGCTTCGTTTAGGTTGACTGCGATGCTGTTGAAATATCACATGTATGTGACGTAGTTAAAGGGTGACGATGACGACCACGATGACAAGAACAACAACAACAACAACAACGACAACAACAATAAGAATAAACAAGTGGGGAATATGCGTGAGAACGGCCACACTATGCGAATAGTAAGAAGAATGATGCAGATGCGTTGTATTATGGATGTATTATATTACGATGTTTTTACAACAGTGGATACTGGCTGGAGCCAGTAGTAGCAGGTAGTTATTCGACATTAGCCGCTGCTGGTGTAACCAAATACACTTGGCATCCCCCCCCAAAATATTTGCTTTATCAGATTTGGTTATTGACGTCTTCTATCTTTTCCCCTTACAATAGTTTCATTTGTTTTTTTGGTGAGTCATACCCGAAATAAACTGATTTGCCACGCTATTAAATCTAAGAAAAAAAAAACATTATGATGACGAAAAAACTGCGCCTGAAACCACATTCTACTTTCCATGGAAGACATGACGTCCAAATGCGCTGAGATTTATATACGTTTTAAAGGGCCCCTCATCAGCCTTTCGAAATAATAAAAAATAATAAAACGAGCTCATTATTCTCTCCTGGCGTTTCTCGTCTTTCTTGCACACTTCCTCACGCAGAACAGTGATTCCCGTGACGTCTACAGTCTACATGCTCTTAATTGGTCCATATGCGCGAAATATCAGATGGGAATTGTCTCCTAAACTGCTTTGCCATGCAGCCGCCCATCCGTTCATCATCGTGCGCGAACAACTAATTTCACTTCATTCAAGACGCAGAAAGCACACTCACTCGTGGACTACATTCAGCACCGAAGTTTGAAGTCAACCACTGTGCGACGCACTTTAAGCCATGCGTTTCACTCTGTGCAGTGTATTTGCAGCACGAAACTGCCATTACTATAAAATGCGCACACACTTGCGGCTCCTATTCCAGAGGAAGTTCGAGAACGATGAGATTGCTCTCGAGAATGCTAATCGACCCTGTAAGAACTCGCTCAGAGCGCCTCCGGCTCCTTGAACTTAAAGCAGTGCGTTTGGTGAAATATTCCACTGCGCGATCTCGTCTTGGGGGCCATGTTTGCAATAAAGCTTAATTAGCCGAGCGAGGAACTACGCGTTAACTTTGAGAGATCAAGGGCGCCGTCTTTGCACTTTGTGATGGTTTTGTACAATTAGAGTTAGATATAATACGTCGACATTATCAGTTCAGTTTTCGTGCGGAACGCGTACCTCTATAAGGACAATTATCGAGCGTGGTGGGACATGCCTGTAATCTTGCAGGTAATTTTTTTGCCAAATTGCTTCTTTTTTGGTTAAAGGGATAACGTGTACTAACGTCTGCCTTCTTTTCTTGTCTCGTTTCAGATTTTTAATGGTTTTCACGTGTCTGGTGCTAAGTGTTTTTTCAACAATCAAAGACTTCGAAGAATTAGCCGGTGCCATATTGCTGCGAATGGTAAGTAGGACACCTTTACGTTACGGCGAACGCGCCAATCTGCGCAAGCGCTTTGCAGAAAGTTTAAAAAAAAGTGACAACAAAACAATTTTATTTTGTTTTTTCTCTGTTGCAAAAAGTATCTAGAAGCCCACTTATAACGTCTTGAAACCTCGGCCATTTGAGCTTATGATGGCTAATTATTCGGAGGTGTTTTTATAGCGTCCAGACGCGGCTTCGGTTGCATAGAGTGCCGACCAACGCGAAACCAGAGGGGTGTCATTGGAAAAATTGGCTGTGGTTTAACTCAGGTATGCCTGAGTGTGCGTTGTCAGAGGTAAGGTTAATTTTATTGCTTAGCTTGGTTCTCTGTACAGTTACGCTTCTCGACGCGTGTGTTCTTCCTCCGTCTCCTCGGCTCGCTGCCTCCTCTTGGTTTCGTTCCGACGACGAAGCTTGGCTTCTTCCAGTCTCTCCTACTCACTTTCCATATCTGCCGACAAATCCCACCGAGCCACCCCTTCTATATAATATACAATGTAACCCCGGCTCCTCCTCTGTTGTTGCAACGCGGTTTCACCGGCTCCTCCTCTGACATCATGCCAGATGGCGCTGCGCGCGGGGCTGTCAGCTACGGCGGTTGCTAGGCAACGGATGAGCTCGCGGTGTGGCTAAAGGCCACAGCGAAACGCCGATAATACTGTCAATGTAGATCCCTCTACAAATCAGGCGGCTGTTCACGTGACTAGTGTCACGTGGCACCAGTCACGTCAAGCCACGACCTTCTCGTCAAGCCACGAGATTTTGTTGTCACGTCACAGCAGTATCACTTGACGTGAGTCACTAGTCAGATTACCACTTTTGTGACAACGACAACACGGCGCATGGGCAGCTGGCGGTAGTTATGCCGAGCCTTGTCTAGCTCTCGCTGAGCAGCTGCGGCCCATATGGGGCATTACTAGTTGCTAGGTAACGCGAGGCGGTCGGAGGCCGTATTCTGCGGACACTAAAGCGAGCAAAGAGCGTCAAGTGCCTGTCCTACTTGGTACATTAGAGTCATTTGACCCTTTTCAGTCAATAGAGTCATTTTACCCTTTTTGGTGAAGTAAAGCTTCACGTTACCTTTCTTTCGAGATCATTATGATCCCGTCAGATATTTGTGGGAAGGGTGACCCTCCAAAAGAGAACTAAAATATATTTTTGAAGATAATTATATATGCGGGAAATCAGGCCTCAACTGAAAGAGTAAGCATTACTCTTTCTTTTCTTACAATCTAATCAGAATATCATGGAGGTGGGGAGCTCGAGTTGAATGTAAATAAATCGACACATAATTGGTATTGGTTATCACGGTGTCTATTTAAATGTTTTTTTTTACATAAAGTCACTTCTCGCTTAGACAAATGAGTCTAGCTAGATAATTATTATGTCGACCTGTACAGTAAGAAGTGATTATAAAACGGAATTGCAACATGTGTAGCCATAATAGTCGATTGTGTTCTTGACGATAATTAAAAGCGGTGCTTCAATGCTGCAATTCCAAAATCTGCTTTCTGTCCAGTGCTTGAAGTACACTGCTTTTCAGAATTCATTGACCAGCTGTCGGATTCACTTGCCAGTCTATTGATATAATAGTCGCTGACATCTGAAATAAATATTGGTGCCACTGCAATCACACTTACAGAACGAAATGTGCTAATCCGATCACGCAATGCATTTATGCTAGCAGGATTGCTATTCATAGTTAATTTGAGGCTGGGGAGGATTTAAATAGCCATCATGAGGGGAGGTAGTAGTTGCTTTATCGGTGTTCTGTGTGGGCTGTCGGTCTTCGCATGTGCCTCTGAGGATGAAATTTCTCTGTAAGTAAGCCAGAAGTTGAAGGCAGGTAAAACCGAAAATTCATGCCAGAAGTCTGAAAAAAGATCGCTCCGCTTTGCTGGAAACGCGCTGAAGAATAACACAGGGGTTGTGAAATGAGGCAGAAAAGAAGAGCTCAGCAAAAAAAAAAAAAAAAAAAAAAAAAAAAAAAAAAAAAAAAAAAAAAGGTGGGGCTAATGAGTTCTGCGACGGAAATGAGTTTTTGTAGCAATAGGGACAATGGTGAGGCGTGAAGAACAAGACAAACAACGATGTCATTTTGTTTTCATTCGTAGCGGTAAAAAAACATGTCTGTCATACATGAGTTAATATTAAAAAAGGACGAAAATGGCGAAGATACCATGTGAAGATTACATCGCTATATTAAAAACTGTGCGCACCAGACACTACTACATTTTTGCAAAGTCCAAAACACCACAGCCACCTATCGCTTCAGTATGTCCTAAGTATTTCTAAAAGGCAGGACCAACATTCCTTGAAGCCCTTTGTAGGCAGTATTTCCTCATACTAGCGTTTTTTCGTAAATACATTACAGTGAAAATCTTGCAGTACTCGCAGCAACAACGACAACAACAAGCAGTCGGAACAAAATGAACAACAGCAGGAACCATATCGCTAACTACTATGAAATAAACGACAATTTCGGAACAGGTTTATTGACGACGGCTGGACGACGGTTGGCTACACACACATATTCGGTAGGCTATTTACACTGCTTTGGAGGCGCTGAAGTGCCTCCATAGCATCATGAAACAGGCAGTGAAAGTTAATGTGCTATATGAATATTTGGCAGGTTTATTATATATTCTTTCGAAGTTATCGTTTATTTGGTGCGGGCAAATTGAAAAAAAAAAGGTGAATTTCGACAATGTGAAGAGAAAGGGATATTACATTAAAGCGGAACATCAGCTTCAGTACAAGAGTATCGCTTCATGAATTTTAAAGTTGTCACATGCTGGAGCGTTTTTTTTTCTATTTTGAGTCGACTTGTCCTGTATAATGCAGTGAGTATATAATGTTTTGCCAATAAACACTTAATAAGGCCGGCGCAGACGCTGTCGAAATTCCGTGCTGTCACGGCAAGCTGGTGGGAAAACTTGAAGACTTCATTGTTATACCGCCCACATCTGCGTTTTTTTTTTCGCCTTACTGCTGTTTCTTTTGACGGTTGTAGTGTGCGCCTTGCTATTGCTTAACCGTATTTCAATATCTCCACTCCTTAATTTATTTTTACCGTTCCTCGCAATATCTGAAGCTACACTCCCCGAAGGAAATCATATTTCGAGAAATTATTGAGAAGACAAGAAAAGAAAAAATTAGGAAACATTGCCAGTATCTGGTATTTGCCACACGTGACTGGTGGAAAGAGTTTGGTGGAAAAGGTTTGCGACATGCACGACGGGTGAGTCACGTTATCCATGTCATGACCTGTTAATCGCGTTCGTGACACCCCCCCCCCCCCCCGTCCTCGTATGCAAATTTCGGTATGCACAATGTTAAAGAGTTGACCACAACAGCGCCAAGATGTAGGGGGGCTAGATAGATAGATAGATAGATAGATAGATAGATAGATAGATAGATAGATAGATAGATAGATAGATAGATAGATAGATAGATAGATAGATAGATAGATAGATAGATAGATAGATAGATAAATAGCACATATGGGATCACTGGCATTTTTCTTTTTGTCGCACAGTCCTGCATCGTTTGCATCGTCCTACGATGCTGGGATAGATTTAGCTGCATGAAGGCCGAATGAGGCTGACAGGCAACATGAAACAAAGGTTTGTCGGGTTGACCGATATTGCCGATATTTGTTTATAGAAAGTTCGTAGAGCGTTTATCGACAGTTTTAGTTTAGCGCGCTGAACGGCCTAAAGCATGCAGTGCGCGAGAAGGAGCAAGAGTGTGCATGCGCTGAACCTAAGAAAAATGCGTGCGTTTGCGCACGCAGGGTGTGCGCACGCTAGACCTCCCGGCTTACGTTGCGCACGCTACGGCCGTTGCGTACCGTACCGGCGGCTCTCTCACGAGATCTCGACCTGCCGAGACCGAAACAGACAAGGTGGCCGTGACCGACAGCAGTACGGTCGTCGTGGCTGCTAACAAAGTCCGTGTAAATTTAGGCGTTGCCCTTGATTTGGAACTTAACCTGAAGCCAATCGGTGAACAAGTGCAGTGGATTGTGATCGCTGCTAAACCGGAGCACAACGCAGGACGACCGGACACCGCCAAGCAGGAACCCAATGTTGACGTGAAGCACCGCGACGGATTTGTGGATTGTGCGCGGCGTGTCGTGTGTATAATCCCTTTGAGCTGTGGTGGTTGCTATGTGTGTCTAACCGGCAGATGTCTGAATGATCGACTGCAAAAGCATGCCAAGTGTTAGAAAGTGAATGGATAGTTCTAGCCATGTATGCTCAATGCACGTCCGTGTTCCACCAAGCTCAGGTGATTTTTCTGGCACACGGATAACCCAAACGGCACACTTATGATTGTGGAAGCAGCTTTCATGGCACGCGAAGGATGCCCATGCATAAGAGAGCTGGCATTCCTCGAAGATGCCGGTGCCAACGGCGGTGGTATTTTTGTATTTAGCGTTTAGCAATCGTTGTTCGGTTTTTTCTCTCTCTCTTTTTTTTTCTCTCGTCTTAAAAAATGTCTGTGGCAAGCAACAAACTTTAAGTTGGTAGTAAGGGCTCGTCTTCGTCGTCTCTGTGTCCCTCGCGCTGCTTCGGTCGGCATCATCTTAACAAAAATTTAAGTTCACCTAGAGAGAGAGAGAGAACATAAAACATTTACTGCTAACAAATAAGCCGCTAATGGTGGAGCTCCTAGTCCAGAAGACCATTGGCTCTTGCCGCCGTCCGGGTCAGAGCTGGACAGGACTTCCTCCCACTCTACTATTGTAGGATTATGGTTGGCCAATATACTGGGACCGTTTTGGCAATGCCAGAGCATATGGAATAAAGTGGCCGCCTGGGGACAGAAATCACCGAATGATCTATCTTGGACAATACATAAGGATCTGGACAGGATAATGATTATATGCGTCGCCACGTGACCTGCCTTTCTTTATCTAATTTAGGATCAAGTGTGGGTAGAGTGGGTCTATTCAGCCTAATGTGTTGCAGGATATCAGTATAGGAAAGGAGGGGCTGGGGGGTCGTCCTGGTCAGCGAGAAGTTGCGCTGTGGATGAAGCAGCGGAGGCCCGGTGTAAGAGATTGCGGGTGGAGGCGTGAGCGAGCTTATTGCCTCTAACTCCTGTGTGGCCTGGTACCTATAGCAGTTGTATCCACTGACCCTCTTGACGAGTGGCCGCAGCCTGTTGCAGTATTGAATGCGTAAGGCTATACCCGCCTCGTCCATGGCTGTAATATCTATTCCGGTAGCCAAGATGCAGTCGACGACCTGTCCCTTGTTTACCACGGCTACCGTGGCGTGGTTGTGCAGGGGTCCGGCGGATTCTACAAAGAAGGCGTCTTCACAATTGGAATATTTGTTATATACTTTGGCTCTGGCAGCTCGCCTATTTTTGTGGTGGACGGGGTGCATATTAGCCCAAACAATCTAAACCACAACCGCAATCGTCGTCGGAAAAGCTGTGGCTTGTCTCCTGCCTTGGCTTAGTGTTGCGTCGACCAATATCGGTTATTACTGCTTATTGCGTCGCTACTAGTTGGCGCGAAGCAACACTCAAAGGCAAGCCTGTTGGCGCTCAGGTGCAGTACGCGTTTCCGGATACTGCGCACGGTAAACTAATGCTGTAAGCGGCAGCTTCAGACGTAGCGTACGCAGCGCGCAGCACGTTGCGGATGTGCACCCTTTCGTACACTAAACTAAAACTGTCTTATGTTGCATGAGGTCGGGTAACGGGCCCAAGACTCAGACAAATCATAAATGTCTCTGAGTGATTGAAAGCCCGCGCAAGAAAACTCAGTGCCCGATTTGTAAATATTTTTTTCCTTAATTTAACAATTTTTTTGTGCCTTCCTCCTCCAGTCTTCATCTTTCCACTTACACGCAGAGTAGCTCGTCAGTGATTTCTATCCCCCTTTTTTTGTGCGTGCGTGGTTCACAAGCGTTTCTATGCTTTGCTTTGGCTTTTTTCTCCAAGAAAATATTGCCTTTACTCTTTCTTATGAGTTCTGACTTGTCACATAAATAACTCTCTTTGGCGTGTGGCCGTCTAAAAAACAGAGTTGAAACCTTCTAAAATAGAGTTGACGTGTGTCTTTAAGGAGTTATACATGTGACAAGCAGGAACTCACCAGGCAGATTAAAGGGGATATTTTAAGGTTGCCCCACTAAACCCGGGGCTCCAGGCCATTGGGTGTACTCTTGTACGTATTTTAAACAAGACAAAGTGTGGCCAGCTGGGGAAAGGTATCACATTCATGACATCCATTGCAGAAATTTGGCCCTGTGCTGCTTGTAGCGACTACACCTGATAAAAAAAAATAAACTACATCTCCTACACGAATATTATCCCCTAAAACTTGCTTGAAAATATAGAGTTGTAAGTTTAGTGTTGCATTGCGTGAAGCTTAAACGTCGCGTATAGACCGAAAATAAGTACAACTACTGTACACTTTCGTCTTTAGTATTCTTTATAGCCCTTAATTACAAAGTGAACCAAAACTTAATTTCATCTACACATAAGCCAGCACGTGTAATCTGCAGAGCACTTCTGAACTGTCTTGCGTTGGCTGAACATGATGAAAAGAAACGCAAGCTACAGTTTATCTTGAAGGAAGGCGTCAGGATGAGGTAAAACGGTCGCACCGCTTTCCGGCTTTGCCGCGGTGCGGTGAGACAGACCATAAATATAGACCGCTGAGTTTCGCTATAAATCTCCCTATCCCACGGGGCTGAAAGAACTGCTCCTGCAAGTAAGCACTTGTGCGCCCCGCGAGCTGAATTTCTTAGCAGCCGGCTCTTGCTTCTCGGGGCAAACGTGCTTCTTCCTTAATAATTGAATTCAGTGGGAGGGAAATGGCAGAATGAATGTATTAAAGACGCGAACATCAACCATGGCCTTGTTTATTGAGCATGTGCTAATGTTTGTAATAGAAAACTGAAGGAAATAGCGATATTACATGAAGGTATGGAAAAAAATCTACGACGTCCGCAATTTTTAAAACATGAACCTGCTAATAAAAATTCATACCTGCTCACCAGACACAGACTTTACTTGACGGAGAATTAACATGAGTCATAGTTGAAGTTGCTGTCTTGTGCGAATCTGATAAGCCCCTATAAAGAAGGTACACGCCACAACCAGCTGAATAAGTGAACGCATTGTGGCGTTACAACATTCAGACTTGTCCTGTTGAATGTGCAAGTTACTTAACATAGTTAGATCGTAATTATTATTGCGATAGCAATTATATGGACACTCGCGGCTGGTTTTCGTCGGCGTCGGCGTCCGCGTCGGCGTCATTTGTACATTTTGTCTTTTTGGCGTTTTCTATGGAGTTCTTGTGACGCAAAATTCATTTCAGTGGTAAGGCTCAAAAGGAAAGCTTTCAGACAGTCATAAGGCGAATTGTTTTTAGAGTTAATATTTGATTCATGCATATCTACCTTTCACGCAAGAATTTTCAGACACGTTCTCCAGTATCGAATGTCATAGTGCTCAAATATGGCAATCCGGTAGCTTTGTGGGGGGTCAATTTTTTGAGATTCGCAAAATGCATTCCTAACACTGCGCAATGATTCAATACGTAATGTTCTAGAGATGCCGCAATTAATTCGCCCAACTAGGTAATATTTTCCCAGCACACATTACTGCTAGAGTGGGTGTTACATGTTACAGTAGGTACCGAAAAAACTAACTTTAAATCTAGAATAAGATATTAAAAGCGAGAAGGATGCGGAGCCTCTGCAATTATTTGAAATTTCAATAATTGCTTTCTTGGTGAAGAGCTGAGCAGTAAACAAAGACGACGAAACCGACAGAGACAAACGCAGACTATCGAATGAATGTTGGTTATTAACGGGTCATATGGATATTGTATACATGAAAATAAGACGAAAAGAAAGGAAGGAAGCAAGTATAACAATTGAGAAGGCAGGGAGGTTAACCAGGCACATGCCCATTTGGCTACCCTATGCTGGGGAAACCGGAAAGGGGCGTATAAAGATGATAGAGAGAGAGGAGAAAAGACGAAGCGACTGAATATAAAACTGAGGATCATGAATCACCAACTTACACAATCGCGCTCTGCAATAATTACGTGGCGAGTGTGAATGTTTTCTTAAAATGCACGCTTAATGTACCTTCACCCCGTTTCCATCAATCATAAGCGTTATGGTTTGTATAGTTGTTCTCTTTATGAATAGGGAGTACAGGCTTAAACGTAATGCTTTTTAGCGCTTTTGCTTCGCTGACAAAGCTGAGAAACCGAAACGGCATGGAACCGATTCCCCATTTACAAACGGCGCACTCTGTCGCAGAAAATAGCGCTCTCTGGCGTATACTAAGGAGCCTGACCAACCGGAACAATTGCCGACACCACCTGCCCTTTTTGATGTATCTCAATATGTCACGTAGACTCTGCCGAATAGAGGCCACTCTACTTCATCGCCTGTGGTTATGGGTATCATCACGAAAATCTTAGTCATTCCGTATTGGAATGGCTGACAATGCTCTTTGAGGAGACGCTACACCGCATACTGTAGTACATCTGTCCGGCATATAATGTTCAGAGACAGTCTCTGGCGCCTGCTCTACAGCACTTTAACTGTAGAAAAAATGTCTGTTGAAACGGTTCTTACATGTCGTCAACAGAAGACATTGCAGCTGATGGCGACGAAGGCACCACTTAAGGTTTTTAAACGAAAACGGGCTTGGACAAGCGGCTGTGGCAGTGATGTCTCGTACCACGCAAAAGTGACGAACTGTGACTGACTGTCTGTCCTTGCTGTGCTTATGCGCTGTTTTTCTCTGCTGTTCATGCGCTGTGTTATGCGCTGTTATGCGCTGTTTGCCTTTCGCTTCATGTTAGCGCGTGACGACTCGTTGTCGGAGTAGTGTAGCTCCTACATGCACCAACGGTGTTTCTACGCCACCGACTGCTTCGAGTGCGATAGCAACTACTAACGAAACTGCTGCAGTAAAAGCTACAGAAAGGCAACGTTATCGACGGGCGAATGCCGTGCCTTAGGTGGAGTGACACAGAGGCCAGCGGGACGTGGAGCGCCTGCGCGCGTTTGCGGCTCAAGCTACAAACCCGTGCCTCCCACGTTGCCGAAGTGCAGTGTGACAGTGTATGCGTAGGTCACTCTATTACTCGGGAGCGCATACTATGCCGTTTCTATCCTAAATGAAGGACGCTTTGAAGAATTGTAGAGCGAGTACCAGTGTTTATCATGTACTCTTTGACGTTATCTTCGCATAGGATTCCCAATATGCTGGGTCCAGGTATATGTTAACAACTTCAGCTGCCACAGTGGTTAAATCAAGATTCTGGGCGTTAGTCGTCGTGATGGAGTTGTGCCTCTAGGCAACAACCTGGATGCATCCGCGTCCGACGGTGCTATAGCTGCCAGACACCAATAGACGTTGTAGAAGCTCTCACATATCACTACACAATGAGCGCTACTTCTCTGAAGACACGTTCCCCTTTCGTGTTATAACGGTTTCTATTACGGAGGGTTCAGCCATGTTTTTTAAGAGCGAAGCTCTTAAAGCTGTAGCTAAAACGTCCACAGTCTGCAAAAAACACTTCTCGCCTAGCCGGCAAAGGGCAGCCAATCGCTATACCACCAACATTGTTCTACGGCGAAAAAAATGCCTAAAGTAGCCACGCGTGCTGGATGGAAACAAACTGCGAAGTTTTCATTTAAATTGCTAAATGGAAAAATATTTTTTCACAAAAATGTAAACAAGCATGGCGTAAACACTGAATGATAAGAAATGCTGCGACTGAAGCACTAATTGTTGTCTTCAGCAATAATTTTGTGCAGGATGACGAAGTTCCTGCACAAAAGCGCTTGTGGTGTTCATTTTCTTCTCTTCTTTTTTTTTGCGCTACGTTTACGTCATTACGACGAAGTTCATTGCTCTGTTGAATCAATTGCATTCTGCACACGTCTCGCATAATTTTTCTTAATAAGGCTAGAAGTATCAGCCTTGTGGAGGCGATAAAAATGAGTACTACACGACTTGGATCACTTTCCAATATGCTGTCGACTTCCAGTTACGATTTATGGTCGCGTTCAGCAAGAGGTTGCCTGCAAAGTGAAGCCCTATGTTTTCCCCATCAATGAAGCCCCATGTTTTACTCGAAGACCCAGTTACGTATCGCAGAACGTTTCGTTCGCGTAAGACAAGGGTCGAAATGAATTTTGAGAGCTGAAAAGAAGCCCAGATCACCATGCTTTGACAACGAGGGCTTGAATATCAGCGGCGGCGAGGTTACAACATATTGATAATTTGGAGCAAATCGATAGAACATTGAAGTAGCCAAAAAGTAGCCATGGCGTTATTTCTGCCACCCCCTGCATAAAAAAGTAGTCAAACTCACGCTAAGTAACAAAACCTGGCAACCCTGGGATAGAAGGCGGACACAAACAAAGATATGCTCAACCGTCTTTTGCAGTGTTTCCGGTGTGCTGCTCTGTGCTCGCTCAAAGATTGTACAAGTGAAATGGCAAGTAAAAAAAGAAACCAAAAGAAAAATGTACACGCAATAAGCTGGTTGTGGGAATCTAGGGCATGTCGATACCTTGGTATGTTTTCGGTGGTGCTTGAACTTTCCAAACGTTGCCAGCTGCCGCTCAGTATAGTTAGGAAGTAGGAGTTATTTAGGCGGAGCCACATGTTTAGTGATAGAAGTATTACCTACATAATATGTAGCACTCGGGAAATTGATAACAAAATGCATCTTCACGATGTGAATTAGCTGAAACACTACATAATGTGGCAAAGCTCGCGATCACTAGCTTGGGTTGAACTACTTGCCGAGCGGGCCCTCGCCAAGCATTGTGCAAAGGATGGCACATATTCTCTCACCAGGACGTAGTCATGGGTGCAAAACATAAGAGCAGCTAGTCGCGAATCTGCCGTCGTCAGCAAGTATGCGTATTCCTGAGGCTTTAAGAAATGTGCGCGATGCATCCATTGCTTAAGTGCGAAATACCGTTTTACCCGATGTCTTGAAAGAGTTGTAATAATTACGGCTTACGCAAATGGAATCTCCTATGGCACTTACAGGAATCATGAGTTCTCATTTCTTGTTGTGAAGAGAACAAAGCAAACTAAAAAAAAAGAAGCCAGAAATCAATATAAACGCGACACTGGCTATCTTCTGGTCCTTCTTTCTTCTTGTTTTGATTCTATTGCACAGGTTCATCACAAAATTTTTTCTCTACGCCCAATACACGTCACAGATCTTGCGCTCGATTGTTCACCCTTTTCTGCAGTAGCCGAAGGTAATAGTCTAACTATAAAGGTATCTCTGGGTCCAGATTTCTCTGCTTAATATTGCTGCAGAAAATTTATATAGTCATGTATATTTATATATTACTTCCTGCATCGTTTTTGCTCGCTGTACCTTTTCTTCAGGTACTGTTACGAAGTATGTCTGTTCTTCACCTGTTTCACTTCACGTCACTGCAATTACGTCTATTAGAGTAAATTACTTTCTTTGGGCACTAGATACTTTACTGTCAAGGTTAGGCCTACTTGGCTATATTTTATGACACAACTGTGTGGTACTTGTAATATCTGTTTTTGAAATCAAGTTCTGAGCCTTTGCGGCTGCTGAGGCATTGAGGCATCAGGAAATTGATGTTTTGAGGGTCAGGAGGATAAAACTGATGGCTCATGACATAAGCACGAGTGAATCACTTTTTTTTCGTCGTTACATTTTTCGGCGTAGCCAGAAATTTTTTTCGGGGGGGGGGGGAGGGGTTCAACCATACTTTATGTATGTTCGTGGGTGCGTTTGTATGTGTACGTGTATATACACGCAAGCAAAATTGAAAAATTTCGGGGGGGGGGGGGGGGGTTTGAACCCCCCCAACCCCCCCTTGGCTACGCCACTGATGTCTCCTCTTTGCTGCGTCTCACTGATAGCGGCTAGCCATATCAGGAAAGAAAGCTCAATTGAAGCTGGCCATAGTTGATTGGCCAATGTATTTATTATTACACTGGAGAAATTCAGAACAAATTCGCAGCAGTTCATCGCACAATTAATTGGTAAAACGGGAGTGCGAAATTCAAGGTGACAGTCTTTAATGTCAGGTATTAGGGCGATACCTTAGTGGGCACTCAACATTTAAACAGCAGTTCCAACAGCACATACAGTTCCAACAGCAACGGCTATGCGACAAATGTTAATCACCGGCACAGTGTAGCCATTTTGAGTAAAACTCATGTTTTTTTTATTAGCGCCAGTATGCCCTACGGCATAAGTTAAATAAACAGAAAGAGTTCTGTTTCCCGTATGAAGGCCAGGAGTGGTCGGTGCAGAGGACCGTGCGTCCAGCGCGTCAAGTCAGGTGGTCGACCGGACTGGTAGTGAAGGCCGCGTAGGTGGCGAGTCCCAGCCTTGTGAAGGCCCGGACAGGTCCCCAGTAGGTGATCGAGCGTTGTCTCTGTGGCTGGGGTAACGCAGAAGGGGCATGTCGTTGGGGGGAGGCTATGCACCAGATGTCCATGTAGCCCGGATGGCAGGAGTCAAGGCGGCGCCCACACGAATCCTCCTGAGCGCAACCTCCTCTCGGCGAGTCAAGGCGCCGGGAAGGTCCGATCCACGCGAAGTAATGAGTGCACGCGTGGAGCGCCGGAGGGTTTCTTTGTGCAGAAGCAAGCTGTCCTTTGGGGTCAAACGAAGCAGAGGCAAAGGGTGTTGAACTTCCCCTGGATGGCAAGCGGCATCTGCGTCTAGTTGAGCCGGTATAGACCGGCGGGTCCACAATACGCGGACAGGACAGGCGCACGAGTGAATCAGTCGGTGTATATCAATGGCTATATCGAGGAAGCTGGTCACTTTTCGCAGCTCTCGAACTGCCTGCGTGGAGTCCGTATATATAAGCAATCTATCGAGCGACAAGCAATCCAACTTGGGTATCATGACTGTTAACCCGTCCCGTATTGTCTTCCGATTCACACACGCTGTTCATTGTGAGGACTTTGAATATGACAAGATGTAGCTGTTAACGCTGGACCTCATGCTCGTCGCGCCGGCAGGGTTTTGTTAACATGGAGAGTTTTGCCCATTGTTGGGGCACATTTGATGTGGTCATACCATGATGCTTTAAAATGTAGGCTCAATATTTGAGAAAACAACAAGGATCCACGACTTTGCCGCCTTATGATGTCGCATGGGTGCACATGGAAATATTGTGATCCAGGGGACACGACCACCTCTTATTATTTTTAAATGCGAATGCATTTCATAGTCGGGCTATGTCAGGCATCCGGCGTTGGCGTTGTGCGGCGTTGGCGTTGTCCGCGGAGGAGGAGGAGGAGGATAGGTTGAGGAGGTGTGCGCGCCGGCAGGTGTTAGATGTGAAGCATCTTATGGCGAAGCTTAATCCGGTGGTGGTGGTGTACGGCGTGACCGCCCTTACTGCGCATGCGCAAACCCTTTAAAAAAATAAAGATAAAAACCTCCTCTCTCCCTCTCTCTCCCCTAGGCATCCCTCCCCGCGGCAACCACACCCTCACTGCGCATGCGCCTCCCCTCCTCTCTCCCCCTGCTACGCTCCCCCCTCTCTCCTCTAGGCATCCCTGCCCGCGCCGTCCACACTCCCACTGCGCATGCGCGTCCCACCTCTCTTCTTCTCTCCTACGCTCCCCCCTCTCTTCTCTAGGCATCTCTGCCCGCAGCGTCCACACTCCCACTGCGCATGCGCACCCCACCTCTCTCTCCTCTCCTACGCTCCCCCCCCTCTCCCTCTTTCGCCTGGCGACGCCGACACAGGCAGCGTCTGCTAGCGAGTTTCTTGGTTGAAAAAACCGACTGCTCGCGCTGCACAACCGTTCACTGGCCACCCCGTATATATGGCAATGAATCTTGACCTCCAAGGTGGTGCCGGTGGGAAATTTCTCCTGTGCGTTGTTGAACAATAAAAATTCGCAGCGTGCGCGTTAACTAAAAGCGGTCTGCGGCGGAGCTCGGCGGAGCTATATATGAAAAAAAAAATTAAAAAAAATAAATAAAAAAGTTAAAAAAAAACAAGAAAAAGCAAAAAAAAAAAAAGGCGCTGCGCCGTGCTCCCGACCGGGCTGCAGAAATTAGGCGCCTTTTCCTTCTTCAAACCACAACCACCATATATAAATGGAGTGAAGCGCGCGCGAAATGCATTCGCATTTCCTCACGATTCCCTTCGGGGAGGTGGGGGGCTTTTTTTCTTCATTAGATATGAAAAAAATTTTTTTCAGCAACAACTAGAGCTGATTATGGCGGAGTCCTAAGAATAACATTTCAGATAATTGATAATAAGAATAAAACTAAAAAATGAGAACCTAACAGAAAAGGTATGGTTGGGGCCTCGACGTCCCTTTGAGATTGTTTTAGTTTTCTATTGCTTTTGGACGAACGTGTGCAAACCAGATAAGCATGGAAAAGGTGGGCATTGGTTTTTCGGAGTTGATTATAGCTCCACATCCTGTAAAGGTAGCAGGAAAAAGGATGTGGCGCGTCGCTACATATCTGGGTACTTAAACACAGTATCAATTTTATTGTAGTAATACACGCCTTCACGCCACAGCAAACTAGCAACAAATCCTGCTGTGAAAAAAGAACTAATTTCAAAGAAGGCAGAAAAAAAGCGTTTGTTTCCTTCCGAAAGTTTGTCTTAATCCCTTAATTAAGATGTTTTAAATGCCGCAGGGTGAGCTTCCTTTAGCAAGCGCTGACCCTTCGCGTATAAGAAACCGGAGATGTCACACGAAGAAGGCGTGTATCACATTTCCCGGCAGGCTCCTGCTTGCTGCGGTTCTTTTCCGGCAACTTAATTGCTTGGAGTGATAGAGGAGCCCGTGAGCTTGTTAATTAATGAGACACTAAAGGGTGACTGGTTGCTCCTGTGTGAGTATTTACCCTTTCGCAATGTTCGGCGAGGAGTGGCGGAGTCGCCCTCTATCGGGCGCTCCTCTTTTGCGTGCTAGGTAGGATCACGCCGGTGCGCTCCCGATATGTTTGGCTGTCAGCGCTATACGGGAACACCTCGCGAAAGCCCTCCTGGGCATGTGAGTACTTTCCAAACGAGGGAAGTTTTTCCAGTCCAGATAATAATCTCGGATAAAAAAAGAAAGCACGGAATTGTTTACCAGCGCTTTTGTTTACCATAATACGTACTGTAAGCGCACACCGCGCACGTTAGGCGCAGTCGGGTATCCGGCGCAAGCAAGCTTCTTGCGTGAAAAACAGGAAATACATGCAGGCGAAATATGTGATATACACGCTTACATTTGTTTGTCTATATTATAAATAAATGGGACATGCCAGAATGAAGCTTCAATGAAGCGATCATGCGGCCGCAGCATTACACAACTATTTGTTGTTGCGTGGGCGTTATCAAAGCTTTTAGAAAATAATTTCTAAAAAACGTTGAGGAAACTGGCGCCTACGGCAACTTGTGCACGCCATCAGGAAGATCGATTTCATTTTGGATAGTAAATCCGTCGAAGTTTCATAATCATAATTACTCAAGTGGCGTCCCACTTTACCGTTATCGGTCTTCTCAGCGAGCTGTTCCCGCTGCTGTCTTTTTAAAAAAAAATATAGTGCATTGATTGCTTGGCGCTAAGAGAAACATGAGCATATGCCGTATGGTGTGTGTTCTTTTTTACTATGTTTCATACCGCTCCCTTTCGATTCCAGTGAACTTACGAGTATCAAGAGAATCAAAACCTTCATAGACGAAAGCCTAAGACCGCAGGCTTCGTGACTGCTATAAAAGAGAAGCAGTCTACTAGGCGAAACGTCTGGCGTCGTGCGACGCCAATGGAATGGAACGGGAAACAATTTTATTGGGTCCTGCGGAACGTGACAGGGTCGCGCATCCCGGCTCAGTCCCACGTAAGGCGAACAAATGGCACATAACCGCGTTTGGTCGACTAGCTCCGCAAATCGTTTCTTGTGTACCACCAAACAACGATCGTACACATTAATTCGTGAGAGTTAGGAATCGCAGTGAAAAGCAGAGGTTATCGCACCAAGTAACTAGAAATAAGGATAAAAATAAGGTCTAGAGACTATTTTGTAAAGTTGTAATGCACAATTTTTCGTAAGTTCTCCAAACAATTTGTTGTCAAAAGAGTGCTTATAACGCATAAGGCGTGGCCCCATCCCGACAAGAATATATACAAACGGCTCCGTAGGAAACAAATAACGTTGGGATGGGCCAACTTGAACTTGGGCGTGAACCCAATTTTGGGGTTGGTACCGAGGAGGGCAAAATATGGGCCAACTTGCAGGAGACGGGCGTCACGATCTGGCCAGCGCACACAGGCGACAGTCTGAGGGCTCGCTTTGTGCTACTCAACGAAAAACGCCAACTAACGCCGGCGGCACGCGCGTGTTTTAGTCTATGGCTGTTTACAATTTCTAAGTTCCCATATTTGAGCGTCTTACCCTTCACGACGCGCGTGAAGGCTGGCACCAGGCTCCATTGCGTACGTTATGTATTGTATGCAGCACTAAATAAGGTCCTGCCGTATAAGACGCCTTGAAAGACAGCAACTGCATATATCAGTGCTTTCAGGTGCTGCGAAGCGCACGTCCGCAGCGGAAAAACACCCCATACAACGAGAACTACAGCGCAGGTGGCATTCTCAAAATTCGGTGCTCCTAAAGCAGACGTCGCCACCGCTGATCCTGCCAAGCACGTCACGCCGATGGTGGCGCCAGCTTTTCCAGTGGTGGGCCTCGCGCCCAATACCAAAAGCCAATAAGAGGCTTGTGAAGTTGGAAAATTCGCAAAAATCAAACACAGATGATGAAAGCGCGCTGAAGGTACTACACAAAATTAAGGTGACGCGTATGATTTTGACGGCAGTAAGGCCTATGTAATTCATTGTTGGAAAAAATGCATCACACCGATCCTGTTGTAAGGGAGCCAGGAACTTGCTATGGCAAGTTTCAGAGAGAGAGAGATAGATAGATAGCGAGAGAGAGAGAGAGAGGTTTATTGTGAGCGACAGGCAGCGAGGTCGGCACAATTTTCAGAAAACATTATTGAGACAGTGTGACCATAATAGGAAAAAAATGTCTTTACAACATGTAACATCATAGCAACATTCAGATGCTAAAGTTTTTCGCAGCATTCACAAATGAAACATTCGCTTTTGATTTCTCTTCTAATATATCTTTATTTATAAATTTCAATTTCGGATTTCACTTGTAATATTTATTTATTATAAATGAGCATAAATTCAAACTCATTTAATAAGCATAATGAATTTATGCTCATGAAATGAACGAAAGTATATTTCTTAAAATACGAGGTGGCAACCTTAGTCGACATAATGTTACACTTTAGTGTCCTTATGGAATCTTTACCTGTGAAACTGCAATCTAATTACATGAACGAACAAGACGCTTCGCTGAGTGTCTACTGCCGAACTTTGACATAGTTTTTAACGCTAAGGTGAAAACATTGTTGAGCAGACTGCACGAGGTTTTTTTCAAATTTAGTTCACCAATTTGAACAAAGAAGAAAGAAGATAGAGATAATTGCAAAACTAAAACAACTGAACAATAACTCTTTGAAACTCACAAAAATGAGAATGCTACTTTCTAAAGCACAAGTTTTCAAAAATGCCAGAAACACTTTATCTGATTCGCGTAAGCTTCAAGTTTATGCACCACTATTTTATTGCTTTCGATTTTCCAACAGACGCAGCTTACCTACCTGAAATATTGCCCTTGGCTCGGAGTTGTGGATGTTGGCCGACTGGCCGACTTGCGCAAACGCGGTGTCGTAGAAGCTTCGAAGCTATCCGATGTATTATTTCATCTATTTTTATTCCTTTCCGTTTCCTGGCTGCCCGTTGGAATGCCTACAACAAAAGTAGTTCATTTTTTACATAAGTATGATCGCTATCGGAACGGTTCCAGCGCAACAGCGACCATCACATAAGCAGATTACACCACATTGGCCGGGCGCAAGATTTCAGAAGCTTTATTTTGTGTTTGAAGCCTTCGCATGAAACGAAATCCAGGTGCGCACCATCACGCACAACGGTTGAAAATAGTGGAAGAGCATCGAAAATTGCAGAAATTTCGCGACAGTAAAACTACGCCCACAAACAATTCCTCTCCTCGCCATGCACACAGATAGCGTTTTTTCACTCGCAAACATTGCGAATTTCGCTTATAAGAAACATTTCTAAGTTACCCTGCTTTTGAAATCAGGGTCTCCGAAAATTGAGTATCTTTTGTGACGTGAAATAATGCTTGTTACATACGTGTTTTCCTCCTGCGTCGAGATTCTGTTTTGCTTGGGGCGAAAAAGATCCTGTTGTGCGCTTCCATTCAGAACTGCACGGGCGAAAACAGGGCCGCAGCCTTTATGGAACTCACAGATGGAAAAAAAAGGGAGGGGGGAGGGGGTGCCGTGTGCCTATCGTCAGTTTTCCTTCATAGCTTTTTGTTTAGAACCAACTCACATTTCGTGCGGAAATGAGATTCGTCAGCACCGCTGGGGCATTTGTGTTGAGAGTCGTGTGATTTGTTTCGCTCGGCTGTATTTCACCGACGAGGATTGCCTGTGCGTTTCACACTGGTTTCTACAAGAGAACTTGTTAATAGAACTTCAAGAGCGTCCAAAGTGCTTTTTGATAATTTCGAGGACGGTTATACAGCAGGGAATCGTTCCAGGATCTTTTATTTGCAGATTAGCCGCCGTGTGGAAACATCAAAAACGGAGATTTTTTTACAAACGAGCTTCCCATGAAAGGCTGACTGCAGACATTAAATTTAGATATAATATGAAAGTCGACATATTTGTGATCATTGTTCAGAGCGAAATCGCGTAATCAAGAGATGGCCTTGAGTTCTTCAAGGTCAAAAGCATCGAAGCACTGCTGCAGGTTTTGGAAGTATGCGTTTCGGCGTCACAGTAGAGGCTTGAATGTATTTCACACACATAATAAAAGAGCTAGATCGCAATTGGAACTGTTCGTAGCTATTGTAAACAAAGCATGCAGGAGTCCGGTATTGGCTTACTAAGCAGCAATAATTTGCATTACAAGAGAAAAACATCCTGGAGATCTCACGCATTGGGGGGCTTCAATTTCATTAGAAGCCGTCCGATATTAGCAGCCTGCACTGGATTTTCTGCATTGAGACAAGCGTAAGAGTTATATTGAGGTCTTTGTGTAAATTGAGCAGTTGTGCATATATCGTGGGCTCCCCAGAGTAGCCCAACACACTGGCTTGTAAAGGTTAGCACATGGTCGGACTCAGCGTCATCCCTCTCGTTAGGGCTGAGACGTCTTGTTTCTAGCGAATAAGTTCACGCCCCGTTGGTAGGATGTGCATATCAGAAGTAGCTATTCGAAGAACGCTTGACCCTATAGTTCGCGGCTTCTAGGGTGCATGTGTAAGTTCATTACAGGTGTACAGCCGCTGAAATCTTCAACTAGCGTGCACCGTGGCGACTTTTTTGTGCGTCAGGGCCATACGATGGAATGAATTTGTGAAATATTGTTTTGTGGGCATGTGCTTTGCGGGCATGCACTTGCGTCGACGCTTTTTTGAAACTTAATTCAGTCATATGGTGAAGACTCGGAGAAAAAAATGGCCGCTCGTTCACGCTAGTTAAAGATTTGGGCGGCTGTACATCTGTAAGTTCATTAAATCGAAATAGCCAGCGATGCAGCTTCAATTAGAATTTTCTTGAAATGACGATTTATAGGGTCTTTTTCATAAGTAACTTCAAACACTGGTGATCCTCGGTTCAATAAAAAAAGCAAAAAACTGATGGCGCCCGTTTGTAGAATACTTCACTGCCAAGCAGAAGGCCTGGGTTCGATTTCCATTGGAGCGGGGATTTTCGCTTTTTGCTTCCATCGGAATATTTCATCAATGAACAACGCCACCAACGCCGGCACCGCATTTTGCTACCCTTCACGCTGTTGCGCCATTTCCAAAATCTGGGTTGATATAGATGTGAATTACCTTTGGTCTATACACGAACACCATGATCCACGGTATGCGGATATGAGCCACGCGTGACTTGTAGGGAAGGAGAGAGAGAGAGAGCGAAAGGGCTTTAATGAAGAACGGAGAATTCTGTCAGCATATATAAAAGTGCCTATATGCTACTCTGTATTGGGAAAGGGAATTGAGCACAGAAATGCCCTAGGAGGAGGAGGAGGGCAGGAAAAGAAAATTAAAAAAAAAAATTGGCCGCGCATCTGCGTGCTTCGCTGCAAATGTCGTCGAAAGACGATAGCTGGCATTGATAAAATAGAGGAGTTGCTGCGTGAGATATGGACGCCATCTGGCAGTGGCGTCGGGAAACATGAGCTTGTGCAGAACCCAGGGCTACTGCCAGGTGGCAGCACCATATCGGCAGAGGGCTTTTTCGTGCATAGCGTCGCATTTTAAGCACACAGCCTAAGAAACACTAGGGTCGTTAGAATTACGCATCTATGCATTTTCTAGTAAAGGAACACACCACCCGATACTTTCGTATTGATGTTGCGCCTCAGATATGTGTAATATTTGCTTTTTGTTCGACAGTGTTCACAAGTATTAACGCAGCTACCAGTTCAAGATGGCTGGGAGTTCAGCAAGTGCTTAAACTTTGGCCGGGTGGCTGTATCGTTTGACAGACAGACAGACAGACAGACAGACAGACAGACAGACTGAAAGAGCAAAATTTCTGCGTTCAAGTATCCCAAAAAAGACTATCGTCTTTAAAAATTACCGCAGATCTCACGCATATTGAGAATCGTTTTCAAGCGAAACTGTCAGCGAGCAGCTGTCTATGGAGTATATTTTGCCTTCAAGCCATGCAAATCTTACGGTGTGGATCGGAGTGTTTGTGTAGGAAATGGAGTAGTTGTATAGATGTCGTGCGATTAGGAGGAACGTCGACTACAGTGGCGCTTACAGGGCAGCTTAGGGCCCGACGTAACGTCAACACTCTCGTTACAGCACAAACTACAGTTTTATCTAAACGAAGTACACACAATGGTACGATCATATGCATATCATACGTGCGTTCGTTAGCTTAGTCCCCCGAGGTCGACCAAGTCATAGGAGCACATATCTGACGTTTAGTACGTTTTTTATCACAGCGGAGAGCCAACACTGCAACCACAATTGACGTCGCCCCGAAATGACGCCTGCGTAGTTTGCTACTCCGAAGTAGTTTCGAGAGGTGGCGGGGCTATGTGCTACGATACTTGACTGCCACACAGAATACCTGGGTTCGATACGGGCTCGACTTCTAATTTTGATTCTTTGCATCCTTCGTAATTTTTCATTCGCCGACAACGCGTTAATATTCCCAATCTCTGCACTCGCCGTTCCTTGCCTGGTATAGACTGTAAATCATCTATGACTTATACCCGCATGTCGCGCGTAATGCGACCGGCTACATGACTGGGGGAATGGGTTTTGTGACATACGTGACACGTTTTTAGCGTTATTTATGTAACGACCTGTTAGTGGTGTTCGTCACACACTCTCGTCGTTCTGTGCCACTTTCGATATGCATTAAGTTGTGGGCGACCTTAAGAGTGCCAAAAGGTATTTGGCTACATAGATGCACAGATAGAAATGGTCAAAGTGCCTTTGGTTCACTAAGCAATGCATCAGATTAAGAAGAATATATTATCGTTGCATGCACATGTGAGAACGCAACTGTTGCGATATAAGTCTCTTTACAGTAAATGAATGAAGTTAATGTCCTAGAGCAACCTGAATAGACATATTGAAATTTGACGTTGCTGAGAAGGAGACGACATAGGTCTAACTATTTTCCCGAGATTTAGCGGTGCTTGGGAACTTGAGCTATTCTGCTTCTGAGACTTCTTTCTTCTCTGTGTGCCTGGCAATATAACAACATAAGTTCCATTGCTTCTAATGCCCCAAACTGGTCACAGTGTTAGTCAGTGGTTAAACCAAGGCGGCAGGTGTAGCTATTGATGTGTATAGGGTTGAGACGAAGCAGATAATAGAGTGTATCAAGGTGACGAACAAAGGTGATGCGGAAGTCTTGATTTTGAGTCAGGGTCTATGGAACTGTGAAAGGAAATCTCCAGGCAAAAGATTCCATAATTCATTGCTTTCTTCATGGGTGTACTTCTTTTTCATTGCTGGTGAATCTGATCTACTGAATTGACCTTATGAATCTAGCGAAGTTTCCTTAAATATAAACCTCTATGTGCAGTCAGATCCGCTTTTTTCATTTCCGTATGCGCCGCACTGTTCGAGAATTCACTGTAACACGATAGTGTGGCAAGAACAGTGGCCTTATGATTGACCTAAGTAATGTCTCGCGTCACTCGTTGTTGTTTCCGAGTGAGGACGATGTAGCTCATGTTATGTAGAGCTGCTTTCGAATCTGTGAAGATAGCCCATCGTCCAGGAAGTTGCCGTTGGACGTAAACCATGACTTCCTTTATTGCATACAGTTCAGTCGATGTGCTTGCTGCTAACCGTTCAAGACGGTAAGAGAAAGATTGATCAATTGACGATATGCATAAGCCACATGGCGAACAATGTTGACCACAAGACCCATCGGTAAAAATGTGAGCCGAACTTGAGTACTTCTTGGCGACGTATTCTAAGGAGTATTTCGCAAAACTTCCGCCTGTGTTTGCTAAACATGGTAATTTTGGCGCAAAACTAAAAAAAAACTAGTCTTTTTTATGTTTTTTAGCTTTGCGCCAGAATTAACATGTTTAGCAAGCTAAGCCAACCAACTCGCTCAAGCAAGAGTTCTTCTCAGCCTGTGACATTTTCTTTTTCGTGTTGACGCAGAGAATGTATAAAGAAAGTTGCTCAGAGGACAGTGTTCAAGGCAGAAAATGCAAAGGCATTAGCTGCCGCTTCATTGCAGAAAAAAGAGGCAGAGATTTCTTATTCAGCCTGTACAAAGTTTGAATATGCGCAGATTTGAGCGATACACCCAAGGAAGTGTTTCCCATCGTAGGTAACTTGTCGGAGATGAATGCGCAGGACTGCTTCATGACGTACGCGACATGGAAGTCACATTATAGATGTCATGACCTGCGAATTGTGTTCGTCATACACTCACACCCTCCTATGCCATTTCTGGTACATGCCAAGTTAGAGAGTTAACCACAAAGGCGCCTAGGCGTACGTGGATAAATAGATAGATAGATAGATAGATAGATAGATAGATAGATAGATAGATAGATAGATAGATAGATAGATAGATAGATATATTGATAGTAACTATAAATGGCTAGGCTTTCCAGTAAGCAGGTATATTGCGAAGTCATGTAGCGTGGTATTTGATTGTATCAGGATGACATCCCGATATTTGTATTGAAAATGAGGTTATAATGTTTCGTAATACCATGTACCTTAGACATGTAGTTTTTACTTACCTAGAATAGCTTACCATTCATAGAGTCTATTCAAGTTTAAGAGAAAGTGAATGTCAGTGTACCTTTTTTTCGGCCTGCGCTAGTGCGCAACCGCAAGTGTTCATTTAGCGTGCCATTTTGGTCTTCTAACCCTCATATGCTTCTTTTTTCATGGACATTCATTCTCTGTGGTCAGAATTTAATCCAAACAAGTTGTTAAAAATTCTATGCATTTCGCAGCATTACCGGCTTTAGAGTGCACCTTTTTACAGCCTGGAGCAGTCTGCTGTTGTAAGCAGAACATTCAGCATGACTATCTGTACGTAGTAGAAAGATAAAAACCACATACAAAGGCATTGTTTTAAAAGGGGTGGGCTCCATTTTATCTGAAATAATAATGTAAATTTGAAATAATGCCACTTAGCAAGGGCTTCATTTTCGTAGCGTAAATGTATGCCTGAAAAGAAGAACAATGCTTACGTCACACGGCTGCGCCACCGCGGCTGTCCTCTCAACTAAGACTATAGTCCTGAAATAGAAAGCCCCTGTCGACACGACGCGACGAAGTACATTGCTTGCTTCATCAAATCGATGGATCCTATCAACAACGTGACCCAAAAATAGCACTCTCGTACGAGAATCGAGCCGGAGCAAACTGACGTTTCATTTATTGAAAAACCAGATCTTCGGTGTTGCCGAAACTTTTCGACAAGTGCCCTATTTGAAGGTTTCGGTGGCTGACAGGTTGACATTTGCGCTTCCTCTATATAATCACGCCACTCGTGGAAAACGGGTTGTTCGCAAAGTTATAAATTGCACGTAGGGTACGAAAATCGTGGATGAATGAAATGAAAACGTGAGACATCAAATGTTGGAGATTCGTGGCGCTTACCTTCTTTGGCACCACCTTACTGAATACAGTTTTCATATAATGAAAAAATCTGAAATTTTAATACTTATAAATTGGCAACTGGCTGGATGCGAAGTCAAGTCCAAAAAGAAGTTTCAGCCAGACACTTTCTGAAGATTTATCTCGCTGAGCAGGTTTTCTACCGCGCAAGCAGCAGTAGATAACCTGAAGGTATGACCCCATTCGTTGAAGTTACTTGGTACTCCCATGAGTGAAAAAATTCCACCATCTCCCGCTAAAGGGAACCATGTATAGATGTGAAGCAGCGGGCGCTAACGCTTACACTGGCGGTGGCGTTGACGCTGGCGCTATCGCAGCGTTGCGCAGGAGAGAAAACTGAGGAGGCGCAAAGCACGCAGTGATGGAGCGGTGTTTCCTACTGGAACATGCCAATCGCTGCTAATGGGCAATGAGACAGAGACAGAAGACTCCGACTGGACACAGAGACCCGCAGTCGGCTTTTAGTTAACGCGCACGCTGCGAATTTTTATTGTTCAACAACGCACAGGGGAAATCTCCCACCGGCACCACCTTGGAGGTCAAGATCCATTGCCATATATACGGGATGGACAGTGAACGGTTGTGCAGCGCGAGCAGTCGGTTTTTTCAACCAAGAAACTCGCCAGCAGACGTTGCCTGCGTCGGCGTCGCGAGGCGAGAGAGGGGGGGTAGCGTAGGAGAGGAGAGAGAGGGGGGGGGACGCGCATGCGCAGTGGGGATGTGGACGCTGTGGGCAGGGATGCCTAGAGGAGAGAGGGGGGAGCGTATTAGAGGAGAGAGAGGGGGGGGACGCGCATGCGCAGTGGGAGCGCGGGCAGGGATGCCTAGAGGAGAGAAGGGGGGAGAGTAGGAGGGGGAGAGAGGAGGGGAGGCGCATGCGCAGTGAGGGTGTGGTTGCCGCGTGGAGGGATGCCTAGAGGAGAGAGAGGGGGAGAGGAGGTTTTTTTATGTTTATTTTTTTTTGAAAGGGTTTGCGCATGCGCAGTAAGTGAGGCCTCGAGGCACACCACCACCACCACTACCGGATTAAGCTTCGCCATAAGATGCTTCACATCTAAAAAATGAAGCAAGAAAAGGTGTGAAAGCAATGCTTACGCCCACCCATTCGCGTGGGCGTAACAAGGCTGCTTCGTCGAGGAGGTCGATACCGCCTACTCGACAACGCGGCGAGTCACGCCAGGCTGGTACTTCGCAATGGGGCCCGCTGCACGCATGGGTACCCCGGATAGACTTCTACCACAACAGTTGGCCTAACTTTTAACTACATAACCTGCTTTTGGTGATTTCTTCGCCGTGTCCGTGTTTATCCTTGTCCGCATAGAATCATTTTAATATGGAACTCCACAACTTCGGCAGTTCCTCTACGGTGCAGCCCACCGCTCGGCCGTTGCTTCCTCGAGCGATGTGGTGTGCACTGCGCGACGTATCAGAGACTCAGAGGCGAGAGACACGAACATTCGGCCCTCCGCATTCCAAATTGAAAAGGACGCCCGCACGAGACTGGCGCGGCATAGGGTCGAACTCAAACCTGCTCCTAACCTCCTTCTATGCAAGATCCAATCGGCACATTACACCGACACCTCTCTGTGGTGTGGCGCGAAACCCACACTCGCCCCCAGTAATGGGGCAGTGTGCGACTAAGCCAAGACAAATCAACTCACCCCTTCTAAGAGTAGCCTACTTCGTTCAGCAGTGGGATGCACTGGTAACAAGCAAGGACCGGGAGAGCCGATTGGCCCTCCTAGACCAAGCTCAGCTAGACGCAAGAACCAGTGCATCAAGGGACTCAGGGCCCCACTCAGAACAACGGTTAATTTACCTGCGTAATAAAGTTTTACCTTTCTTCTCTCGCAACTTCGAAGAATTTATGCTTTATAATCTTCAGTAAGCCTTCTTGTCCCCGAGAAACAGAAAAAATTGAAGGACACTTTGTACATTCCAAAGTGTGTTCGGCGAAAGCGTGTGGCCATTCCACTGATTATGCCATGTCTTTTTTTCTTTTACACTCTCAGGGGCATAAGACACAAACCTAATGGGTGCGTGTTTTCTTCTTTAATTTTTTACCGCGAATCGCAGCGAGACGCGAGACTCATCTTCCTCCGTTCGCATGCGTTAGTATTTTCTCGCGCTTTGCGCATCGTGCAAACGCCATCCGCGTTCCAGCTCTTAAGTTGACGGACTCTTTGTAAATTGGAAAGTGTATTCCGTGAACGCCTGGGTTCATTGAGACGGCGTCGGTCAGAATGATTGCAAACTCTGGTCACAGCGACGCTACGTAAGCAAAGCGCGAGCGCTATAGAGTCCGACGCGACCGGCGTCCGTCTGCGCATCCCGGCGGCCACCTGGCTCAGTGCCAGAGCTCGGATGGACGGACGGACGGACATGGACGGATGAACGGACGGACGGACAGACGGATGGATGGACGGACGGACGGACGGACGGACGGACGGACGGACGGACGAACAGACAGACAGACAGACAGACAGACAGACGGACGGACGGACGGACGCCGGACGAAGGTCGGACGGACACCGGACGGACGTGAGCATGAGACATTAAAGTCTTTCGCCTTAAAGATTACACCATCCACCGCTAAAGGGAACCATGTGTAGATGCCAAGCAGCGGGCGCTAACGCTTACACTGGCGGCGGCGTTGACGCTGGCGCTCATCGCAGCGTTGCACAGGAGAGAAACCTGGGGGGCGCAAAGCACGCAGTGATGGACGGTTGTTTCCTACTGGAACATCCCAATCGCTGCTGGGCAATGAGAGACAGAAGACTCGGACTGGACACAGAGACCCGCAGTTCGCTTTTTGTTAACGCGCACGCTGCGAATTTTTCATCGTTCGGCAACGCACAGGAGAAATCTCCCACCGGCACCACCTTGCAGGTCAAGATCCATTGCCATATATACGGGGTGGCCAGTGAACGGTTGTGCAGCGCGAGCAGTCGGTTTTTTCAACCAAGAAACTCGCTAGCAGACGCTGCCTGCGTCGGCGTTGCGTGGCGAGAGAGGGGGGAGCGTAGGAGAGGAGAGAGGGGGGGAGGGGACGCGCATGCGCATTGGGGGGTGTGGTTGCCGCGGGGGGGGGGATGCCTAGAGGAGAGAGAGGGGGGAAGCGTAGGAGAGGGAGGGGCAGGGGACGCGCATGCGCAATGGGGGGTGTTAGCGCCGGGGGAGGGATGCCTAGAGGAGAGAGGGGGGGAGGGGACGCGCATGCGCAATGGGTGTGTAAACGCCGCGGGCGGGAGGGATACCTAGAGGAAAGAGAGGGGAAGCACAGCAGAGGAGGTGCGTGGGGAGGGTTTGCGCATGTGCAGTAAGGGTGGTGAGGACGCACACCACCAGCACTACCGCCGGACGGACGGACGGACGGACGCCGGACGGACACCGGACGGATGGACACCGGACGGACGGACACCGGACGGACGTGAGCATGAGACATTAAAGGCTTTCGCCTTAATATAGGGAGTCGTATCCTATTTCACACACTCCATACAATATGCATAAATGTTTGAAAGGGCGCTCTTGAATTTCTGCGTTATAATAGGTATACAACGACAACCAGTCACACTTAAGTCTCTTGTCTAAGCAATTTTAATCGTTCTGGGCAAGTAATTCTCATACTCAGTTGCTGCTCACGTGTGATGAATGTTTTGGTGAAATAGGATGACGCGACTTTTTTGTCCTCTGCTGACACATGACTCAGCTTAAAGCCCACTCCCGCCTCATACCTCGTGAACAAAACCCGTATAGATCTGGGGTACCTCTCGCCACTCCTTGCTTTCTTTCTTTAATATGGGACTTTTTACCAGTACTCTCCCCACTAGACATGCCAAGCTATCTAAATAGCCTTGTATTGTAGTTTCCTTCCCTTCTATTTCAGTTTTCTATGAACATGGTCCGTTCTCCTCCTCCCACCGGCCTCGGTGATATAGTGGTTATGGCGCTTGACAGCTGACCTGGATGCCACGGGATCATGTCTTGGCCTCGGCGGTGGCATTAAATAGACGCGAAATAATGCTAGAAGTCCGCCGCGTACTTTGATATAAGCGTACGTTGAAGGACCCCAGGTGGTCGAAATTTTCAGAGTCGTCCACTATGGCGTCTCTCAAAATCATATCGTAGTTTTTGACGTAAAATACCAAGAGTTAGTAGTAAAACCGCCCCAGCGAAAACAACAGACCAGACGAGGAGGAAGACACGTACACAAGGCGCCTTGTGCGCCTTGTGTACGTGTCTTCCTCCTCGTCTAGTCTGTTGTTTTCGCTGGCGCGGTTTTACTGCGAATATGAACCAACTAGCCCAAAAGTACACTTTGACCAACAGTTATTAATATTACTACTATTCTCCTTCTCCCCTTCTATGGTTGGGCAAGAAGGGTCAAGGCCTACACGTACACGTTGCTGAGAAAGGCTGTTGCGGCCTTGACGAAGACAAGTCCGCTTGTTGAAATGTTAGTTACAGCGGCGCTCCCTGTTCAACAATCTCTCATTGCTTCAAGCCTCCGTCTACTCCTGAGCTTCTGTATTGTTAGGTTGCTATCTGTTAGTGGTTTGTTTGTACCTTGTAACAAGGAAAATGTACTTGAAATACTTCTAGCGCGATAAGCTCTTGACGCAAAACCACTCGATGTCAATACAGTGCGCGTCTGTTCCTTTCATCGGTATATCGACAATGGATGCATAGAAAGAAGTACGGCCTCTCGATAAAACATCTTCTATTGCAAATACAAAGTCGCGTCGTTCATCCCACAGAGAAACTCCAAGATGACTATTTTAGACAAACATGAGTGGAACACCCGAAGTAGATATTAAAAGCATGCTAGGTACAACCACTTCTTTTAAAATGTTGATCAATGCTGAAGTTGTTGAACGTAGCAGGCAATGCAAAAAATATTGGTCAGATGATCGTTTGACGTTGGTCAAAATTTTGACCGATGGACGATCATGTTTGTATAAGTCCCGGAGCTGTGTGCTTGGCAGGAGAGCTGGATTACGATAGAAACAGGGTGAGAAGATGATTGCAGTGATGTCATAATCAACGGTACATTGAGCATCGTTAAATAAAAATGTTTATTGCACTTCACAAGGCACAAACATTACAAACAGTGCGAAGTTAAGGTTTTTATATTGAACAATTGGAAATTAGCACAACAGATCAGCCGCACGCGTTGGCTGATCAGCCAACGTAGTGATGTAACAGATGTTCGTTACGTTTTGATCCCTGTAGAAGGAATGCAGTTGAGAAGTATATTCAAAGCTGATCTAAAAATTCGGGATACTCTTGAGCTTCCCCTTCAAGAGTAGAACGCGCCAGCGTAACCGATTTCCGCTCGCATCGCCTTCTCAATCGCTAGCATGGTTTCGCCACTCAGTGGACACCTTAGCCAACCCGCCTGGAAAGGAACGTTTCTGTGCGTAACATAGGCACTTTTAAACTGTCCTACAATGCCTACTGCAAGTACGGTTCCGAATTGTCCACTAGGTCATATTTTTCAACAGGGCTTGTTGCTGAGCTAGTTGGTTCATACTTCAGGAAAAAACATTAATGGCGCAAACAATTTTTTTTCCACTGGTTTATTTTTCTCTGTGCCTTTTTTATATATATACATGCATATACATATCCGGGTTATGACGGCGACGGCAACGGCAAAAGTCAGCCGAGAGTGTCCATATAATTGCTATCGCAATAATAGGGGAGTGGAAGGCAGTTGTGAGAAAACTATAATATCGGGTGGGATACACCAACAGACATCAATGACAAGTATGACAAAGCAGCTGATATTTCGAACATGTTTGGCAATTCGGAAGCTTTAATGGGACCACCACAAGCCCCATAGAGCCAATGTACGAGAACGCCTGAAGTTTCAGACAATGAAACTGTTTGAAGAGCATGGGCATTGGCGCATGCATTTCGGAAAATGGAAGAATCAATAATTTACTGTATGAAAATTACACCGCGTGCGCATTATCAAATTGCTGAGAGTACAGTGACGTGTTTTTATTTAATTTCCCAACTGGATAGTTCTGATTATCGTAGGGTAAAAACAGTATACTAGTAGACACAAAATGAGGCATGCATGATAATAATGATGGTCAAAGGTAAAAGGAATTCGCCGACCAGATACGAAAATAACTTTAAAATGAAAGACTTTTCGGCTCGCGTATGGGGGGCCTTGTTCACAGTTACGCGATGGAGGAGGCGATGGTGAATAAGGACGTTCAAACAGCGCGCATAAACAGAGGGAAGGGTGCCGTTATTGCGTTTCAGCGTAGTATCAAAAGTCGCGAAGTTTTATAAGAATCATGGCCGTGACTCCAAACAAGACGGCACGCTACATACTGCAGTAAAATGACAACTTGTGCGAGTTGGTATCGGTTCATATTGCAATGTAACAGAGCACAAAAAATGAGCATACTGATAAGAGAAGAAGCGACGCGCACAACTATACTCCATCTCAGAAGTACCTTGCAGCACTGTGGAAGCTGCAGGGCTTGTTAGCCAATAGGAAAGGCGAAAGCCCCCTCGAGACGTGTTCATCCGCGTCGCGTCGTCTGCTCGTCGTCTCTTTGGCGTCGGCTCGCCCACCTTGTCGATACTTACTCCCTCCAGTTAGTACAAAACGCAAAAACATCTGCGGGAACGCCACCTCGCCGTTCCTTTATGTTTAGAAACCCACTCGTGCAGGGCGTGTTCGTTGGTGTTTGTGAGGAACACGGTTCTTTTTATAACAGCGTTCATACTGGCGTTTTCACCGAGTTCTTTTTTGTCAGCACGGTGGACGCCCTTTCAGCAGCAATCACGTACCATTCTTGAGTGGAACAGCAAATCTTTGGCACAGAAAACAATATAGACATTCAGGGTGTTTCGCATCGTCAACGCATCACCGACGCTAATGTTGTGGCGACATCTGCTCAGTTAACATCAAACCACTTTTACCGCTCGCTATCGCCTCGGTAGTCCTAGCAGCACCAAAACAAACGAGCGATATAAATAATTGCGATAGATGATACCTGATTATTTACCCTCAGCATTAGATTAGACTAAGCGATGACAGATTATGCCACTTATATCTGACTGTCCGGGCAGGGAGCCAGTAAAGAGCACGAATTCGGATCGAAGCGGGTGGTCTGGGGTGTATGGGGGGCTGCCATGTTGCTGTACGTCACCGCGGTTAGGGTGGTTATTACGGCTACCAGCCGCTAATCTCTTCATTATTTCACAAATTTCGAAGTGGATGCGTGAATGGCCTAACGTGCCACGTATCGCAGTAACGCGTCATGCGAGGAGCACAGCTAAAGCACTTGCACCTCGTTGATAATGAGAGTTAAGCCCGTGACTATATTATGTGCTGCGCAAGGACACTGCCTGTTTACTCCTCGTAGCTTCGGCAGTGCTGCAAGGTAATTGCGAGATGGAGTATAGAGCTGTGTGGTATAACATATATTGGACAGACAGGACTTTGTATTAACACTAGACAAGCGCTCGTGTGGTAGAATATATATTGGACAGACGGGACGTTGTATTAACACTAGACTGAAGGAATAGAGTCCTTCCTTCTTTGAAGAATGCGGCTAATTCCAATCTAGCTATGCACTGTCGATCGCGTGGGTGCTCCCCTGTTTTTACAAGCACTGTGATCGTTTACAACCTTTGGCATCAGATTAATGGAGAGGTGGTAGAAGCATATCATATTGTTAAAGAAAAAGCCAAGCTTCACTTGATCTGTTTGCAAGGAATTTGATTTTCTGAGGCAGGTGTTTTCATGATTTCATCTTACATAGACAACACAGCAGTGGCAATTCATGTCACGTTGCTTATATGTATGTCTAACGTGGAATAAACCGTTTAGTGGCGAGTCACAAGAACAGCGCTTGTTGTGTGCGTCGTTTCTTCTACTATCACTCTGCTCGTTTTTGTGCGCGCTGTTACAGTGTAATATGACCGTTTTGTAGGCTACAACAGGCAATCTATGTGAAGACTGGATTACGCGCATCCATTGAATGTACTCTTGTAGACTTAGCGTTGTCTTTGCATGTAATAGCTCGTTAAAATATTTAGGAAAAACACAGATGAAAGCTTTTTCGCTGGCACAAAGCAGCCGTACATGAAGATGACAACGGCAAGTAACCTCTAACATGGCACATACAAGAAAGGTGGTTTCTGCCCTCCAGCTCCTAGGGCCTTTCTGCCCTTCAGTCCTCTTCCCTTTAAAGAGCAGCATGCAGGCGTCTTTATATACACCGGCAGAATCCTCTTCACTTCAATAAAGAGCTTTTTTTCTCTCTCTAGTTTCCCAGGACACAACGACCAATTGTTAAGTGATGGCTTATACCGTTTCCCTTTGACAAAATGGCGCTCTGTTATCCCGCATATTTCAGTCTTCATGCCCGTAAATATACCACAAATAGTTAAAACGTGCCGCTCACCAAAACTGAAGATTATGAGAGGAGAGTATGGCACATACCCATAATAGAGAGGATGCTCCAACCATCACATGGTTGAAGGAATACAAAGCAGGCGTTTCATTTAGCAGCGGCGTCTCAAGAACATGATATACTACTTATTTCCCGTTCAATGTCCCACTATTCACAGTGGGCGCTTATACAATACATATTGACGGCACAGGGCAAAGAGAAGCAATCTTGTATACGATTTGCATGTATCCGCCGTCATAGGGCTTTTCATGACGTCTGCTGGGTTGTCGTGCCTGCTTTTGTGCCGCTTCTGCCTGTGTCATCGCCGACGGAGGAGCAAAGGATAATGCTATGGCCCCTACTAATGCTTATGTTCAAAGAAGGGACGCGGCATCTCATACAGTGTGTGTGTGTGTGTGTGTGTGTGTGCGTGTGTGTGTGTGTGTGTGTGTGTGTGTGTGTGCGTGTGTGTGTTTGTTCGTGTGTGTGTGTCTGTGTGAGTGTGTCTGTGTGAGTGTGTGTGTGTTCGCGACTACACAATTCGTCAAATCGTGCGCTGAACATTGCAACGACTTCGATAGCTGTTATTGTACTCTTGCTCGTAGAGAGAAACGGAATGAACGTCTTTATTTGAGAACAGATCTCAGGAGCGGTGTACTTAGTCCCGGTAACCTTGTGCACGGGCCGCGTCCTGGGCCCTCGCGAAAGGCGTTCAACCACTCTTCTTTTTGTTGTTTTATTTCTATAGCAATCATATCGACAGTCTCATGTCCAGTATATATATATGTATGTGTATATATACAGGGTGTCCCAGCTATCATTAGCCAAGGGTTGAAAAATACAATATTTGAGGCAGGCGAGTGAAATCAGTTGAATATTGCTTACAGCTATCTTGCGCACTACCGGCAATTTTTTTCTTTTGTAATTAACGAATTTGTTAATTATAATTAATTTACTAACTTGATAAATATTGACTTTACGCAAGAAACGGCAGTTGCAAAGTTCGAGGGCGTCTTCAGAAACCCCCCCTTGCATCATTTGCGATAAAGAAAGTTTTACGCGTACCATTTTTTCCGTGCTGCAAAGAAAGCCCGCGAAATACAAAAAATACCACGTGACTAGCGCATTCGCGCGCCGCGACCGGGCTGCTCTCAGCCGTGGTTTGAGCGAACAAAATCAGCTGCGACCACGAACCGCCCGCTGCGTTGCAGCAGTAGGCCGATAAGTTTACGGTGGTTTCTTCGCCCGCACTCGGCGCAACTTGCACAGTCACGCGCGCCAACTGGCTGGCAACGGGCCAAGAAACCACCATCAACTTATCGGCCTACCGCTGCAACGCAGCCGGCGGGTCGTGGTCGCAGCTGATTTTGTTCGCTCAAACCACGGCTGAGAGCAGCACGGTCGCGGCGCGCGAATGCGCTAGTCACGTGGTATTTTTTGTATTTCGCGGGCTCTCTTTGCAGCACGGAAAAAATGGTACGCGTAAAACTTTCTTTATCGCAAATGATGCCATGGGGGTTTCTGAAGACGCCCTCGAACTTTGAAACTCTCATTTCTCGCGTAAAGTCAATATTTATCAATTTAGTAAATTAATTCTACTTAACAAACTCGTTAATTACAAAAAAAATTGCCTGTAGTGCGCAAGATAGCTGTAAGCAATATTCAACTGATTTCACTCGGCTGCCTCAAATATTGTATTTTTGAACCCTTGGCTAAAGATAGCTGGGACACCCGGTGTATAAATGGCACAAAGAAAAATAAGTCACAAGAAAAAAAATTCTGAAGCAGCAGACGGGAGGCTAGAATCCGTGACCCCTAGGTCCGCAGCGCGCCGCGTTAGACAACTCTACCACGCGCCATGCATCCGATTCCATAATAACGGCAAGATATTTATATACACCGTTTACCGCTGGCGGTGCGCAGATCTCGGAGGAGCTTGAGCGTGTCCTGAAAAACGCAACGCTCCTAAATTTTCTTTGGATTCAAAACTGCCCTTTATACACGCACGAAAAAGTGGCCCCTTTCTGTCCTACTCGCGATGTGGAAAACGAAAGAACGCCGGGTACACCTAGAGTTACTGTATATGGCTCCTTTAGGAGCCAGAGTCGCGTCTGTTTTCCACGTGCCGCTCCTCTGCCATTGGCCAAGTGCGAGCACAAGGAACTCCAGATTGCTGCAGAGAAGCCGACCTTCTGCCGCCGATGCAACGCCGTACCTCCTTTCGGCCTCGTCGGTTCCAGTGCCATCGCTATCAGTGCATCGCATACATTGGTGTGCTACGTCTCACGCGGCAGCTTTTCCGTGGACGTGTTATTATTCGGTGTGCATCGCATGTCTTCGTGTTTTGCGCCTTTCACTTGCTTTTCTAACATGACAGGGTGCAAGGCACCCTACTGCAGAAATCACAGTGAGAGTCGAAGAGCTTTTTTCTACACACCATGCGCGCAATCAGGAGTCCGACGGTGATTGCAATGGCTTTTGCGAATAGGACGCGACAAGCCAGAGTCAGGAAATGGTAGAATATGCGACGTAAGTCAACGACAGAAGAACATCACTTTCTGTTGTTCTTTGTAGAGCATGATACCTGGTTGTATATTTTCAAGATCCTTTTAAGACTCGTGAAGTAACGGATGCGCACTTGTGTCACCTGCTAGCGTTTATATCGTGCCTACGACTGCAAATTTTATTGCGATAGCAATTATATGGACACTCTCGGCTGCTTTTTGCCGTCGGCGTCGCCGTCATGCCCCGTATATATATATATATATATATATATATATATATATATTGTAATGAAGAAGATGAATGCTCCTCGGGTCAGGCTGAGAAGAAGATGATGTTCCGTTGTCTCGGCGCTTAGGCTGGTTCCGCCATTACCACGCAACTTGTCGCGATTGCTGTTGTCTGTTATAAACGAGTGCTGCTCCTAAACGCCTTGTTTTAATATATATATATATATATATATATATATATATATATATATATATATATAAAAGCCACGACGAAAAATTATTCAGAAAAATGTTTTCCGATGCGCGGAATTGAACGGGCGACCTCTCGCTGCGCAGTGCGCGGCGCTAACTGCTAGGCCACTGAAGCGAACGTCCTTCAGCATACTAACGGTGAGCTATTTATATACACCATTCACCGCTGGTGGTACGCCGATCTCGGGGGAATATCAGCGTGTTCTCTGCCTTACCAACTGAGCAGCGAGATGGCGCGAAGTGAGCGCAAGGCGCCCCACTCGTTGCGATGCGTTCGCCCCTCAACCTGCCCTTTGCCCTACGGGGCGTAGTCGCCCGTGCCCGTGCACGTGAGCGCGCGCGCGTGCGCCTTAACTTCGGATGGGGGATGGGGGGCAGTTTTACGTCGTGTTCTTTCGACGGAAAGATTGTGTTTAGGTTACAGAGCTCGCAAAGGTCCCTTCGCTCGCTGCAGAGGCCCCGTTTGCGAAAAAAGCACGCTGTTCAAACACAGTGAAGTAACAACTGTGACACTTAATTGTTAGTTGCGCTCGTCCTGTGTATACTTGTGGGCGTCTGTTTCGTGCGCCCTTTGTGTTTGAGCAGTGTGTTAAGTGTCGAGCTGTTAACGTTGTTAGTTTGCGCTCGTCCTTTGTGTGTTCTTTTCGTGCGTCTTTTTCGCTTCAGCAGCGCGCTCCAAATTTCGATGTGCTTGCCGTTCTTCGCTTGAAACCTCAATTTGTCGCTATCCCATTCATTGCTTCGCCCTTGCGGCGAAACTGTGACTTTTTTAAGTTCGCAGCATTTTATTGCAACTGTCGCGCAGTAACGCCGCTCGCTCGACGAGAAACGCGCGCGCGGCGTTCGCACAAGTGTGTATACGTTGCTTCACGAGTCCTGAAAACACCGCTAAAATATACAGCCAGATAGCATGCTCTACAAATCGTAGCTGAAAGTGCCGTTCTCCTGGCGTTAACTTACCTCGCATAAGTCTAGCATTTCTCGACGCTGGCTTGTCGCGTCCGCAAAAGCTCGTTACGCGAACAAAAGAATAATGCAATACCGCCAACAGTGGTTATTCCCGACATCGGGCACGAACTTATTTCAAGCACATGCTACATAAAGAAACCGAATATACATCATTGAATGTCACGCGAAATAAAACAAACATCGCGGTCAGGGCACACACAACCACACTTTTTTTTTGTTTGCGTAAATGTTTCTTCAAGTGCAGTAATACAGGGCAACGCAAAATTAATAAAAAAAAGTATCCTTAACTAAGGTAGACCAGACAGTGCACTCCAACGCAGCCCCTGCGCAAATGAGAGGTGGCTTCACTGCACAAAAATATACTGGAAGATGGGGGGACCTATCCGCAACTGTGTTACCTGCGGTAGCATATCAATTAACTCTTGGCACACCTTGCGTCAGATGCCACCGCGTGGCAGGATACGCAGAGGGGTCACTCAACGCGCAGCAATTTCAAAGAAAAAAAAATATCTAAGAGCGTCGACTTCTGCATAGTCGACACTTGCAGGTGGCTGTTGAAACACCAAGACGTAAAACTGTGACAGTTGTTACCGTCTTGGTTGTCCTGTGTATACCTTTGCGTTCTTTTCGAGCGTCCTTCCTTGCGCTTCAGCGCCGCGCTGAAAGTTTCGAACTGCTTATCATTCCTTCGTGTGACGTTCCATTTTCCTGCTATCGCATTCATTGCTTCGCCCTTGCGGTGAAGCTGCGACTTTTCTTTAGAGGCGTAAAACCTGAGGGGAAACTTGTCCGGTGTCCGTTGTCACGGCTTCATTATATCAGGTAACCCTAGGGAACGCTCGGGTAACGTAGGATATGTGAGACACAAAAAAGTGTAAAAATAGACTAATATAAATCATAATTGTCACGGAACAATGTAAAACACCTACAAGCACGAACCCTTTATACTAGTCGACGACTTCAACGTAGACATTAAGAACCTTAGGACCTAGCTTTCTCGTCGACTCTTCATGTCACTTTATGTCACTCAATTTACATTATATAGGGCAACGCTCGGGTAGCATATGTGAGACGCACACACAAAAAGGTTTAACAATAAAATAATATCAATCATAATTGTGAGGGAACAATATAAAACACCTACATGCACAAACCCGTTTATACTAGTCGGCGACTTCAACGTACACTGTAAGCAAAAATAAGCCGAGATGGGAGTAAATGACTTGTCCTCTAGCGCATGCCCCGATGGGGGGTTTTATATACTCCCTACAGGCGGAGTAAAAAACTTACTCCCCCCAAAGGACGGCGTTTTTGGATGGACTGAGGGGAGTATTTATTTCCATCCATCGGGGAATTTCTTAAGGTAAGTATGGGTGTTAATTTTTATATCCATCGAAAAAAAAAGTGACCGCCTTTCGTAGCCGTACAACCTGCGAGCGAATGTTTAATTAAAGTAGCTTCGAAACACTTAACATGATCACACGTAAACAAACATGCACACAACGCTCGCAAATTATTACAACACTCACATCGACCGCCACTCGCGCTGCACAACCACACGTCGGTCGCCGGGTATATATAGGCACCGTATTTCGACCTCGCATGTGGCTCTGGTGGGCACTTCTTTTACGCGTAATTAAGCAATAAACTTTCATGGCGTAGGTACAAAAATAAGATGGGCTGATAGGTACCCCTGAAACACACATATCTTTTATTTTAAATCCGCCAAACATTGACCGCTTTTTAATTGGCGAAACTTAATTGTCAGCTGGTGCTCTGTCGCATGGGCTGAATTTACATTAGTAGTACTGTGTGTGTGTCCATAATATGCACTGAATCGTACAGAAACCCACAAACCACGAGCGGCCGTGCAGAGCACTTCAGCGGCACACTGTACACATTCAGCAACACCGGCGAAAGAACCGAGGCGCCCCGTCGCAACCGCGTCCTTGCCGCCGCCGTAGCTAGGCCTCTCACAGGAGTACGGCCCGGCTATACGATGAACAACTGCTGGCGATCACAAAATGGTTGCTGTTGCGCAGTTTTCATGGTCGTTATTTTTCACACACAAAAGAAATAGGCGTCCGCTATCCGCGCAGTTTAAAGCTACGGAGCGATAGACTTCAACGAACGAGACGCGGTTCGCAGTCGCGATTCCTGTTGCCCGCAGTGCATGGGCAGCCGTATGTTATTTCAGTGGGTTCAGTGTGCCTCTGCCTCGTATCGTCGCTCGCCCTCGCGTTAGATGTTTCACAGCTGGGGGCGCATGACACAGAAAAGACAATTTTAACTGTTATTCATTCCAGCAGTATTTATTTACTGTGAAACACATCCTTTGATTCGCCGGTGGCGGGTGCGAGCTCGTAGAGCTCGCCACGGCGGCCGGTGCAGCAGTGCGAGCTCGCTTCGCCGCCGGCTTGATACCGACGACTTAGCGCAGCTTTCTTACCGCTTAGAAGTTGCAGCCGATGAAATGCCGGTGACGCTCTGAGAAGCAACCGTCGCCGGCGGTCGGGGCGAGCGCGTCGCCGCTGCAGCTCTCACACCGGCCGCCGGCCAGTTTGATGCCGATGTCGTGCGAAGCCTACTTCGTACCGCTTCGAAGTTTTAGCCGGTGAAACTCCAGAAGCAATCGCTGACGATCGCGACAGCTTACTTTTGTTACCGTTGAAATTATCTTTCGCATTTCTTCGTAGCTCGGCACTTTGAACCGAGGTATTCGCAGCGTGTCGGTGGCTTGTACTCGTTTGCTTGCTTGCATGGGCACGGTCCGTTCGGACAGACAGCTCGCGGTCGGACGCTGGCGCGACTGAAACTGCTCTCTGTCCAGGGTGGCTCAGCGGTGCGAAAGACCTTGACACGTTCACACTAAACACCAACCGGCCTTTGTAAATCCTCGCTGCACTGATAATTTCGTTGTCTGTCGACAAATACTCACACGGTGACCCACACACGCACACACATGCACGTCACGATTAAAAATGGTTTTTAAAACTCCTATAAGGAGTTTCTAACCACGTGACACGCACGTCATGACGAAAAAATACTTTTTAAAACTCCCATACGGAGTTTCTACCCACGTGACCTGAAACTCCGTGGGGAGTTTAAGAAGGTCATGTCGTTCATAAACTCTCTCATTAAGAAAGGGGCGTTTTACGACATGTGCCGACTTAACTCCCCTACCACGGAGTAAATGATTGGGGCATGGGAGTTTTGGCGGCTCATATGCTGGAAAAGCTCCCATCTCGGCAAATTTTTGCTTACAGTGTATACATTACGGCCCTTAGGTCCTAGCTTCGCCCTCTCGTCATTCACTTCGCGGAGATGCGTGAATTTTCCTTTTCGTCACAACTTGTGGATCTTACTGCATTAAGTTCGCACGAGCCATTCTCTTTAGGAGATGTAGCCTGCAAGGGGGGATAATCTTTATTTATGTAGTTTTTGCTTCGTTTAGTCATTTTTTTTTGCGTGAATTTTGCAATATGGCCTTGTGGGCGAGAGCCGGCTACTGAAGCCACCGCCAAGCAAAAGTTCACCGACTATACAGCCTAATGCGAATTCTGAGCGCAGCTTCATGTTGGGGCAACGCGACCAGTGTGTGAAGTTTTCGCTTTCCGCATACGTAGTAATGTAACATTCGTTCATAGTCTCCTACATACTTTCTGTGCCTGCTCGAAGGAGGCAGAGCCTCCGTCCGCACTCTACGACCGGTTGGCGCCGTTCCTCAAGAGGTGGCGCCACCAGCCCTGGGGAGCGTGAGGGCAGTTCGCCGCAGACCTGTAGTCGACGCGTGCATTGTTTTCCCGCGATTGAAGAACTTTTGCGTGTTTTCTTGATGCCATGGCCTGCTGTTGTGTTCCTAAGTGTAACTCGTATGCTAAACGTAAGGTACCTGGCATTTCGTTTCATGAGATTCCTAGTGACAGGGAAGCGAGAAAGCAGCCTGGCTGAAAGCCATCGCTAGGAAATACTGGACGCCGAACACGACATCACGTCACTCTGTTGTATTTAGCCCACATTTTCTACCCACGGACTACGAAGATGGATGCAAGACTCGGTAACTCAATAGACGGGGCAACTCCCAGCGTGCTGGACAACTACCCGGAGCACATGCTGCCGAAGCCGATAATAATAACATTAACATGTGGGGTTTTACGTCCCAAAACCACCATATGATTATCAGAGACGCCGTAGTAGAGGGCTCCGGAAATTTGGACATCTGGTGTTCTTTAACGTGCACTAACATCGCACAGCACGCGGGTCTCTACCATTTCACCTCCATGCTGCCGAATCCAAAAAAAAATCCCCATCTCCCGCTAAAGGGAACCATGTGTGGATGCGAAGCAGCGGGGAGATTGTTAGCTTGAGCGGTAGAAACATCGACGCTCTCGTTTCACGGCAGCGGCCCGGGCACTAATCGCGGTGCTGCATAGGAGAGAGAATGAGGCGCGCGCGCTCCGTCATTTTCACACCGCGAAACTACCGTGGCGCCCCCCAGCGGAGTATGCAGCTATCGCACCACCTGTCATGCGCGCCGCTCCGTAGAGGATTCCTAGAGGAGAGAACGGGGGGGGGGGGGGACCGTAGGAGAGGAGAGAGAGGGGACGTGCATGCGCTATGGGAAGCGGGAGGCGCTTCGTACAGTAGAGGATTCCTAGAGGAGAGAGGGGGGAGAGGACGCGCATGCGCTGTGGGGATGTGGGACGCCGGGAGCCGCTCCGTAGAGTATAGGATTCCTACAGGACAGAGGGGGAGGAGACGCGCATGCGCTGTGGGGGGGTGTGGGACGCGGGGGCCGCTCCGTAGAGTAGAGGATTCCTAGAGGAGAGAAAGGGGGGTGAGCGTAGGAGAGGAGACAGGGGAGGGAGCGCGCATGCCCTGTGGGGTGTGGGACGCGGGAAGGAGGGACACACCATGCGGCGTATACCGCATGGTGTGTGAAATATGGAGGAACATGTTCTTTTCTTCTTTTTTTTTTTTCAAGCTTGAAAAAAATTGGTGGTATAGTTTCTGCTGAAAGAGCTGTCAGAATAAACAAAAACTTGATTGTGGTTGTCAGCGCTAATGGAAAACTCGTGCTGGAATGCTCTTACAGCATTCATGAAAGTGCCAAGAAGCAGCAGCTCAGCTTTACCACCTTAAACGACGCAGCGCCCTTTCTCTGCCACACCGAGACTTTGAGCGTCTTTAATGGTTTTGATGATCGTGTCCGTCCATCAATGTAGATTTAGGTATTCGAACGTGAGAGCTATAATGACAGTATTGTGTATAAATCGAGTGTATTGATTTCTTCCTTATTTTCTCCCAGCTTCCTGATGTTTTCTTGTGATTCTGCGTTCCCAGCCCCATTCATTATGCTTGTTAGCTAATCTTTGCACCTGATACATTAGAAATATTTAATTTACACAATTTAGGAACTGCAGCCTAGGCGTAAAACTTCTATGTAGTCATGCAGTGAGCAATCAAACATACCGACTGTTACAAAAAGATCCCCTTATAATTTGTTCTTACCTCTACTTTTTGTTCTGCAGCACATTGTTTTGCTGGGAAAAAGAAAACAGTGAGTTCGCTTGATGAAATACAAACGACCGCGTTATTCTCCCTGAGAAGCTGAGCAGCTAATGTGCCGCAGCATAAATGCTACAGAATCGCATGAAATACAAACACGTGAAAGCTTTTAGCATTCGTTGCTGTTTCATTCGTAACGTTTCTGTGGCCTTCAAATATCAGCATGCTTAAATAGAGAACGCTCAATCTACCTACTGCAGATGCAAGCGGTCAGAAAGTTTACCAGGAAATTTCAGTATATACACTGGGAGGCATAAAATCTTTAGGCAAGCATAAACTCATCACATCAAAACCACCGCGGAATCAGTCAGCACCATCAGCACGTGGTAAAAAGACACATTCAAGCTCAGTGTCGAGCGACAAACTGCGTTCACCTCTATCTGTGCAGTGCTTGTAACAGGGAAGCTCTCAATATGCATCTGTTAACCATATTTCTTGAGATATGAAGTGATCCATGTAGGCCGCCCCATCCTTCGGAAACGGTGCGCGGAACAGAGGACGAGCAGACGACGCGGGACGCGCGGAGCACATCACGTGACCAGGGAGCAAAGCGATCGCAGCGCCCCACTTTTTGGGCGACAGCGAGGGGCCACACTGCTCCTGTGGGGAGCCCGTGCAGTTTTCTAACTGTCCCCATCAAGTAACGTTGAGTGTGACGCACACCACTTTGTGCGTTGCAGACGTCGCGAATAAAGCGAAACGCCGTCAGCCCCGTTACGACAAGCGAAGCCAGTCGCAGTGCACGGGACAGTCCTGCATGCGCACGAGCTCCTACCGAGGAGTCAGCTCGCGTTACGTACGAAGAAATCAAGGTTAGAGGCCAGTGCCTCTCGAAATCGACAGGCTCCGCGTTCCTGTCTTTCGTCCTCGTTCACTGGATCGGTTACGCCGGCGCGCCGACGCAAACGGCGGCGCCTTTCAACGCAGGAACAGGCGCCTAAGAGCTGTGCTTCAAAACAACAGCAGTTAGCCCAACTCAAACTACAACAAGATTTAACGAGACTGATAGGCGGGCGCTCTTTACAAACACCAACCGTTGTCACGATGCAGACGTATGGAAAACTCTAAACAGCGACAAATGGCTTCATCGAGACTTGAGAGCATTTTATAGCTGAGATGGTTTCTTCAGCTGATACCTCCTTAGAGGGTGACAAACATTGAAAGAATGAGAGGCATTTACGGAAAGTGTATTTTCAAAGCGGTAGACGTACTGTGAACTTTAGGCACGAGGCAATGGCATCATTAAGGTTTGAGAGAAAAATTAACCGCGATGTATTATGATCAAATAATAGAGGTTATATCCCGCAAATCGGCTCTGTGGAATACTTCAAGATGGTGGAAGGGTTAAGAAACGAAAACTGACAACCATTTGTTTGTGCTACTAAGCTTCAAGGAAGTCACTACGGATTGCTGAGAAAGAAAACTTCACAGTTGCCGAAATATTTATCCTGTTGGATCGAACCCGTCACCAACGCCTTTCAGGGGTGGTCGCTCCACCAATTTAGTTAACTGGGAGCTCTGCGTAGCCGATTTGCAGCATTCTCTGTTCAGATGCTTCGAGTTGTCGATCAATTCGTCCTCACACTGCCAATAGCTAGCTTCCTAGTTTTCTCATTTGGTAAAGAGACCGCCCCGGAAAGGCGTTGGTTCCGGGTTCGATCCCCTGATCAGGAGAAATTTTTCGGCGACTGTGAAGCATTCTTTTTGAGAAATCCGTATGTAGTGCTTCCTTGTTGCCTTGCGCTACAGACGGATGGGGTTTGGCCTCCATTTCATAGCTTTTATGCTATTTTGACCACTGTTGAAAGATGGTGAAGAATGTTCCATGATGCAGTGCGTCAGATAGATCAGAGCCTCAGAAATTCCTCAAGCCTGATGCATTTCTTGAAGTTTACTGTGACAAGGGTCTCAAATGACACTGGTTGAAGTAACACTCACTTTGCCTTTAAACAGCAACTGACATCTAAGTTGCTAGAGAGACAAAGTACCAACACAAAAAATACGATGAAATTTTGGGGGAGTGGACACAGTTTGTTCTTTATCATTCTGAGATCCTCTAAATGACGTTATGTGCGTTTCAACGAACCCCCGCGAACAACGCAACGGAAAGAGAATAATATACGTATTACCCATTAAGTACCTCGTGGCGAATTTATTAATAAAAATAATTTATTTTCACCCATTTAATCATCACGAGATGTTTAATACCCAGCACTTTATTTATTTTCTTCGGGCGTGGTACAAGCTGTACTTACATACCATGCCCGAACGCTCCCCGTAAATTATCGGGAGCCGTAATGAAGCACCATTAATCAGAATGGTTAATGCTAGTCATCCAAACAAAGAGTTATTTCCTCCTGGTTTCGATGCATAAACATATAGCTACTCACCCTAATGAGCATATCTGGAACCAGTCTACCGACAAACAAACAAAAAAAAAATACAGTGTTTTCGCGGAATCGACCAGAACATTCTCGTAATCCTCAGTGCAAGTTTGTTCTCGGAACGGCAGAACCCTAGCGGCAAGCCGGCGATTTTTTTTGTTTGTTTGTTGGACGGAGGCTGGCTGATTTTATTTACCTAGATCTCTTGCGACTAAGAGCACCGTTTTATTGTTGTTGTTAGTGTCTGGCGCGCGCAATCTAGTTTGCTCACCACATATGCTGGCTTGCCTGGTTCTCCAAGAACCCAAATATTATTTTAAGCAAGCGCCTTGATCTAACATGGAGAAATACTTATGCACGCCACTATCCGTAGTTCTGGCGAGGCCGGGGAACAAACCGTCGCATGCGATGGAAATATCAGGTCCTGTAGTTAAGCAGAGTTTCTCGTCACTCGGGAAAGACGTCAAAGTCAGCCGACACAGCGATGGCCTTTCGGCAATCGGCGGACATTACTGGCTCGGGAAACTCATCGCCTGCTTTCAGACACCGGATGCCGCATTAGCCCGCGAGTGTTTGTAATTAAGGTTCTTCGTTCACGGCAATCGAAGACACCGGTGAGAGCCACTACTTATACAATTGTCCGCACAGGACACGATGAGCATGCCTTATGACGATGAAAGCGCCAGGTTCAATTGCCAACAGTTCGTCGGTCATCTCTTCCGCCAAACAGCCGGTATTTACACATTCTGGCTCACGCTATATGCTACGTGCTTCAGTCATCACACAACTCATTAATATCGCCTACTTTAATTGCACATCATAAACTTGGAGAAGCTGACGACGTCACCATCATAAATCATATTTATACCCGGCACAGAATTTAACAGCTAGCACTTAGTGCTGAAGAAAATGCCTCGATTGATTGAGCGTTACTCAGTAGACTCCTCGTAGAGAAAGCTAGGCATGCGGTCACAGAAGCAAGATTCAGTAAGCAGACCGCACAAACGCCGTCTGTCAACTGAAGGGTCGCACATTGCTAGAAAACAAGGCACACAGATAGACCTAATCTTCGTATGCGTGCATGCGGCCTTAATGAGAACCAACACTCACTCAAGGCAAATAAAGTATAGGGTACGTTATTTGTAGATTTAATTACTATATAAATGTGAAGAAATGAAAGTGGGCGAAAAGACATCTTGCCGCCGGCAGGGACCGAACCTGCAACTTTCGGATAATGCGTCTGATCCTCTACCAATTGAGCCACAGCGGTGATCGTCTTTCCATACACTTTATTGGTTATTTCTGTCCATGTACGCGCCTGAGAGTATTAACCCGTCTTGCAGCTCGTAACCCCTGTACTTTTTAGCGCGAGTGCTTTAAAGACATTGTTTCTCAGCAATTGCGGTGTTGCTGTCCGCGTCGGTGTAGGCGTCGTTGGTTGAGCGAAAAATCATCATCTGTCCGTGACGAAGAAGTCGACAAAGAAGCAAATAAAACAAATAATAAAAATATTCGGTTCCAGCGGTACTTTAACCTAGGCCGTCTACGTGTCAGCAAGCGTTCTGCCGCAGATGCACGCTATTTTTTGTTTATCGCCTTTTTTTTTTTACATGTAACACACAAACACAAGAGCAAACTCTATTTAGAATAAAAAACATTCGTTGCCTAAATAAAGAGAGAGATCGAGAGAAAAAGAAATGTTAAGCTGGGACCAATGAATGCACTTTCAAACTCCTTCATTTCTCAGAGGAGCTCTATACCATCTAACGAACCAGGAACATCTTCAAAAAGTTTTGTTCTTCAGCTCTTATACTCTTATACTCTTCATCTCGTTACTCTTACAGTAGTGGCGCGCCGGACGGGCATTTCTATCAGTGTGCCGTAGGGCCATCATGCACTTCCATATGCTGTTGAGAAAAAGAAAAAAAAAACATTAATATTGTGTTTTTTTTTTCAAAACCAGCTTCAAGAAATAGCGTTGCTCTGTGTCTGCTCACCGTGCCGTGCTATTGCTTGAAACTGCTTCGAAAAAAAGAAACACTATACGAATGTCATGCAGTGGAAGGAGTCTCCTTAACGCATCTAATATTGCGTGGCAGAAACGTAGAGTGGCGCCAGGCGTCAAAGCATGTGAATTGCGTAACGAGTGGGGTTTTAAAGGTCCATCCATCAGAAAGCGCTCTCACAAACTTTGTCCGTAAAGTTTCGAGACTGATTTATTTTCTTCTCTAGAAATGATTCCCCCCCCCCCCAAAAAAAAAAATCACGCCATATCCACGAAGTGAATGATGATGAGTGGGCGAAGCTCGATCGTTTTCATCCATGGCAGAAAGAGAATGTGTGGTATGGAACGCGCTTATACTTCATGGTCATCAGCGTCATCGTTATCACGTGTAGTGGGTACAATCCACTATACTGGAACGTGCTTATACTTCATCGTTATCACATGTAGTGGGTACATTCCACTATACTGCGTCATCGTCATCTTTATCACGTGGAGTAGGTACATTCCACTATACTGGAACGCGCTTATACTTCATCGTTATCACGTGTAGTGGGTACATTCCACTATATTGCGTCATCGTCATCTTTATCACGTAGAATGGGTACATTCCACTACACGTGGCTATCTACCTACCTACCTCCTACTACTACGACAACTACAGAGGAGGGACAGACCCACACCCTAAGGAGCTTCGCCCCTAAAACAAATTTTCGTGCGTATATGCAGCGCCATGTTTTCGGGCTAACCTGAGCTATTCATGGCCTCCGAGATGGTGGGCGCGCGGCGGGTTTTTCTCCGGCCGTCCCAATCGCACGGAGAGAGCGTATTTCCCGAGGTGGGCGTGGCCCGCTCTTTTCTCCGCACCGCGGCGCACTTACTTGGGATCGGAAAAGCTGCCGCGCTGTTGGCGCAGCTTGCATGTGGCGAGGAAAAAAATGGTTTTGCGCTTTTATTAACCTCGCGCTGATTTGGAAATGTCTTGTCAAGGTGTACGAGAGGCCAAGTCAATGCGGGGGCCTATCGATTCTCAAATGGGCTTTTTTTTTTTTTGCTGTAGATTTGCGCCGCCTTTATTAGAGCACTTAGAAAAGCGATGCCTCTGCAAGAGATCCGCATGTGCTAGAAACTTACTATACTTCGAAATTTGCGGGCTGTATAGTATGGGGTTGATGTATGACTTGCCAGAATGTTTGTAGAAACAAGTGATGCGCAAATATCTTCACTGCGGAAATCTTCAGCGGCATTTTCCTCGCGTCCTTCTTTTGGTGCCGTGGTTGATGTCGGGGTTTTCTGATGAGAGATTGAAAACTGTCGCTCTAATTTACGCCTTTTCTTAGGCGGAATAGGCTGCATGTAGCGTGGGTATTCGCTAAAAACGCTAGGCACAGCATCTGGCTTGAGGCGTCGCCGCTTAATTGTGGAACTAGAGAAATCAGAATCGACAAAGTGCAGACTGCAGACTAAACTGGTGTTAGAATTTTCATTCGGAACGAAATGCTATCTTGATATAGGCTTCAGCCATGCCTGCCGATACGTCTCATTTCCCGGAAATTCATAAAAACTGATCCCAAGCTTCTTTTTGCTATTCGACTTGCAGAAGGGTACGCAGCAGTATGCCATTTTAAAGAAAAGACACAGGACCTCACAGCATTTTCTCTAACAACAACAACAACAACAACAACAACAACAACAACAAAAAAAAGACAGCACTGACAGAGTTTCAGTTATATAGCAGTAAGTAGTCTGCAATTTCAATTAATAAATCACTGCTATTGAATCAAACATTGATTTCAACTTCCACGCCAAAATTTTGTCTTCTTTACGCAGAACGCCAGCGACACAAGCACGCAAGATAAAAAACCGTGCAAACGCCGCAGCATGAGCGCGTTACAAAGAAATAAGGTCGAGCGCACGCTGGAGGGGAACGCTAACTGAGCCGACCAAACTCGGCACTCGGCATCAGCAATCGTCATGCTCCCTCCTCGCGATGTCGCCGGCGCCATCAAGTCTGGCGCGAAAGCCGCGCTCGCATAGCGCACAATGCTTCGCACTCGCCCGACAGGGTTCCCCAGTTTCCCTTTCCAACTAACTCCCGTCGCGCCGCAGGAGACGGGGAGGAGGTTGCAGGCGGTCGCCACACGTCTAGACCGTGGTCTAGACTGAAAGTCGCCGGTTCTGCGACGACCACGGACTGGTTACCGGCGCGTTTTGTTCATTTATGATCGATTGATTGATTTGGATGCAGTTGAGAGCACAGTAAATGAACACGATACTGATATTGCCATTGTGCTACCAAAACGTAAGCAAAATCTGGATGACGAAAAAGGAGGCGATGACAACTCAGGCACTTTCACTGTGAACGATGTGTGGAGTAAATGTAGGTCGGCTAATCGAAGCCTTCAACAATATTCCGGCAAAAAACTTATCTTACTTCAGTGACATCACCAGGGCACTCAGTTATCTAGAGCGTAACGGTGCTTCGGTTGACCAACTCATAAATATCCGTACGCGATCAAATAGTAAAACGATGTGTCACGATATGAGGGCAATGTGATTCAACGACGAAAATTAGCCTAGTTTTCAGCCATACACGTCTCCAGAAAGGAAGAATGCTAGAACGCCCCTGTATATTTCTCAAATCAAGGTATTTCGCGCCGAGACAAAACGTACCGTAATGAAAAAAAAGTAACACTACCACAGACGAATTGATACCTCCTTACAATAATTTATATCAGGAAAATTCAGCAGTTGCCGTGCTTTTCTCCGTCAGTTGGACCAAAATAAATGCAGTAACAAAAAAAAAAATACTTGCCTTCAGTGCATCCAGTCGATCCTGGCGGCAATGCTTGCTCGTACGCAGAAAAAAAAAAAAAGAAACATGCGCACGCTGTAATCCCACGCGCTCTGCTTTCTGCCGCGGTCTTCGCTGCCGCCAGAATCCCAAGTGAGTGCGCCATCTCGCGGTAGCCGGGCGCGCGACGCGATGTACGTTTTTTTGCTGGGGAGCGCGGCGATTGGGACGGCCGGAGAGAAACTCGCCGCGCGCCCGCCATCTCGGAGGCCATGAGCTATTTATGTTAATTGCTGTGGCAGCCGCTAGATGGCACTACATGTAGAAAAATACGTTGTCACTAGTCGTCTGCGCATTCTACTGTGAGGGAATGTGGAGAGATGGACGTGCACCTCGAACAAGGTGTAAACATTAAATTCTTTGTGAAGCTTGACAAGACAGCCACACAGACGTATGAGCTCCTTCTTGACGCTTACGGTAACGTTTCCTTTTTCTTCGTGTGAAGAGAGCCCAAAAAGGTCGCTGGATGGAGAGCGTGGAGGCCATTCAAGACGCCGCGACAAAGGAGCTAACAGTCCTGCCAAAAGATGCGTTTTCCAAGTGTTTCCAAGACCTCAAGAAACGTTGGAAGCTGTGTATAAACTGCAAGCGATACTATTTCGAAGGGGTGTGCACTAATGATTTCAATGTTAAACGCATTTTTTTAATGAACCCAGTCTCGGAATTTTACGGACAAAGGCTGTACTTAATCGTGACCATCTGCAAGACCATCTACAAAGTGAGCAGCTGCGTAGGTTCGCGTGTTGCCTCACCGACGCGAAGTGGCCACTTCGCTGATTCGCAAAAGGAAGAATTATGGCGTACTGGGCACTTAACAACTGTAAATGCAGTAGGCATTCTAGGAGAGTTTGAAACGGCCAATCTGAAGCACACAGCCGTTTGTTTCCTTACGGCATAATTGAGTCATGCACCGAGAACCGAATGCAGGCTAGCAGTTGAGAAGGCAATGCGTACGTGGCACGATTACAGTTGCGTTCTAATCTTGAAGGCGAAGCTCAAGCATCGTCCGAGTTTTTTTCTTTGGCTTTTATGTCTCTTGGTTCTCATGATGGTTGCGTCTAACAAAGAAAAAAGAATAAGTAAATAAATTACTATTCTTTCCTTTATTTATAGCGAGGACCTCGTTCTGGCAGACATGATGCCTTCAGTGAGTACGTGCGGAAGTATTGGTCAGCTGCCAGCTCGTCAAAAAGATTGCGAGCTACGCGACACGAAGAGAGTAGCCCACATTTGCCGTCATGACTACGAGTGGCCCTGACTGACAGTCCAAGGTTTCAATGCACAGATATACCCTATAAAGTGGACGGGAGGACGACCGCAGCCGTATCTCAGTTGGCTGAGCATCGAATGATGATGATGAATCAACTTTTATGAAGCCCAACTATGTTGGTTGGTGCACGCAGGCACCAGACGGAGTGGTTCCCTAGTTATGGGACCTATATGTTCCCAGCAACTTCTGGCCCCTATCCGTCAGTGCAAGCTGAGTCGGTAGGACGTGGTATTCGAAGATTGCAGGTTCCATCGGTGCCGGCGGCAAGTTGTTGTCTCGCGCACTTTAATTTCTTCACATTTTTTTATCAAGATTACTACCAATAGCGCCCCCTTATACTTCCCTATTCACGGCTGTCTGTTGGTTCTCATTAAGGTTGTGTCTAATAAAGGAAAACTCGAGCTTCAACTCCTATTTCATTTACGCATGCATGCAAATTTGTGTCTGCCGCAGTGCGACCTTTCGGCTTATTAGAGGGATTAGAGAACAACACGTGCCAGTTCGGGGAAGCGCTGAATAAGCTGCTCTCCGGGAAGCAAAACGATGCCTTGAATAATTGAATGCGCGAACTCTCTATAATACCTGGAGGCCTGCCAAGTTTGATTTGACGCTGCACATGATGGTATAGGGGCTTTTTCCACACCTACGGAAAGAAAAAAAACGCAGATGTTTTCGCGCCGTGCAAACATTTAGACTGCGAAGCTGGATTGATGATATGAGAACTACTTTTATTGGATAAAGTCATTGTCATCATAGTTTTGGGCATCATCAGCACCATCATCTTTTAGTTTTTTTCTTTGTTTCTTTATTCACGCCCCCGTCTGATCACGTGACCCTGCGTGACTTCTGATACGACCACGACGACGGCACAAGAGTAAGACAGTTTCGCGCTCAAGCAAGAAAATAGATACAAAAGCACGCTACAGGCATGTGTAGTGAACGCTTTCAAGACAGTGTCACTTTCAATAACCTACATTTGAAACAATATTCGCAGGAACATGTGAGAGGTCATTGCCCGATAGCGTAGAGGGTAGCTAAGAGGGCAGAGAGTTGGGGTAATTGGTACTGACTGACTTGAAACATAATGAAATAGCGCGCAAAAAGACGACCGACCAGGCGAAGAAACAATTAGCGCATGTCCGTTTTGTTTCTTGAGCTGGTCAGTTGTATTTTTGTGTGCCATTTCGCCATGTGTCAAGTAAGTGGTTAGCACTCCCGGTTCCAAAGTGCACCTCAATTCATGCTTCGGAGCGGCTAGCGTTGGCTCACATCATGGTAATTACAAACTCATTGCCGTAGCATAAATCGTCTTGATCCCGGAGAAAGGCGAAAATGGTTGTCGTATTTCGCTGATGACCACAACGGCTGTTGGGAGCGCAACGGAATGGGCGGATACATACATGTGATTAAGCCAACTTCAAGGACTAGACTTCTGTCGCCGGACTCCACCATCTTCCGAAGCACCACACAGAGTAAGAACAGCTGCCAGATGAAGCACAGCCAACGTTACCGGTCTTGCAAAACAGGAGTGGTTTACCAGGTTCCGTTCAGCTGTGGCAGATCCTATGTTGGGCAATCTGGAAGGTGTATAAACACCAGATTGAGGGAGCATGACTCTGCATTACGTAGATCAGGACGAACACATCTGGTGGATCACTGCAGTTATTGCAGGGTGCACACCAATTTTCACAGACACAAAGATTGTGTCAACTCACTGGCAAAAAATTAACAGAGAGTTGATTGAAGCATTCCATATTAGAAACATGGGAGAAAAGTTTGTTAGCCAAGCTTCCGTCACATTGTCCGATAAAGAATTCGACTTCTTGAAAAGCACGTGCATCAGTCCGTCTACAGATGAGTGAACTCCCCCTAAAATTTTGGTTGTGTGTGCTTTGGTTCTTATCATGACGTAGCGCTGAATAAGTTTGTTTAGTTTATCTCGTGTGTTTATGGGTCCACCGGTGGGGGGGGCGTTTGTGATACGTGACGATAAAAGTGCATTTCGTTGTTTAAAATAAATCAGTTGTGAGTTTGCGCCCGTGTTGTCTGCCTCTTTTTTCCTTGTGTCCGTGTACGTTTTGCGCAAAAGAAGTCATGAATGATATCAACTCGCCCAACTTTCAGTACTGTTGTTATGAAGTGCTTATTCTGGCTGGTTGGTACATGTCGATAGAAAACAGGAAACAGTGCAAACTATAGGACGACAGCCAACAGTGCGTCTCTGCCCTGCAATCCTTTCGTTCGTGCTATTTGTCGTTGTTTCTGCGTACACTATAGGAAACAGTCAACCATTTAAAATGCCCTTCACATATTCGTTTGTATTATTCCAGCCAATCACACCGAGTGACGTTTCTTTTTTCTTAGGAATATGATGGTACGTCTTATATTCGCATATTTCCTGAAATCGCTGGGCGGTTTCACATAAAGAGGCCCTGCGACACAAATTAAGTGCGTCGTTTTCATCGCTTCTTCTGGAACTGTGGAATGCACCGATGTGATTGCGCAAGTGGCAACGCGAAGAACGCGGTTGTAATTTTATTTCAACGGAGAAAGCACATTAGTTTGGGACTAGAGCGACACACAACGGCTATTTTTTAGATCGGATGTGACGTTTCACCACGTGGGAGGGACGACATTGACCGGGCGATTTGATTGGTCTGGCGCGACCAGTCGCATGTAATACTCATATGGTCCCAGCTAGGCCACGCCTATTGTGCGCTAGAAATTATAAAAGCGCTACTTATCCTTCCTCAGATACAAAATGATTTCTGTTCTTGAATATGAAATCTTGAAAACAATTCCAAAGCAACGCTAGGGGCGCCGTACAACTGCCACCACGAGGAGAGCCTCCCGGTACGGATCTATAAGACGCGCGCGGTGAATGAAAACAGTCTACGATGTCAGTGGGATAGTGAAATGCGAAAGGGAACATTTCTTGGCGTCGTCTGCTCGATTTTTGATCCTTTCAAGACTACTAATATAAGTTTGTCACGGCATTTATTACTACACGTAGTATAGCGCTAAATAAGATAGCCGCAACAACGTCGCAAGGCCCGTTTAAGCAAAGCATGAAACGCAAAGCTTTGATCACTGTGAACTGTCGTTGTAGTTTGCTAAGGTCAGTAATCAAGACGAAAAAAAAGTAGTGTCCCTGTAAAATGTGCGTTACCATTTTGACATCATATTTTAAAGGCAAATTGTGGTATCACATTCTTTTTTCATAAAATTTCTCAGCCGGCGCGCACTATAACTTTATATTGTTGTACAGCGCATTCCACAGCTCCATGCGTCGTATACCATGCAACGACCGTTGAGGCTCAGAAAAAAAAAGAAAGAAAAAGAAGGAAATATCCAGTCTCTAAACTCATGCAAGTCGCTGCTGAAGCGGACTTGCGGACTTAAACCAAACAGCCTATATTCTCGGTATCTTGATCATCTGTTTTAACGAAAACACAAACGCAGAAGGGAGTCTGGTGCCGTTTATAATATCCGCTTTCGTAACCTACAATTGACTGTTTTATATAATCTCGTCTATCACACTTTATTAAATGCGAATGCATTTCTTAGTCGGGCTATGTCAGGCGGCGTTGTCCGGCGGCGTCCGCGGAGGAGGAGGAGGAGGATAGGTTGAGGAGGTGTCCGCGCGCCGGCACGTGTTATCTCTCCGCTCTCACTCCCTCTCCCATAGCAACAGCTGCGGGCACGCGCGCTTATCCTCGCCCCTAGCAACCGGAGCATGTGGTGCGAGAGAGTGTAGGAGAAGGTAGGTGCAGTGCTTCGCCGCTCCTTCTCTCGCCGTTCGCTCTCTCTCCTCCCTGCGCCCCACTTTTCTGTCCGCTCGCGCCTCACTCTCGACCGTTCGCTGGCTGGGCGCCTCTCAAGGCGATGGCAGAAGTCCGGTGTCGGCGCAAGAAATGCATTCGCATTTCCTCACGATTCCCTTCGGGGAGGTGGGGGGCATTTTCTAGTTCACCCAGCTTCTCTTGCAGCGGGTAGTCAGCTGGTCTAAGCAGTACCTAACCTCCTAGATTTTCATGTATTTTTCCTCCCCCTCAGACACGGTGTTTGTCAAGCCCAGTGTTCGGGCCCTGTCTTTCAACACACGCCTTTATTCTTTTGCGCAGGAGATCGTGATGGTCATCTGGTTCACCATCGAGTTTTTCTGCCGGCTGTGGTCGGCAGGCTGCCGGTCCAGGTACCAAGGGTGGATGGGGAGGTTACGCTTCCTCCGAAGCCCCTTCTGTGTGATAGGTGAGCATCGCCACATTCTGAAATGAAGAGTGTGCGAAATTACGTGGAGTATGAGAAACCGTATCGGTGTGGCCGCTATATATTCGGGGGTTCTGAAATTCGCTCTTAAAATAGTAAAGCGTTTAAAAGATGTGCATACTGAGCAGTATTTCTCCAAAATAGCCGGCAATATCTGGGTAGCTCTAGTCACAATAATATGGCCTACACTGTTAAAGGGTATTTTTACGTCTTTTTAATGTTTTGTATGGCGATGTGAAATACGCATTATATTTAAATGTGACATCCATTCACCGTCCGTATCACTATAAGCTGTAATTTTCAAATGAATGTATGCCAATCGTTGTGACGTCTTGCCTGTTAACATGAGATAAACCTGTCGGCTGTATCCCAAGTTTCGCATTAATGTAAAAAGTCGTGCATTGTGACTGGCTGAAATATCTTCTTCCAAAAGTTGCTGGCGTACTACAGATTTGCGAATATTGAACCTGTATTTCAGGCGATCCACCGCTCCCCCCACCTGGTTGGCACAAAATTCCGTCGATTTGCACATCTCCGTCGGAACCACTACGTATATAAAGAGTATTTATTCTGACCACGAGGTACATAGTGATATATACGTATAACACTTGTTGTTCGGTCCTGCAACTGTTCATGTTTATTTCATCATGTACTTGACAGCTGTAGTGAAGCACTGTTTGTTTCATAGAAACTGACAACTCCTTGTTTGAGCTCGCCATAAATTTGTTCTCACGCCTATATCAGTAAGTTACAATTAGAATAAGCCACGCACCCTTGACATATCCATAATTGTGGTAAAGCATGGAATGTGTACGCCTATAGAAGGCACGATAATTGTGTTGTGAGCTATGAAACATTGTAGTCTTCGTTTTTAAGAAGAGTACAGAAATTGAGAGGTATATTTTAAATGCGAAGCATTTCTTAGCGAACTTCGGCGAATTTGAGCGTATCTATCTATCTATCTATCTATCTATCTATCTATCTATCTATCTATCTATCTATCTATCTATCTATCTATCTATCTATCTATCTATCTATCTATCTATCTATCTATCTATCTATCTATCTATCTATCTATCTATCTATCTATCTATCTATCTATCTATCTATCTATCTATCTATCTATCTATCTATCTATCTATCTATCTATCTATCTATCTATCTATCTATCTATCTATCTAGTCGCCTACGACTTTGTGCTCTCCTTTTCTCTCCTCATCTCTCTAACTTTTATTCCCCTCACCCCCTTCCCCAGTGCAGGGTAGCCTACCGGGCTCAGCCATGGTTAACCTCCCTGTCTTTCTTTAATCCTTATTCTCTCTCTCTCTCTGACCGTATCGTTAATGGGATTTATACCAAATTTGCTATGGTATAACATGACTGTATGACGAACATAAATGGCTTGTCATATCATGAAAATCTTGACTAACTTCTCATGAAAAGTATGATTTACATGTCCACGCTCATGGCGCGCTCGCAGCCGTTTAGTTAGCTTGATATACACCAAACTTGGTATTGAGTGACGTGACTGTATGACGAACATAAATGACAAGTGGTAATACGGAAATCATGACATGTCATGTGTGACATGACTTGCATGGCCACGCTCATGGCGCGCTCGCGGCCATTTCGTTAGCTTGATATACACCAAATTTGGGATTGAGTGACGTGACTGTATGACGAACATAAATGACAAGTGGTAACATGGAAATCATGACTTCTCATGTGCGACATGACTTGCATGCCACGGTCGTGGCGCGCTCGCGGCTGTTTCGTTAGCTTGATATACACCAAACTTGGTATTGAGTGACGTGACTGTATGACGAACATAAATGACAAGTGGTAATATGGAAATCATGACTTGTCATGTGCGACATGACTTGCGTGCCACGCTCATGGCGCGCTCGCGGCCGTTTCGTTAGCTTGAGATACACCAAATTTGGTATTGAGTGACATGACTGTATAACTAGCATAAGTGGCAGGTGGTAACATGAAAATGACGACATGCATGCCATGTACAACGTGATTTACATGCCACGCTCATGGTGCGCTTGCGTCCAGTTCGCTAGCTTGATATACACCAAAATTTGTATTGTGCGACGTGACTGTATGACGAACATAAATGACAGGTCCTAACATGTCAAACATGACATGCAAATGATGTAAAGCATGATTTGCTCCTTCCTGGGCTGCTTCGCATTGCATTGATTCCCACAGTGCGTGGGATCTGACGGCTTTTTTTGTAAGAAGCATTTCCGCGAACGCATTTCCAGCCACTTCTTTTATTCTCTTGTCCACCATCCATCCATCCATCGGATGGTGAGTTTCGCACTGGCTTCATAGACTCTATTATTGCCATACATTTGAATGCTATGCCTAAATGCGATCCTTGCCAAATATTTACGCCCCGAGCATTTTTCTGGTGTCGTAATGTTTGGCTGAGGTGAGTTACTTCGTTCTTGCACACTACGACAATATGGTGCGTGGCATTATTACTCGAAAATGAACGTCCTTCAAATGAATATATTGTTCACAGGCGCAGGCAACTCATCTTTTATTGATTTGATGAAAAAAACATGCTTTAATTGGCGCTTATAACGTCAGATAAAAAAACACTTCAGGAAGCAGGAACGTTGAACTCAACAATCTTTTCTTTTCGGGAATTCGTAGTTGCGATTGAAGAAAATAATGACATTACCGAATAACTAACTTCGTGATTATTGTGGCTTGTTGGTAGCACCCGCTAATGCTCGTGTGCTTCACCTGATTACGCAGCAGTACAAGTCGGCATATGCTTGGCGAAATACGAAGCCATGCCATCAGAACTCCTGGAATCAGTAGTGCTCGTAAGGTTACGTTTTACGATACTGATGAAAGACACTTCATAATTGTTTGTTGCGTCCGTTTCTTTTGCGTTACTGTAAATTGTTCGTGTTGTTTAATGTAAGTCTTAATCACCGACCATAGCTGAGTCAGCCAACTTGCTTAACCATGGTCGCGCGAAAAGCTTTTACCTAAAATGATCTTCGCTCTAAACGACTGAATTCAGCCAAGAATGCCTCGCATTTCACAAACGCGGACGTGGTAGAGATTACGTTACATTATCTTGAAGGAGCAGTGGCATAGTTTACCTAATGAAATTATGAGGTTAAAGGTACAGTGCATCAAAATATAATGCTATTAAGGATACCTGCTCATATTCCTGGAATTCATTTATTGGAGAGTTTTTTTTAGTCTAAGCTTGTTGGTTTGTTTTTTCGACGTGTAGTAAAATAGGTTTGCAAATGAACGTATCTCGTCGCTGGAAGCTCGTACGTGCGAAGACAACGGTGGCCAACAGCTCGTTCACTGCTTCAGTAGCAACACTGCGCAATGTAAATTACGCACCAAAGGCCCAGAGCTCGTTAAACATGTGTCGGCTCCTCAAGGTGGTGCCTAAACGAAGGTAAATGGAGTCGGGGCTAGGTCTCAACTTCGTTATCTAGTTAGCGCGGTAAAGTGCAGTATCATAAAGCTTTCATGAACAAATTTTTGGACGGTTCTTGAATGCCCTTGAGACTCCTGCATTGTACCTTGTTCCGACCCCCCCTCCCTACTGCCCCCCATTAGTCTTATGATTGCATTAGGCCACAGTACAGCACCTATGTTTTCTCCGTATATTTCTAATCAAACCTACTCAAAGCAATTTTTTTTCTCCGTTAGCTGCGCCTTTCCTATCAATTCTAACGTTATTTAATTATATCGTATGATAGTAAAGCGCACAACGGTGTTATGGATAGCAGGTTTCTGAGTAATGCTTTTATGAGGCACTCTACCTTCAACAGACAGAGAAATAGAGAAAATATTCAATGATATTTCGAGAAGATATCCCGCTTTTAGTCAATTAATTCACGGTTGTTCCGTCCATCACGACATTCCTTTGTGCTAGGTGGAATATCCAGTCAGTCTTAAAAGTTTAAAGGCCAACAGACAAATAAAAAAAAGAAAAGCCTTATATTACCGCCTATTCGGCAGCTAGCCTTGAATTAATATTTCCGGCCTCTTCTCAAACACGCTATCATCATGCACTTTGCAGCTCGACCGAATACATTCACAAATTCCCGGTAAATTGAGCTTTCGCAGACCTACTGCCCTCAAAAGTTGTGATGCTGACTGTATGTGCCCTGATTAATGCATAGGCAGATGTTTTACTGCCACTTAGTGTTCGATTTTTTCAGGGTCACGTAATTCTTGAAACTTCCGAGGGCGTTCCAGTTATGCATTACAACAGAAACGGTACGAAAAGCCCATCTTTACAAAGAGAAAAACGCTCGCTGCTTTGCAAAGTACTTCGAATTAGCATTCCGTTGTGGTCACTATGTATGACGACTTGTTTTGCTGAACGCGTTCGTCTACTCATGATTTATTGAAGAGCGCGGCTCAGTGCGCTCGATGCTATATGTTGCCTTAACTGTGCTCATTTATTTTTCTCGTGCAGCATGAAAATTGTCTGTGAAGGAATTGTTTCCAACTACTCAACTTCGAATGACTGCAAAAGAACTGTAGGTTCAGTCGGTTTTTTCGGTGCACTGTGCTAAATTCTGGCAAGAATGAAAAAGTTGGAACATTGATGATGCCAATTAGGTAATGTGTTGTTTTTGGCGGCCCTTCTGGGCCATTTACATGTGAAAGGCGAAGGAAAATGAGTGGCTTATCATTGAGTTCGATATGCCTGGCGCTATAGGCTCGTCGGCAAATTCATGGGAACAACGGTCCCATGTACATACATATATATATATATATATATATATATATATATATATATATATATATATATATATATATATATATATATATATATATATATATATATATATACATACATACATACATACATACATATATAGAAAGGCCTCCAAAGTACCGCTGCGCGTTGCAAAGAAGAGGCGGTATACAGTTGGGGCAGCGAAGTATTACTAATGCACGTTCATGCACCGCAGGACATAGTCTGCCGGCAGTACTACATAACACTTGATTTCCAAACGCTGGCGGAATCATATCAGCAGGTACAATCAACTCACGTAGCATTTTAATCGTTGGGGACAGGTAAAGTTTCTTGAGGCACCACACGTCTATACACATCTGTCTAGATCGTATGAACAATGATTTCAAATATCCCATTCATTTCCAGCATAGCCGATGAATATTACTGAACGGGCACCACTTTTAAATGCGAAGCATTTCTTTGCGTACTGCAGGCACTTTTAGCGTTTCTATCTGCGTATCTATCTATCTATCTATCTATCTATCTATCTATCTATCTATCTAGCCGCCTACGTCTGGGTGATCTCGTGATTACCCCTTTAACTTGGGGTAGACCAAAATTAGTATGTGAGAATAAGATGGTTTGACGAATATGACTCGCTGGTCGTGACATGAATAATGACAATCCCGTCGCGTACGTCGTCAAACTCTTTCGGTCAAACCCTGTGGCACATACCACGGGGCGGGTATGTGCCACAGGTATGCGGGTATGTGCCACAGGTGATTGACAGTTTAGACTACCCAGGAACGGCAAGACAAACATTGGTACTTTTAACGCCAAAGCGTTAAAACGCTCTGGCGTTACGCACAGACAGGACGAATGCAAATGATAAATGTCTGGGTCCCAACAGGAATCGAACCCAAGCATTCTGCGTGGCAATCAAGCATTCTACCACGGAGAGCCACGCCAGGTCTCGGAACTGCTATTCGAATAGACCCTAATGTTCGTGAAACGTCAATTGTCGTTGCAGTGCTGGCTATGCCAATTTTATAAACATTACATATGCACTCCGATGATACAGCCGTCACGCCGGGTTAACATCAATTATAGTAAAGCGCCATCCACTGAAGTTGATATATGTTGCAGTGTCCAGGGCTACCATCCTGGCGAGCACAAGCGCTACATATCAGTTTACCGCTTCTCGTGTTGCTACTGCCCATGTTGCTGTTGGCATCGTTACGCAACTGTAAAGAACTTGTTATGCAAAACATATGCGACTGTCGAACATATGTCTGTGCGTACAACATTTGTACATATCTTTAGCGTAATTTCGTAACGTTTCGCTCAATAAAACATCACAACACAGTCACCTTCCCTCCGCATGCTTCGCATAACATCGATTCCCAAGGTACGTGGAATCTGCCGAATTTTTTCCATCTTGAGTCTTTTTCGCATTTGTTTGTTCCCGAATTTTGATGTTGACCCCTTTAGGCACGATGTCCACATATGTGGGCGGAGCATGCTTTTTCCAGTTATTTGCACTAGTGGTCCAGAAAGCGCAAGATACGTTGCACATAGGATGAGTTGTAGCTTCCGCATAAAGATGGCGTCTTCACTTAACCGCAATACGATAACCGATGGGTCGTTCGATATACTGCTTTACAGGACCAACGTGAAAAAGTAGTACTTTTTTATTTGCTTGAAACCAAACATAACGAAAAACAAATACGCATGCGTTATGACTCTAGGATTTGATTCTTGTTATCTAGAAATGCAACATTACGGACTACTTAGTACTCGTTAACTACGATCTATTGGTTATACTCCAACAATATAGCATATCACTTCATATTTATACCAGGATTTTAAAATTAAATGTTTTGGAATACTGTTGTAAGCAGCTGTGACACTTTGCGACCGCCCATACAATGCGCCTCTCAAGGAGTCACCCATTTTATTCACTTTTTGCTAGGTATATATTATCACGCAGCAGCATGCTAGAACGTTGTTTTTATTTTCGCTACATAATGGGAATGGCAACACGCGGGGTTTCTTCGTTGCATTAACAGTACTCGAATCTCACAACAGCAATATGCTTGCTTTGTACAGTTAACTACAAATTGCAGATAATAGCGATCATCGCATAACGGAGATTTCAAAGATCGATTAGAATAACAATGAAATATAAAGAAAAATTCTTTCAAAATCGCTGCGCTCTATCTATACAAATGTGAGTACTCGAACACATTCCAAATGATAAGCGTGAATGTCTGCGCGCTCGTGGTGTTAATTCAGCCGCGTCGAACTCGGAAACCATGAAAGGCAGTGAAAGCGAAATTTTATTAAAAGCAGCAATTACGAGCTCTTCCTCCATGCCGGGAATACAACCTTCACCCAAGTGCTTAACAGAGCAACAATTCTGTATGTGCAGGCAACAACGATGGTCATACATGAAATAATTCAATGCAATAGTGAAACGCAATGACAAATCATGGCAACGGGAAGTGACAAGAGACGTCTATAAAATAACAGATTTCCGACTCACAAACGCCTGATCGCCGGCAAGCTCACCAGCGAGACAGGATCAGTTATTGGAAAATGGCGCATACAAATAGGCCTGTCACCGGCGCATTTTCGTGGGTCTATTGATCTGCACCCGCACTTCTGAACACTCGCCGGCACCGGGGATTTTAAGGGGCGTGCGAATGTTCGAAAATTTTGAATAACGATTTGAATAGTCTTCTATTCGAGTCGGTACTCGTATCGAATAGGGCATATTCTAAATACCGAATATTTTACGAATAATGCTCGAAATAACGAGGTTATAGAACATCCAGGGGTAACGTTACTTGTTTTCATCATCTAAATATCCACATGCATGCAGCCCATGTACTATCGAGGTTATACTGATCCCCTGAAGAAGGCATGTTTGCTTAAAAATCCAATGTCACCGAAGAGACAATGTTGTGAATTAGCTATCATTACCACGACATTCATGATGTTGTTAGCACCTGAAAATTACTTAATATTTATGTATCAGGTTTAGTTGAAAGCCGTTGACAAACTACTACCACAAGCACTATAGTGACTGCTAAACTTCAGCCCGCAGTTACAAAATATTTCGAAGGCTCTGGCTCCTGCTGAATACGAGCTTACCTCAGTTTAGGCAATTGTGGCATTTGTTTGTCGGCTAGAAGTTGTCGTTATATTCTTTTGTTAAAGCATGCGAATATTTGTTTTAAAGATAAATGTTGTAGAATCATTGCGCTGTCTTGAAAATGGTTGCTTTACTGTTCGAAAACTAATCCAAACAGTATTAGATTTGTATTCGTATTCCATTCGGCGTCATTACTATTCGATTCGTATTCAATTCGATTCTGAAATTCACTATTCGCACACCCCTACTTTTTTGCGTATAAAGCTGCCGCTGCAGCGAACACCAAAAATCTGCAACTCATGGATGGTTCGCTTAATTATGAACATGCAAACTTCATCTAAGTGTACTGTGCAAAGCTGCCCATCATTTCTTTTTCCGGCGGTGGAAAATCTAGGCAGTTTCAGAAGATCAAAGAATGCTTTGAGAAATACGACAAACCTCCCAGCGCGTTGTAAACAAACTTACATAGTCTTCTCAGAGATATTGCCTTCCCCTTCAAAGGAATACCATGAAAAGTGGCTGTCGCTAGATGAAAGCGCCAAGGACTGCGTAAAAGAAGCGCTTTATTCTTCAATAAACAAACTAGGGCTGGCAGTATTGCGCCTTATTTTGTGCAGATCAAGCACGGGTAGGCACGCTCTCACAATATGAATGACATTTTGGTTTCCTTTGAAGATAGCGCACTTCTATAGTGGCTTTTTGCCGATTCATTTGGCTATAACTTGTCCTCAAACGTGAAGGAACTCTGAACGAAGAACTCTGATGCTTAAAAGAGCCACATGGTGACTTTAAGCGCGGTTTCTCTTAAAGACAGACCCTCCTCCACCTTGGCCACCCGAATTCTCGCACCATCTCGTTCAAAGACCACTAACGGGACTATTTAGGACTATTTAGGAATGACAAGAACACAGGATAGAACCACTAGAAGACAAGATGGAATGACGAAAACACAAGAAGGAATGTCGAGAACACAGGAAAGAATGATAATAGCGAATCGCGGGAACACAGGGTGTAATGAAAAATACTAGAGGAAGGAATGACAAGCACGCAGAAAGCAATGACAAGAACACAGAAGGAATAGCGAGAACACATGAAGGAATGACAAAAGCGCACAAATGAATGACAAGTGTGCCTCGTCTCGTTTCTTGCGCTGTTATCGCGATTGATTGATAGCCCAGCCCATCACACATATGCCCTATTTGCCAACAACACATCTACCCCACATGGAATGATTCTACTATCCTAAGTATGTTGAAAAATTCCAGAAAATTCCGCGCATGGTGAGAGTCTATGTCATGCGAAGCAGTCAGCTCGAGGAGCAGGCATTGGCACGTTGTTTGGCTGTGAGTCAAGTTTTAAAAAGACGCATCGAAGGCTTTTGCGTCTGTCAAATAGAAGCGTGCGCGGCCAAGGCTAAGCAGGCAGGTCGACTATAATGCGACACCTAACGGGCAGCTCATACTCCGAGGTGACGTCAATTTCTTCGAGAAGAGATGCCGTCTCCGGTGCGCCGTCGTGCATGCATATCATAAGCAGCATTCGCTGACAAATTCTTGAAGTGTAGGGCAACAGTAAACTATAAGTGTATGTGTAATACTTATTAAATTGTTGCGAGAGCGGAAAGCCATCAGCACTCGACATAAGGCAAGACTAGCCGAAAGATAAAAATTAGGCAATGCTATCCAGCACCTGACCTCAGAAACTGACATTCAGCCAACGCTATTTGTCGATAGTCAACCGTTAGCGAACAGGAGCTGCGAATAGCCCATACTTGCATCATAATTATAAATACTACTTTAGAAGAATTGTGTCGTCATCGAGTTCATTACGGAATTCAATCTAGTCTGAACTGGAAGAAATAATGTCTGTTTATGTATTTAGACAAAAGTTTAAGTCTGTTTTCATTCGAATGCATAAGTGTTGCGTACAGCTGACTAGGGTGCTTTCTGTTATTGATAATGAGTTTCTTGGTAATCACTGCAATATTTGGCTCTGTATTTGTTTTGTACAAATTTCCAAATTGGTTTCATGATAATCTATTCGTTTTCTTCAGTTTTCTAGTATATTAACACACCCGATCCCGCCTTTGGTTTCTAACATTGCGCGTCGTTCTGCATAGTGACCTGTATTTTATTATGCTATTATACGAATAATACGCATTCGTTTGTTGATAGATTTATGGAAATGTTACATAAGCAGTTCTTAATTATGAAACGTTCGAGCATACCATCGTTTTTTTTTGCGATCTATATATATACAGTCACATTGCTTTTCAACTTTGCAAACAAAATGAGAAACACTGACATGTATTTCGCATTCGTTCATACGCTCTCAACAGTCGGTAATCGAGTAATGGTACTGAATTGTTGCGATAGGTATCAAATTACAGTTTAAGAAGAATCTGTGTACGAAAGTTTGGGTACATTTCCAATTACAGGTAGGAATTTTTTGTGGATGCCGAATATGGCGCACATATAATATTTTATATTCCTGGAAAGATCGCGATGTCTTTACTACATGTGCCTTATCCAATTTTCGTCGTTCATGTCAAGATATACATGACGTGAACGTGATGGCATTGACGTCGGGACCGATCACTCACTTTGTCAATAAACGCGCATCATATGATGTACAATCCATGATATAAAAAGGCGAGGAAACGACCACCATTTTAATAAAAGGGAGTCGACAACTTTGTCGTGCGATGCATGCTATGAACGAAATTAACGTAGTGTCGTGTACGTTGTATATTACCTGTTATTCATGTCATGGCTTGCCATTTATGTTCGTCCTACACTGATATCATGTCATGCAAATTTCGGCATTTGTGAAGTTAAGGGAATGACCACGAGAGCACAGACGTTCGCGGATAGATAGATAGATACATAGAAAAATGGATAGATAGGTAGATAGATAGATAGATAGATAGATAGATAGATAGATAGATAGATAGATAGATAGATAGATAGATAGATAGATAGATAGATAGATAGAATAAACGAAGCATTCACGCTCAATCTAGGGCCCAGCCTACGCAGCAGTTTTTCAGAGATGCCCTCAGAAATCCATGTTTTCTGCTTTTTCTTTTCTCGCAGACGTGATCGTGATCGTGGCGTCAGTGGTTGTCCTGGCCATGGGCAGCAGCGGCCAGATGTTCGCAGCATCGGCGCTCCGAGGTCTCCGGTTCTTCCAGATCCTCCGGATGGTGCGCATGGACAGGCGAGGGGGGCACCTGGAAGTTGCTCGGCTCTGTCGTCTACGCGCACCGCCAGGTGGGGTCACCTGCGTAAAGTATACGTGTACCCTCTTTATTGCGAGATCCTATTCAGTCGAGCAGCTTATCTTGAGGCTGAAACATATTAAGCAGTAGAAATGAACACACGCTTCAAATATAAGATAAGACAGGGGTGACGCTGAACAGTGACGCTACTGTGCAGAGTTCGTTTCCTGTCCCGCACATTAGGCACTCACTGTATGCTGATGATATTACCATTTGGACCTGCACAGGCTCAGATGGGCAAATTTGCGATGCACTGCAAAGAGCAGCTGACACTGTTCAGGAATACGTACAGAAAATAGGCCTTAGCTGTTCCCCCCCCAAAAATCCGATCTCTTAGTAATCACAAGCAGGAACAACAAAGATGGCCCCTACACTGGAGTGCCCTCCACGATAGATATCACAGTAAATGGAAGCATTGTCCCTATTGTTCGTACAATAAGGGTTTTAGGAATGCTCATCCAGCATAATACTCATAATACGGAAGCTTTAAACAAACTACAGGTCACCATGCAACAAACAACAAGACTTCTAAGGAGAGTGGCCACTAAAAACCAAGGAATGAAGGAACCAGACTTATGCAAATTAATCCATGCCTTTGTCATCAGTAGAGTCACGTACTCGTTCCCTTACTACCACCTAAGAAAGGGGGGATGTGGAAAAACTAAACTCCCTCATTAGACAAACATATAAGTGTGCTCTGGGCCTTCCCAGGTACGCAAGCACAGAAAAACTACTGCGTTTGGGCATCCACAACACAGTGGAGGAATTAATCGAAGGACACCTAACGGCCCAAGAAGAAAGGCTTTCACGCACCAAGGCAGGCTTGCAGATACTCAGCCGCCTCGGCCGACGCACTAGTAACACACTGAACAATAGGGTTTTCTTACCAGCGGCAACTCGTGCACACCTTCCGATTAAGCCCTTGCCCAAAAATTTGCGGGCAGGAATACATGACGAAAGAAGAAAGGCAAGGGCAGAAAAACTCGCACAAACCTTTCAGGATCACCAAAACGTACTCTATGTCGACGCTGCTCGACAGGCGAGAGACCGTTACACCATATGCGCAGTGACCGCCCACGGGGAACCTATAACTGCAGCCACCGTAAAAACCGCTTCCGCCTTAGAGGCCGAAGAAGCCGCCATCGCGCTGGTCACCTCAGTCCACGCAACTAATTACATCTTGAGTGACTCTAAGAGGGCGCTCACGAACTTTATGATGGGCTGTGTTGGGCCGATCGCGGCCAACATCCTTAAAAATAGCAAATGCAGTAATAAGATGCAACTTTTATGGGTGCCCGCTCACGCGGGGAATCCGGGGAATGAGGCGGCCCACCGTGTAGCCCGAGGTTTAATCAACCGGGAGGTGGACCCCTCAAACCAGGACTTCCCGCATGAAGGAATCACCACATATAATGAAATTACAGCTTATTATAGAGAGAACCGCAAAACATACGTGGCCCCGCATGCAGACCTCACAAGGGAACAGGCTACGATCTGGAGGCAAATTCAAACAGATTCTTTTCCCAGCTCCCATCGGCTGTCTAAAATTTACCCGGACCAAATTCAACCACACTGCCGACATTGCGGCTGCCTGAAGGCTACCCAGAATCACATTCTTTGGGAATGCGAGGGGAACCCACCTCCAAAAGCAATACTGCCAGCTTCCTCCCTCGAGGCGTGGGAGTCACTCCTGTCATCAAATGAACAACATACCCAGACAGAAGTTATTAACTGGGCCGAAAAGGTCGTGGCGAGCTACTGGGCCACCACCATTCGAACCACCGGCAATTCCTTCGGTTGTCAATATGCATCCGGTTTATACACGTCCGTCGTTTAGAGAAAGGCATGCTTTTGCACACATAAAAATACGCTCTTATCCTTCCGAATACTTTCTTAAACGGCTCAAAAATAAGGAGAGGTTCATCTTTCAAGATAGAAATAGCTTAAAAATAGAAACTCTTCTTCATAGCACAGTTGTACCACATAGCGATGACATTATACGGCTGCTAATGTGAATAGCAATGGCAATTATTGAACCAATCTCTTTAGATTTGTAAGGGAAGATGGTGGTCTTTATTCGCATCTCTCGAAAAAAAAAAACAATCGGTGAATAGCTGCCACCCTGCCCATTTTTTTAGAACAATGCGAAACGTGCCATTAAATTAATGCGAAACACTGTCCCTTGGCACTACGAATATCAGAATGAAAATATGCTTACGAAACAACAACATCCTTCGAGAACAACATTCTTACAAAGCCTGAAAATGGGAGCAAAATGCTTTTTTTTTCTAAACCGTTACGAACCTCCCAACTTCCGAAACCTCTAAATAAGACAAACACTGACGTCATCTTGCACCTTTCTTCTCAGCGTATTTTCTAGATTTCGTGACAATCACCTCCATGTTTAGTGTTCATTAACTGACTTTACGCGTCATGTGTCCAGTTCTTGCATTAAAGATTCTGTTCACAAAAAAAAAAAAACAATAGCCTGCGTTACCGTGAGTACTAATGCTTGTTCCCCGCTCTTTTTTTTTTTTTTTGCAGGAGCTCATCACTACATTGTACATTGGATTTCTAGGACTCATCTTTTCTTCATTTCTTGTATTTCTCGCGGAGAAAGATATCAACCCTGTAAAGTTTGGCAATTATGCCGATGCCCTTTGGTGGGGTGTGGTGAGTACAATTTTGCTTTCCTCCTTCCGCTTTCCTACTTCCGTAAAAGAGGTTTTCTGGAGTTTGCGCACAAAGAGACATAGTGAACATGCTTACATGATGTACACTCTACACTGTAACCTTCTTTCTTTCGACATAGTTCGACCATCCGTTCATCGGTATTCACGAGTGATTTATCTGCGTATCTTCTACGTTGGCTAGAGTAGCTTATCAAGCAAATGTAATCCTACACATTACGTACTATGGGGTCCTCAGGAAAAAAGGTAAGAGAGGAAACTAAAAGCAGATGCACCACTATCTTACCACAGACACATATACACTTCCGGGTGATCCACTGTTTTCGTGTTTGCCTTGCCTAGGGTTGAGACTGACAAACAGTTTCAGTGCGATGGAAGACGTCGATGAAATTATGATTATGTCTGTAATAATGTTCATTCTAATCTGATGAAGTGGTCGAGTAACGCGAGTATCCTGCACAAAACACTGATGATAGTCAAGAAGGGAATCCGCACCTATAACCAGCGCTGTTTAAATATCGAAGGTGGTCTACTGAAAGTTCAATGCTGAGTAGCTTGTGCGTGCGGATCGTAATTATTTATGTGCAGCATGGCCAGTATTTGTAGCGAAGTGTTGCTTTTATACGATTGCAAATATTTGCCTCCTGAAGCATATATATGAAGAACACTTTTAACAAGAATGAAAAAAGGAACGTGACACGCCAGAGATATATCTCGTGGAATCCAAATGTGGGTTGCAATAGATACAGCTAGACAGCAAATGAATGAATAAATGGCGATGATGCCACGACTAAGACCGCTTGGCTATGCTGAACTGCGGAAATACTGAAGCATGCTGAACTATCCTGAACAGCGAATTATAAGTGTTGAGGAGAAAACATAGTTACTTTGTCCGCGCGCATTGCTAACGTCTGAAGATGGACTGCACCTAGTGATTGATTGTAGACGTGTAATAGACAAGCACGCATTATCCGCCCCGAAAGCACCTTCCTACCTCCTCAATATTTCCTTTCATCTCTGTCCACCAAGGTAGGGTTGCAGCCTGGAAGCATGTCTGGTTGATCTCTCGGCCTTTACTTTATCGCCGTCCTCCTCCGTCTAGAAGATAACCCTGGTTTTATAAACGTATATTTCTCCGGTTCACAAAGCACCAATGAGTTACATGAACACTCCTGACAAACAAGAATGCCCCTGAGCATTCTCCACGGGCGTTAGAGTTCTGACCCGGAAGCGAGAACTATCCTTGCGAGTGGTGGCGGAGTGACTTCGATTACTGAAAATTTTGTTTCGCGATCTCACAAACGTCTCCGTTTGTTGATTCTATTGGCACTCCGACCTATCCTACTTGATTTGACGCGATGTGGTACCACTAGAGTTTTTTACAGCGAAAGCTGTTATGAGATCACAACAAGGGTCGTTCCTGCGCCGTAGTTGTCCGCCGCCGCCGCCGCCACCGGTGTCCGTAACCAATATCGCACGAAATAAGAAAAAAACTAAATAAATAAAGAACACCTATGACCGAATTGGGAATCGAACCCGGGTCTTCTGCGTGGCAGCCCAGCACTCTACCACTGAGCTACGCCGCTGCTTGAAACTGCGGTGCAAACTGACCCTATGCAGGCTTCATGTCGGGTAAGGAATCGCGTTAACGTGTGCTGTAAAGCGTTTTAGAACAGAAAAGTAAGAACCAGGCGTCACACAATGCGAATTGCGTAACGAGTGGGGCGTTCAAGGCTCCAACCCATTACAAAAGCCTCAGGCAAAATTCTTCATCGTCGTCAGCCACAGTAGGGTGGCTAGAATTTAGAGGTGTGCTGAGCGCGGCGCGTTTCCCTTGCCAGAGAGGGTCACTCTGCGCGCCGATGCCGCCAGGGGCGCTGCTGCAAGGGGCGCTGTGTGGTACAGCCGCCGCCGTTGCAGGGTGTATCGCAAGAAAGCCTTGCACTCGGCAACGCGGCGTCTTATTTTTCATCGTTCAAGTGGTTTTTATTGGTCGAGGGTCATGGGTTTTTTAGGTGTGAGAATAATGCTCTATAAAATGAAGAAGCTGGACGTTGTTGCTTTGTTCCTGGCTCCAAGTCTGAGTACTGGTCGTCGACAGAAAATGAATCTTTGTTCCGAGTACCGGCATGAAAAGAGTCATTTTAGAAGTAAGCTCGTGCGATACCGAGAGCTGAAAGGCAGCTGACGGAGAACTCAGCAGAATGCGAGAAGCATTTCGACGCAAGGCACGGTAGAAGGGAACGGCGTTGGGCTAGTTGGTATTGCGTAGTCTGAAGTGGACGACAGCGCGTACAAGGTGATATGTTGGATGTTTTCGTTGCTTAACTCAGGGGCATTTTCTTTAGGGATCAACCATAAGCGAAAAAAAAAAAAGATGCTAAGTGGGCTAATGTATGCTTTGTATCTTTTTATTGCTGAGTTCAAATAAACTTGCTTCGTGCACGAATGTTTTCTTTTCAACTAATAAACCTTTCAACCTGCCCAAAAAACATACACATAACCATAGGCGTGCGCAGGGTTCCCCTTCAAGGGGGGGGGGGGGGGCGAAGGTTCATCGCAGCGCCCCCCTCCTTATTTAGTCAATGTATGGGACAGACTTGCGCCCCCCCTCTCTTAGGTGACTAGGGGGGGGCGGCCGCCCCCCCTGCCCCCCCTCGTGCGCACGCCTATGCACATGACGCTTTGACCTGTAGCTAGTAAATAGTAATGGGTCCAAGTACGAGAGCAGGCAGTCTTTTGGGTATGTTGCCACATTTTTGAAAAACCTTTTTAGATTTTGACCCATGACTGATAGTTATATATAATTGGGTCTGCCTTTAGGTGAACAGTTCAAAAGGAATCTGCAAGTGTGTTGAGTAATAACGGAAGGTAATTATAATTTAATTACCAATATTTCGCATAATCCGACCATCACGCCAATAGTCATAACTACCAATCCAACCATACAAGCAGAAAATGGCAGGCAGCATTACGGCTGTGTACAGCCGCGGCGACTTTTCGGTCTGTTAGCGTCATATGATAAAACGAAGTTGCAAAAAATTGTTTTGTGGGCATGCGCACTGTGGGCATGCACTTGTCCTGACCCTTTTTGGAACTTAATTCAGTCATATGGCGAAGATACACAGGAAAAACTGCCGCTCGTGGGCGATAGTTAAAGATTTAGGCGACTGTACGTAGGCTGTGCAAGGAGCTAGGATCCTTGCGCTGTCATTATTATTAGGTATATTATAGCCTAAACCCAAAAGTCTTGTCGTTTCATATTGTATTTCTATTTAACTATTAGCTATGGAATTTATCGTAACAAAAGCTTACTGATCGAAAATCAAGTTTCGAGAAAAACACGAATTAAGATGTCAAACTTGTCATTTTCAATTTGAGTGCAGTCACAATAAAGGGCCACAAGTTTCGAACAGAATCAAATAGGGGCGTAATTTTTTGCGGACCACAAGTCTCGATGTCCGTGCATTCTTAGAACATCAAAAGTAAAAATTCACGTTAAAAAACATAATTTTAAAGAGTTGTAACACACATCAATAATGTGAATAAACACTAAAAATGACTTCAATAAGTTGCAGTGATACATAATTGCAATTGGCAAAACGGCAGGACGCAAGCGAAAGAGAAAACTCTGCGCTTAAAAGTGGCGCGTGCGCGAAATTCCGCGAGCAACACTACTTTGGGGCGCGCAGTGCGACTCTGTATGCATCCTGCTACCGTGATAATGCATGCGAACCCTTTTTTCAAATGGGGACAGGACGTATAGCCTTTATTAGTGCAATCGCTGAGGGAAAAAGAAGACGATTAACACTGCAAAGTGTTGCACGTAAAAAATAGTGCGAGTGGTATTCGTCGGACGTAGGCAGAGCTGGGCTATACGTCGTCTGCTCAACGCCACGCGCCCCTGCGTACAGCGCCCCTTGCGGCATCGGCGCAACTTGGGGACCGGTTAGAGCGGCCGCTTTTCACACCTCCCCATTCTAGCCACCCTAGCCACAGCATCAACAAAGTGCACATAATGCGTCACAAGAGTTTAGTGGGTACCGCGCTTTTCTGAAGAATGACGAATAATGGCATAGTAGACGGTTCCCCACTACAAGAAAGATTATGACGATTTATGGCGTAGTGGGTACCATGCAAGTGCGCTTGTAGTAGTTGCCCCAAGAGTGTTTTAAAAAGGCTCCAAAAGGCCGCTCTCCCAGCTTTCGCCGTAGCTGTGCTGCGCGTTCCGCGCAGGCCAGGCGTTTTTTTTATTTATGGAATTCGCATATGACTGACGGACTGACTAATGGTGCCGAAATCTCCCCCCCGCCCCCCCCCCCTCACACACACATCGAATAATTAGGCTCTATGTTTTTGTGTTTGTTACGTTGCTCATCGTGCGTGACGTTGCAGCTTATGGAACACTGGTGATGTGCGCCATTATAATCGTGACAGAAAACGAAAGTGTTTTAAGCTTCGAGTATGCGCAGTGAGTCATAATTGTGGCTGTGCCGAGCTTATTGGGAGAAATTGTGATTGATGTGCAGATAACTGAATGTGTAGCCCATAATGTTTTTTTACACTCGAATGAACGTTCAGTTGTGGATCGCTCTAAAATATTACTGCTAAACAATTTAATACATCACTGAGTGATTTTTTATCTGTAATACAGCTTCATCATTTTTGTGCACAAACATGTTTATATCTTGGTAGCGACTAATAACACTCTTCGTGAACCGAAGGCCAGTTGAACAAGTTGCTTTAGCTTTTCTCGATATGGATTGGGAAGAGTTAGGGATAAGAGTTAATGGAGAGTATCTCAGTAACCTGCGATTCGCTGATGACATTGCATTGATGAGTAACGCGGGAGACGAATTACAGCTTATGATTACTGAACTGGATACGGAAAGTAGAAGAGTAGGTTTGAAAATTAATATGCATAAAACTAAAGTAATGTGGAACAATCTTGGCACAGAACAGCGCTTTGCAATAGGTGGCGAGACACTGGAAGTTGTAAAGGAGTACGTCTACTTAGGACAGGTAGTAACCGCGGAGCCGAACCATGAGAGTGAAATAACTAGAAGAATAAGGATGGGATGGAGCACATTCGGCAAGCATTATCAAATCATGAATGGTAGTCTACCACTATCCCTCAAGAGGAAGGTATATAACAGCTGCATCTTACCGGTACTTACCTACGGAGCAGAAACCTGGAGACTTACAAAGAGGGTTCAACTTAAACTGAGGACGACGCAGCGAGCGATGGAAAGGAAAATGATAGATGTAACCTTAAGAGACAGGAAGAGAGCAGAGTGGGTCAGGGAACAAACGGGGGGTTAAGGATATCATAGTTGAAATCAAGAAGAAGAAATGGATATGGGCCGGGCACGTAGCACGTCGGCAGGATAACCGCTGGTCATTAAGGGTAACTGACTGGATTCCAAGAGATGGCAAACGCGTCAGGGGGGAGACAGAAAATTAGGTGGGTAGATGAGATTAAGAAGTTTGCAGGTATAACGTGGCAGCAGAAAGCACAGGACCGGGTTGATTGGCGAAACATGGGAGAGGCCTTTGCCCTGCAGTGGGCGTAGACAGGCTGATGATGATGATGATGATGATGATGATATGGATCAATGCGAAACCTTAAAAAGTTAAAATTTAAGTGTGTACATCAGGTTGTAAAACCATACTATATGCCACTTAACTGTAAGTGAAGGCAGGGAGCCACAAGTTTTATAATGATATGGTTTCTGTTGTTAGTTCAGCCTCGAAGCAGAGTAAAGAACATGCGCTTTTAGGTCGCCGTTCCATCTTCCGCCACATGGCCTCCAGAGCTCTACGGGCAAGCAGAGTATCTGCAGCAGGCCTATACTTACAGCTGATCACAACAAAAAACGTGCATCACAGAAGCGATCGCTGAGATTGGCTCGCAGCCAGAGTCTCCTCATGCATCGTGCCAAAATGTCCATCAGGTCAATGTGCTCCACGAATAGCTCCTTGTCTTTAAAGAGAGCAGCTGCTTCTCCTGTTATGTAGATAAGACGACGTTGTACATTGTTGTGTTACGACCTCAAGCTCACCAACGCTGTGCCTGGACAGAGGTTCCAGATGCTCTCGTGTTACTAACCAGATGCCATGTATTGTCAGACGTACTGTATAGTGCTGCGATTTAAACCCTGCCATGCAGACTTGATAAGTAGCTCTCGGGAAAGAAAATTGCCGTCAGCTTTTGGAAGGCTAGATTCGCTTGCAGGAGGCAGCAATCCTTCCTTCCTCCTCACCATCCTTCCTCTTTCGCCGGAACAAACACCACACGGTCATTGTTTGCGCTGTCAAACTTCACCGCATGGTTGTCTTAAAATATTAACACCTTCGTTTTTGCCCTCTCGTATCACGTTAACTCGCAACTGTCTTGTGTTGCACAGCTTCGATGGGTCGATATTAAAATGCGGCTTAATTGCATCCTGTTTGCCTGGCATCACCGCCGCCTGTTATCCATATCGACCGCCGCTTCCACCAACGAACGAAAACAGCGTCGAAGCCGAGATCAGAAGGCAAAGGCAAAAATATGTTTTTGTTGGTGTTCGCTCCTCGTGTCGACATTAGGGATTCACGTGTGATAGAGTGACGTGTGTATGTTCGCGACCGGAGGTGTCGCAACTGCATGCGTTGTGACTTAAAACACAAACAGGACTTTTTTTCTTTCCTCTTCTCGAGATTGTTTAAACAAGAGCCTTTTACGCTCGCATTGTTTTTGAGAGCGAAGTGCAGCAATTCCTATGGTGCATATAATATTAAGAAATTTTTAGGGCTGAACAAACAAGGGGGGATTCACGAATGTATGTACTTATAAGCTCTGGGTATATCTGCCCGGGGTCGCTATTCAGAAGAGAGCGTTTACGCAAGGGTTGTTCGCGAAAGCGTATTCAACTCATACGCAGGTAGAGTACAAATGGCAAAGCTTCTTGGCGAATGAAAATATTTTTCAATACAATCTTACCGGTATAACGTCCTGCCGCATAGGTAATCCAGTGCGCAGTGCATCGCTTGTTTTCCCAGTAACATTTGCGGCCTGGCATATCGAAAAATTGTCACGGTCTCTTAGGCCTTCGCCTATGAAGACTCGAAGGCGAAAGCCGTCATCTTCTTTGTTGTCTCAATGGACCTCACGTGGTTCGCGCTGCCTCCGTTATCCACCCACCTTGGACAAAGGAACGGGGTCGTGTGAGGACATCATTTGACGTCGTACCCTGATGTCATCGCTCCGAGAAGGTCACATGGCTTTTTATCGAGAATTTGAGAATTTGGAGACATTAGGATATTTACGAGATCTCTGAGAGCCCTGACGGTCTCGCAGTCTGGCATGAGACATGCGGATGGGAGTGCGAACACAGGCACTTGAGCCTTTCGCCTTAAAATGTCGGACGCTTGCCGGTTATAACTTTGTGTGCCCGACAGCGTGCAGTCACACCGCTAAAACTGTTAATACAAGTACGCATAAGTTTCAGAAGGGAATGATGTCGTGATCCCACCCAGCATTGCTTGTAGTTCAATTATCTTTATGCATCGGTTGATAATCACCGACAAGGCGGAATAATCGCGAGTTCTGCCAAGAGGGCAAATGTATGCCTGGATTAAAGCTTTATTCCAGTCCTTGAATCAAGCTCAAGTCATGAATGGTAGTCTACCACTATCCCTAAAGAGGAAGGTATATAACAGCTGTATCTTACCGGTACTGCCCTAAGGAGCAGAAACCTGGGGGTTTAGTAAGAGGGTTCAACTTAAATTGAGAAAGACGCAGCGAGCAATGGAAAGGAAAATGATAGGTGTAACCTTAGGAGACAGGAAGACAGCAGAGTAGGAACAAACCTGGGGTTAAGGATATCATAGTTGAAATCAAGAAGAAGAAATGGACATGGGCCGGGCACGTAGCATGTAGGCAGGATATCCGCTAGTCATAACGGATAACTGACTGGATTCCAAGAGAAGGCAAACGCGTGAGGGGGGAGACAGAAAATTTGGTGGGCAGATGAGATTAAGAAGTTTGCAGGTATAACGTGGCAGAGGAAAGCACAGGACCGGGTTCGTTGGCGGAACATGGGAGAGGCCTTTGCCCTGCAGTGGGCGTAGTTAGGCTGATGATGATGATGAGCATATGGCACGCTATGACGCTCTGTGGCTGTAGACTGCAATGCAGTATTGAAAGCAAGAAAACTAACAAAGCCAATTACAGCTTTATACTCTAACATACGTTATTGCACCTAAATGCTGGTGGAAACACAATTATTAACACCCAGCGTTTTCATAATATTGCGTCGACCACAACACTAAAAAAGGCAATAAATCTATTGGTCTTAGAGGATGCCAGAAAAAACGTTGCTATAAAGTTTGCTGCTATGTTGGTGACAGCTCGAATAATGCGTAAACTCCTAAGACTAGTAATTTCATGGGCGCACTATTCATAACACAATCGATTTTAAAATGTAACTCACTGAGCTTCACGCCGCAAGAAAGTTCCTACGCTCTGTCAACCACTCGTAAGGTCGCTCTTTATTTGCTATTGAAATATGTTCGTCGACCTTAGTAGGAACAATGTTCTGACTTTTCTTAATTCCGCCTGCAATGGCGCCCTGCAAAAAAGATCTGTCTAAATATTCCACAAAGAAAGAGAAAGCTTTTCTTGCATTGAAAGAACTATGCTAAAGAGACAGCGGAGCTGATGGGCACCGAGGTAGTACTGACTCTTCCTGCTTTGCTAAGCTTTGCAAATATTCTCTTAGTTCTTTCTCTAAACAGAGCAGCTCTTAAAGCTTTTTGTTGCGCCGGGTCATGCGAACAGAAATGAACCAGCACTCGAGTGCTTCGTCCTCTTAATCTTCTGCTTCGCTGCCACACTAACACATGCTCCGGTTTGTCCGGCCGTGTAATGCAATAACCATGATGGGCGAGTCTGTTACGTCGTTAAAAAACCCGTAACATCTAGTCCCGTGACGACGAGTTGCGCGACTAAAATTGCGTAGCTGATCATGTGACTAAAATCACAGAAGAACACGTAACAACTCACGTGACTAAAGCAACGTGACCTCACTTAATAGCTAGTCACGTGACATGTTCCAGTCATAAACACATAACAACTACTCACGCGACTAAAAGCACGTAACAGCTTATCACGTGACATGTTCCTGCCAAAACAAGTAGCACCTAGTCACGTGACTACAATCGTAACATCACGTAACATCTAGCCACGTGACTAAAATCATGCACCATGTAACAACCAGTCACGTGACATTATCCCGTAACAGCCAGTCACGCGAGATGTTTCCGCCATAAACTACGTAACTAGTGGCGGGACTCAAAATTACGTAAGATTGCGGAACTGTTCGCGTGGCTAGAAATCACGAAACCTACAGTAACAAGTGGTCACGTGACATGGTCCCGCAAAGAATGACGTAACAATTAGTCACGTGAATAAAACCAAAACATCATGCAACATCCAGTTCACATGGCATGTTGCCGCCAAAACCATGTGGCACGTGCATAGTATAGGGAACCTACCGAAACCGGGGAAGAATAGCCAAGCCCAACCATACTTAGTAGTACTAGCAAAAACTTAGCTCCCCTAACAAAACATGCCTTCACTAACAAAAGCTTAAAAGAAGCTACGTCGAACACTAGCTCCGCTGTTGGTTCCAGCCTTTAGCCACCAGTGCAATATGCGCACATTTTTGCTCTCTTCTCTCAGTTTTCGTGTGTCTATTCTGTCTCTGTTTATTTCGATTTCTTTCTTTCGGCCTCTCTCTCTCTCTATTTGTTTCTCTTTCTCGGTCTTTCTATCTCCCGTCTTTCTTGCTCTTTTTCTCTAGCTCTCTCTTTATTCCTCTGTCTTTCTCTGATTCTCTCTCTTTTTTATTGTTCTTTCAGCCTTTATTCTCTCTGTATTGTTTTTCTTTCTAAGCTATACTTTTTGCTGTCCCCTCCTCCTTTTCCTCCTCGTAACCCTCACATCTGTCCTACTCACGCTCACTTTCCTTTCCCACCTCGTTACTATACTATACTAGACAAGGCTATGATGTGTTACGGTAACGTGGTTGCAAAGCCCAGTGGTTAGGACGCCCGCCTTCGGATAGTGGATACGATAGTTCGAACCTCGCCTGGCGAAGATATTTTTTCTCCTAGATTGTCTCTCTTTATTTACCTTTATTTTCTCTTTCTTTCTATATCTCTCGTTCTTTCTGTTTCTGTACTCGTTGTCTGGCCCATGAGACATCGTATCGAACGCCGGAGGAATCGGCACGCGTGTTCCTGAAGTGGAGCAGAAGATGAAGAAGACAATGAAAAAGACGAAGCGAGCGCGTGCTTGTTCATGTTGATGGTGATAGTTTCCTGTTCGCAGCAGACAGATTTCGGCTGGATTAAACGGCTCCGCTGTGAAAAACAAGAGGGGAACAAGAAACAGATGGAACGATATTGAGGTTAGGCAGGTATGATACCCGTGTCACACGGGCGTTGGGAAGGCCATCCCACCGATAGTCTATTGACCCAATGGTCAAACGCGGGCTGCTACACGGTACGTTTCGAGGGCCCGCGAGTCAATAGCCCATAGAGTCTTCGGAGCACCGCACAACTCTACCGAAACTTTGATGGCCAGTGAGCGACGGAAGCGGAAACAACGCCAAGGTGTCCTCTCGTTCACGGTGAGCTTGTACACGCGATCAGAAAACAGAAATGAAATCAGTATGCCTTAAAAGCGGTGTATGTGAGCACTGTGAATTATTTAATAAAGCATTTTTGCCACTCCAAATGTGCGAACTACACATATTCTTGGCAACAGCAACAGTTTCGCTGCCTAACAACTTAAAAACTAAATATGCATTGATGACTGAGAATAAACGATTTATTGAAATATGTAAATAACATCTGTAGCCATATTTGAGTTTTGAAGTGACTAGGTTATTTAACTGTAGGAGAGATGGATACGAAAATAAAGACCCGCAGCACCACGCAATATTTCTGGGAAACGCCTGGACCACTCAACGGCCTTTCATAACTGCCGCGTAGCAGCGCGAAAAAAAATTGAAGGACACTTTGTACATTCCAAAGTGTGTTCGGCGAAAGCGTGTGGCCATTCCACTGATTATGCCATGTCTTTTTTCTTTTACCTCTCAGTGGCATAAGACACAAACCTAATGGGTGCATGTTTTCTTCTTTAATTTTTTACCGCGAATCGCAGCGAGACACGAGACTCATCTTCCTCCGTTCGCATGCGTTAGTATTTTCTCGCGCTTTGCGCATCGTGCAAACGCCATCCGCGTTCCAGCTCTTAAGGTGATGGACCCTTTGTAAATTGGAAAGTGTATTCCGTGAACGCCTGGGTCCGTTGAGACGGCGTCGGTCAGAATGATTGCAAACTCTGGTCACAGCGACGCTACGCAAGCAAAGCGCGAGCGCTATAGAGTCCGACGCGACCGGCGTCCGTCTGCGCATCCCGGCGGCCACCTGGCTCAGTGCCAGAGCTCGGATGGACGGACGGACGGACATGGACGGATGAACGGACGGACGGACGGACAGACGGATGGACGGACGGACGGACGGACGGACGGACGAACAGACAGACAGACAGACAGACAGACAGACAGACAGACAGACAGACAGACAGACAGACGGACGGACGCCGGACGAAGGTCGGACGGACACCGGACGGACGTGAGCATGAGACATTAAAGACTTTCGCCTTAAAGATTACACCATCCACCGCTAAAGGGAACCATGTGTAGATGCGAAGCAGCGGGCGCTAACGCTTACACTGGGGGCGGCGTTGACGCTGGCGCTCATCGCAGCGTTGCACAGGAGAGAAACCTGGGGGGCACAAAGCACGCAGTGATGGACGGTTGTTTCCTACTGGAACATCCCAATCGCTGCTGGGCAATAAGAGACAGAAGACTCGGACTGGACACAGAGACCCGCAGTTCGCTTTTAGTTAACGCGCACGCTGCGAATTTTTCATCGTTCGGCAACGCACAGGAGAAATCTCCCACCGGCACCACCTTGCAGGTCAAGATCCATTGCCATATATACGGGGCGGCCAGTGAACGGTTGTGCAGCGCGAGCAGTCGGTTTTTTCAACCAAGAAACTCGCTAGCAGACGCTGCCTGCGTCGGCGTTGCGTGGCGAGAGAGGGGGAGCGTAGGAGAGGAGAGAGGGGGGAGGGGACGCGCATGCGCATTGGGGGGTGTGGTTGCGGCGGGGGGGGTGCCTAGAGGAGAGAGATGGGGGGAGGGGACGCGCATGCGCAGTGAGGGTGTAGACGCCGCGGGGAGGGATGCCTAGAGGAGAGAGAGGGGGGAAACGTAGGAGAGGGAGGGGGCAGGGGACGCGCATGCGCAATGAGGGTGTTAGCGCCGCGGGAGGGATGCCTAGAGGAGAGAGGGGGGAGGGGACGCGCATGCGCAATGGGTGTGTAAACGCCGCGGGCGAGAGGGATACCTAGAGGAAAGAGGGGAAGCACAGCAGAGGAGGTGCGTGGGGAGGGTTCGCGCATGTGCAGTAAGGGTGGTGAGGACGCACACCACCAGCACTACCGCCGGACGGACGGACGCCGGACGGACACCGGACGGACGGACACCGGACGGACGTGAGCATGCGACATTAAAGGCTTTCGCCTTAACACCATCGAGTCGGTAGAGTTGCGGCGTTTCGATGGCCATCGACCGGATGGCCTTTCTAAAGAGCCTGCGTGACACAGGTAACAGATTGACTGGACACTCGGTGTTCGGGAAAGGAAAGACGAATAAAAGTATCACAGATCAGACCAGGCATGTCCGAATTCCGAAGAGCAGCTTTCTAGTCAGATACGAAACAGAAGTTTGGAAAAATAAAGCTCAACAGAGCATGGAGTATTGAATCTAAACAATTTTATTTTCACGTAGCCTAAATTATTGCATGTGTTTATTGAAAATGAACTTTTGTTGGGAATTGCGGTGACGAGTTTTGTTTTGTTTGTTTCCTTAGCGTGCAATAATAGGGGTATGGAGGAGCGCACTACAGTAGTGTAAACTACTGTACTATTGCTTGGTTCGCGAGTTAGCTCGCGACAGTAAAAACTAGAAGAAATATCAGGTTTCCACGAATGTCGTCATGCAATGAGGCCTCGAAGCCCTTGGTACCATGCAATAATTGCGCAGTTATTAATAAATGCTCGTTACTACGCACCCACTCTAAACGTACTAATGTTTAAACATAGTTACGACGGATTCTCAACCGAGTATCTGGGAGCTTAAAGTGTTCCTTGAGCGCTTAAGCTATAGAGTGCCGCGTCCTATGGCTACCGCTCAGAGCATACCGCGATCACTGTTTTTCTCAAGAAGGCTGGCTGCGCTTCTAGACTCTGTGTGGCCGAAGCCACAGTGTGCCGCGAAATATTTTCAACATTCTCAGTAACTGCAGAGGCAGTTCAACCAGTGAATAATGACCACTTCAGTGCGATTGCGGTGATGCCTTGACGGATATAAATGGGGAAAGAATGATGGCGAAACGGCGGCCCGAGACATACGCTTCATTATGACTTTTAGTTAACAACAATATCATGCTTCAGAAGCCATAGCGGACTACACATACAGGAGACAAGACATGAGAAGCGCTTATCTGCTGGATGCCTCGTGTTTGTGCTGTGCGCTATGATTTCTGCTGCACAGTAGTCAACCAACACTCCCAAACGTCTTCCATTGTGAACACTATCATGATATGTATATCCGGAATAGCGTAGCTGTAAGGGTACTGCATGCTTTTAATATCGTGCCGCCGTCCGCCAAATGCACACACAATCTCCGCGGCAGCTTTCAAGTGCGCGTCGCTTTGGAAGACTAAAGCCGCTCGCTGTTACAGTTGCCTATAAATATACTCGCCGCATTAGCGCACAATGGGGCGCGGGCACGGCGCCGAGGAATCTCGCCGCACCGACACTACCATGGTGAAAGCGAGCAGTGATTTTCTATAAGCATGCTGCACGCTTTTCATTGGGGACAACCGGAACGCGTGGCGCCGCTCGTTTCCGTCTTTTTGTGCAAGACCGCCAGTGCGTCGATAGCATGCGGAGTGCGCGTCGCTTACAGGAATCTCAGCGTCGCAATACGGACTCAACAATAAGCTACTCGCCCCACCCGCGCACCATCAGGATCAGAGCGAGAGAGACTAACACTCCCACGTGTGGGTTTCGCGCAGCAGCAACTAAGCACCACGCTTCAATAAAAGGGCGTCATTTTTCATTCCCTAGCAGGTTGTGGCACAGACCCTCGCACACGTAAAGGTGAAAGCCGATGCGTGCGTTAGTAAGCTCTCTCATCCGTTGTGGGTTCATGACCCTGTAATGCAAATGAAATGCTCCTTGGCATTGCCGCAGCATCGTCTCGGACGTTCGTGCGAGACAACTGGAGTTTTTAACAGCGGAGATATTAAGCTTTTATTGAGGCTGTGCGGAGTCGCCAGAAAACTACCATCATCATGATCGTCCTTCTTCATTTTCTGATCGCTCCGTCAGCACACACGTGGATTAGTTCGGCTTTATTGGTAAGACATGAAACGATATTTAGCGCAATGACACAAGGACGAAAAGGGAGGACGCAACCCGTGCGCTAACTTTCAACAAAACGGTTTATTGCAACGAAGAACGAAATGGTACGGTGCTCACACGCTGCACCCAGATGTCATGCACATGTATTCATTCTTCCCCTCAAGCTTTCTTAACAGTACTTGCGAAACAATTGCCAAGCTATTGCACATTCAAAAATCTACGCATCTCCA
>JALIZH010032987.1:890000-892500 GCA_030522465.1 Rhipicephalus appendiculatus
GGGAGAAAACAAGGCAGAGGAAAGACAGGGAGGCAAGTCAGATCGTACACGATCTGTTACCCGCATGCAGGGAGGAAGAACTGGATAAAAATAATAGAGAAGGCCAGGAGCAAAAAGAGAGCGACTGATACGCGCCCACATATATCAGCGTTATCACCGCACACCCAGACCGTCACAACCGAGAAATATGTGAGCTGGTTTCGCGGAGGTTGTCTTAAGCGGACAGGGATTCAAGATGCTAAAAAAGGCTTGCAAGGACCGGCTCCAATGAATACGGAAGTTGCAGTGCGTATTCAGCTAATGAAGTTGTCGTCCTGTGCGCGGTTTCCTACGCTATCTTTGGGAAGGGAAAATGATAAGTAAATGATAGAGTAAGCAGTCATAGGAATTTACTAGTTACGCCTACCCTGGCTTTATTGAAATCATAGGTATCCCATGATATTTATGCCACATTCATAAACTTCGACGATAGTATCTACTTTTCCAGCACATAAAATTACATTGTCGCCTCAAGGTTCGTATGTCGTTGTTGGCCATACACTTGGTCCTGTAGGTGTTAATGAAGATTTCTAACGGAAAACGAATACAGAAGCTCGCTCCTGGAAGTACAATTGTGTCTCAGTTGCTTTGCATACACTCGAACCCACTGATCACTATGCCGGTTTTAACAATATATTGCTTATAACAATGAAAAAATGCTGCACCATCAACTTTTGTATGTTTTCTATGCTAAAATATCGCACTTACAGCAATGTTCTCATTTCCCATTATCGGTTATAACAATGAATACTGGCTGTTGGGTGTCCGTGCTGAATGATAATGGAACGCGAAAGCCTTGAAGAGAAAGAAGAGAACGAGAAATTCAAGCTACTGAATCCCCGCCCACAACTCCGAGGTCCTCCAGCGCCCCTTCATATTAGCACTATGCTTCTTCGCATAGCGCTATAGCAATGCAACAAAGCTTACTTTTGAAATCCGTTACGGTGGGGGGAGTCGCGGTGGTTTCTGTGAATGCATTTCCGGACATGCAATTTGAGCGAAAAGTGGGGACTTGGAAGAGTTTCAGCGTTCAAAACTTCAGACGTTGTCATACATTGGCTCTATGGGGCTTGTGGCGGTGACGTGAAAGCGTTCGAATTATCAGGCTTGTCCAGAAAATCAGCAGCTTTGTCATCCTTGTCACTGATGTCTATTGGATTATTCCATCCGATATTATGGTTTTCTCACAAAAGCCTACCATCCTCCTATTTTTCTTTTTTTTGTCGTGGAAACCCGCTTATAGTAATTATCGGTTATTACAATGAAATTTTCGTGGCTCTCGAGTTTTGTTATAAGTGAGTTCAACTGTATTACAATATTAAGTTTTATCGACAACTAACGAATATCACAGGCCGCAGGCCGATTATACTACGCTCAGAGTTTAATAAAAAAAAGAGACGAAGCATAGCTATCATCATATCTTTTACATGACTGCAATTTTGCGTAATTTGATCTCGCACTTTCCAGTGTGGTCGTTTATTTATCCGCATGAGAAACACATGTCCTTCCGACAGTGCCCGGCAACTTCAGGTTTCGTGGATCACATGGGTACCGCTAAAGAAAGACAAGAATGCGAAACGTCCGGATTACAAACGATGCTGTGAGACACAATGCTAAGTTGTCAAACTACAGTCAGCTTCATCAGACGTCCGGTGCATTCTGTATTAGCAGGGCAGATTTATGTACATCACATGTTATTTACCTTGTCGAGTACCTACAATCCAATCGGTATGAAAAACAGGCGAAAGTGCGATTCCATTACACAGCACGCGTGGCTTTACGTATATGAGTAATCAGCGTGCCACGTGGAGGCATGGCCAAAATGCAGTGCGTGGATAAAGATACAATGAAGCCCTACCTGTACTCTTTTGGTTAAAAGTTAACAAAAATCTCATGCCAGCTAAAAATCAGTAGTCAAAGTTTATCTACTTTGAATTTTAACACCAGGTCTATTTAGTATTGCGCTTCTTGTTGTTCTTCGTGAAGCGGATATTCTTCGACAAGCCATCGCCTTGAATGAGGATTCGAAAACTCTGCCCCTGTAAGGGAGGACGCGTTTCCGATTTTTCAGCGTATCACTCGCGTTCTAATGAAAAAAAGCCGGCAGATCCCACGCACTGTGGGAATCGATGTAATGCGAAGCAGCCAGGAAGGAGCAAATCATGCTTTACATAATTTGCATGTCATGTTTTACATGTTACGACCTGTCATTTGTGTTCGTCATACAGTCACGTCGCGAATACCAATTTCGGTGTATGTCAAGCTAGCGAACTGGACGCAAGCCCACCATGAGCGTGGCATGTAAATGGCATTGTAGATGACATGCATGCCAAGATTTTCATGTTACCACCTGCCACTTATGTTCGCTATACAGTCACGTCGCGAATACCAATTTTGGTGTATGTCAAGCTAGCGAACTGGACGCAAGCGCACCATGAGCGTGGCATGTAAATGGCATTGT